>CM023486.1:70551499-71058146 GCA_013339685.2 Hyalomma asiaticum | reverse complement strand
GGGGGGGGGGGGTTTCGGGTGTTGTAACGCCCCCCTGAGGCCGACCTAATCCCATCCCACTCCGTAACTGCTCCTATGTCCTCGAAGAATGTGGCGCTAATGTCTCTGCAAAATGCCGAAAAAAATAATAAAAATAATCATCATCATTGATGTTAGTATTATTTGGCATTTTATTTGTTTTACACACGCAACAACTGTGTAATGGCATGCCCGGCCCTTCGTGAAAAATTGAGCCCCCCCCCCCCCCCCCTGGTAGAGATCCTGGGTGCGCTACTGCGTCAGTGTTTTGTTTTTTAGTAGCATGCTTCAGAGCGAAATTTCTTTCACTTGAAAATTGTGAGTTTGTGAGCCTACGTGTTCGAAATTAATGAGCAGCCTTCAGGTTATCGAGTGTTTTATAACACACTATGCAATTTAGCGCTTTGACCACATTTCCCCTTCTACTCAATTCATTCTCTTTTATTCTATTTACCTTTCAATATTTTTTCCGAATAGTTTCAACCAGATTGCCTTCTCGTTTATAATTACCCCGTGTTTGTTACAAGTCGTTTGCACTGCTGCCCAAATTTCGCGCGTGAGAGAGAAAAAGGAATGGACTCTTTACTGAGAAATGAAAAGGTTTGCGTCGCCGTACAACTAGAATGCTATTTTAAATGCACGTGACGAAGAATACGTTACTGAGAGATCATTACAATATTCCACTGAAAAACGAAAACACGCACATGCACAATTACTCCAGCATCCCACATGTACCAGTGTAACTGCGCATTAGCGTGTAGGAAAAGTATTATGACACGGAAAGAAGAAACCTTACATCAGAACACGTTATACACAGCCCATTGAAGAATTTTGCTGGCTGTTTCTTTTTTTTTTCATTTTTCTTTGTTCATGAACTACTGTGAATAAAAGTAGCTTAAGTTTTCGGCTATACCCTTTCATCGCTCACAGATGTGTATATATAAAATGGCGATGAGCTGTTTCCTCATCTCATCTGTTCACCACTGCCCACTATCCCTTTTTTTTTTTATCTAATGTCGTTCAATGGATATGTACGGCAATGTTTGGGACGTAAAACCCCAAAAATCAACTATCAATCAACCACAGATGTACGGCCACTCCGTTTACTGTAAAAGAACCTCATATCCGAGACGAGACGGTAAATTCTGTAGGAGTGCACCATTGCATGGCTTGACGCTCTAGGCTTCGCTCTCGACTTCCGGCCATCAGCTTAAGTGGCCAGGAAAAGTCGTTTGCGACCTATTAACGCCTACGAAGGAATATATCGATCGCAAGGTCGATCGTTGCATGGACGGCTCAATATAGCAAATCCTGGGGGTCCAGCATGACAGCGGATAATGGATTGACAGAACTGAAGTTTGAGATGAAAGCCAGTAGCGGATATTCCATAAGCAAAAAGAATAAATAGAGGGGATGGCTGCATCGATCGAGAATGGGGAGCACTTCCTGATTTCCGATGCACTCGCCAAGTTGTGAATCAGAGACTCCTTCCAAGTTAAAAAAAGAAAAGTTTCAGGTGACGGTGCACGGAGACAAGAAAATGAAGAGAAGCCCTGATCTTGCATCACGAAATGAACCCAAGCAAGTGCATGTAAGTAGCCTGTTCAGAAATACAGTTGTTCCACGGCGACAACGCTTAGGACCTGCCTCCCTTGGTATTACTGGCCCCCCTGTTTGCCTCGAAGTGAGACTTTGCATACTAATGCAAAGCAAGGAGACAATGTTTCTTACAAGGGACTCTGGTGGCGCTGTTCTGAGATTTCCGACGGAACCCGTTTCTGTATAAAGCTTGGGCTCGGCATTTGGTAGTCTGATGAAACCTTACGGCAACGGTCGTCATTTCTTTTCTTTTTTTTTCAATGTCTTGTCTCCCAGACACAGTATTTCGTTTCAGTCGTTTGCGCAATATGTGAGAGGAGTACACTGTAAAGTTCGCTCGCTACATTGTACTTACTGCGTCAAAATGACGCGGTGACTGTACCAAATATACGAGACTATACCCTTGATAAGAGCAAAAGCCGAAGACTAGGCGGATGTGTCAAGTAAAAAAAAAAAAAGACATCCAGTTTCATATTACGGACACTGGAAAGAAAAACTAGAACTTTTTTTGCATTCTATTATTCTGACGACGGCACAAATTGCGCAGGAGAGTTTGCAGCATCCAACTGAGCAGGCCTGTTTCCAGCATAAAACGTAGGAAAGACCACATATATGGTGGCGTGTACCATATGTACCATATGTGTCAAGACCTCGAGGCTTGGTGTGGCTAGGTCGGCCACGCCGAGATGATAAAAAATAAGGGGGTTAGAGAGATGAAGGCAAGAGACCGTCAATGCAGTAACGTGTCCTCGCATACCGCAGTTCTATAAAAAAATTGACGGCAGATCCACGAGGTGAATGATGATGAGATTGGGCGAAGCTGCTGGAAGTAATCATCGGTTAAACCGTGAAATTTCTTCCGTTAATTCGCCTGATAAAAATGACGTGAAACGATTGATTAAATGTTTTATCAAACTTTTATTGCTGGTTTCCGTTGTCCTTTCATTATGACCGCTTTGTGGTCGGTGAAATGTAAGCTAAGTGGTTCTTGCACTGGTTGCAGATGAAAACCATTGCTTTACCTGGCGTCTTTCGTTAAGCAGCTGGCGTCTTTTCGTTTTGCTTTAGAAACATCTGGCGTCTTTTCGTTTTGCTTTTAGAAAACATCTGGCGTCTTTCGTTGGTTTATTTCATCAATCAACGGCGTTTTGAACAAAATTTTTATTGTTTAATCACGCATAGGAGAAATCTCACCAGGCACTACCTTGGAGGTAAACAATGGCTGCTACTGGGAATGAGAGACAGCAGAAGTCGGCTTTTAACACTTCTACTTCTACTAACGTTTCCTACCGGAACATGCCAATGGCTGCTAATGGGGAATGAGAGACAGAAGAATTCGGCTTTTAGTTAACGCGCACGCTGCGAATTTTTTTTATTGTTCAACAACGCACAGGAGAAATCTCCCACCGGCACCACCTTGGAGGTCAAAGCGTAAGACTGGTTACGCACTACGACTACGACTACGACTACGACGAGGGACGAACGGGTGCCGCTTTAAAGGGCCACTAAACAGGCTCCTACTTTTTTTAAACCCAAACCACGGTCGGTCTGGACGCGCGCGTTCTCTCAAAGACGGAGCGAACGCGCGCGTCCAGACCGGCCGTGCCCAAACAAGCTAACTCAATCATAGAGACGCTTGCGGCGACCACATTCTGCGCATATGGCAGCGTTGCGCGCTACACAGACGCCGTATTTCAAACAAAAAAAAATTCCCGCGTCTCTTTCCTGCAATTGACCAGCCGTCCTTACATCCTAGGTGTCGTCATGTTGCACTGTGAACAACTTTGCGCAGTTGTAGCTCGTTGATTGGTCGAAATCAGGGCTGTTGTCAGCCCCTGTGGCCATCCCACCGGCGTGAGCCAACATCACCTAGAAGAAAAGGCCTCCGCATCACCTCCTCTACTTGTCAGTTACGTCACGCAAGTCGGATCTGCGTTCCTGAAACGCGGCGCGCGTTCTGTAAGTGGGCGGAGTCTCGACAGCGCGCCGCGCCTACCCTCTCCTCGGCAGAGAAGGGTGGGGAGGCCGACCGATTAAAAAAAGTAGGAGCCTGTTTAGTGGCCCTTTAAGGAGCTTCGCCCCTAAAAATTAAATACACTATCTCCTGCTAAAGGGGACCATGAGGCGATGCGAAGCAGCACGGTGGGTGCACACTGCGTTTGCAACGGTTTGACTAGGTGTCGCGTTTGCATCGGTTTGGCGCTAGCAGACGCCGCCTGCGTCAGCGCTGTCTCTCGCGGGCGAGGGCGCGTTCTCGTTCCTTGAGAGCTGGTAAAGTGTTCATCGAAGAAAGAGAGAGAGAGAGGGATTCTAGTTACGGAAGTGAAGGAAATAGGGTGAAGAGTGCATGTTTCCATAGTCAACGTACGCCGTTCGGAGAGGAGAGAAGGAATGCCGAGAGGCGAGGAGATGAGACAAGGAGAGGAGGGGGAGGAGGATGTGCATGCGCAGTGCGGGTGTCGACGCCACACGGCGGATGGATGGAGGGAGGGAGTGACATAGCCCCGACCATAAGCTGCTCCGCATCTAAAAAAAAAAGAACCTCAGAAGCACACCCGTCACTATGGAGCCAGTATTTTCAGTCACTTGCAGTACAGCAAAAGCACAGCCTTCGATATATGTTGCCAAGAAAATGGCGTCTAGCCACAGAACCATAACCGTAACGAATACCGTATTGTTAGGTAGAGCCTAAGGGTAATGGATTTAGGAGCCGTAGCAGTGTCGAAGTATCTGCGTTTTAAAAGTGCTACGTTTTCGGTCTTCTTGAGCAAGCAATCTTTTAACAAAAACAATCGGTCCCGCTTAGCTAAACTGTGTTTTGTCCCGGCAGACAAGGTATCCAATCCGGCCAGCTTTGTTTACTGATCCTCAGGTGCGGGAACGGGTTCTCCTAAAACATTCACTGCCCTTGCATATGTTCCCTCAAACTGCTTTTCTTTTTACGCTCTACCGTGCGTCTGGTGTGTTTTCCATGTTCATGTAAAAGTAACAGCGTCAGTCTCCAACAGCCCATTCCGCAAAACCTCCCGGCTTCAAGACAGCGTGCTTTCATTCTGCTGTTACTTATAGCATATAGTGCTCACTTCCAGACATAACGGATGGTATCCTGTTTCAGAACCTTTCGGAAACAGTATTGAGGAGGAACGCCCGCCCAGCTTCTGCATTTCCGGTTTACTCCGTACACAAAAAAGTAATAAAAGAAAGGAAAGAAAAGGAAAGCCACGAAAGTGCCCAGTCTGGTTACCAAGTTTTGACTCCGAAAACGAAAGAAAAGCATACTGCAGCGACTTTTCCTGCGTACCTACTTCCTCAGTCTTCGATACAGCGACAGACAGCGGCCGAAAATAGAAAAGAAAGCGCTGCGAAGGGATACGAGGTGCGAGTCAACGCCCGGTGCACTGCAATTCCAGAGGAAAATGGGAAGCTGCTTCCCCACGGCTCTCGTCCTCGTCGGCGAAGAAAATAGGATTGCGCCTCCTCAGCTTGTACGACGTCAAGTAAACACAACGAAACGAACGATTGGATAAAAGGAAAGGTTGAACAGAAGGAAGCGTGAGGTGCAAAGGGAGGCTAATTCGGGAGACACGCTAATCCCGAACACACAGACACACTGCACTGCACATCCTTGATCACGACACAACAAAGCCTTCGGCTGTCGTAGGAAGACGGGTAAAACAAAAGTGTACGTTGTACTAGGACGGCAACTTTAGGGAAGCCGTCGAAAGGAAGAGATGCAACGGGAAGGCCCCCCCCAAAAAAGCGTGGGCGCTACGCGCGCAAAGTATAAACTACACTCGCAGGAACAAGAAGCCTCAGCAAAAGGGCTTTCAGTTGGAACAAGCGCAACACTAAGCGCCGAGAAAGACAGCAAGCAGAACAGATTGCCTGAACTTATTTGCGCTGTCAAGTCGGGAAATCGCGTTGAGGCCGCGTACGAGCCACTTTCCGGCATTTCCTTTTCCTTTGCTGGGTCTCCCTAGCCTAGACAACTCTCCAGCGCTGCAGGGAAGAAAAAAATGCGCTTCTTCGCACGTCCAGAACGGCGTCTTTTTCCTTAACCTACACGCCTTGTCTTATTTTTTAGGGGCGAAGCTCCTTAGGGCGTGGGTCTGTACATCCCATGGTGTTCGTTGTTGGTGATGTACGTAGCCACGTCTACTTTTATGAAAAAAAAAAATTCCGAAAGTTGTGTCCTCTGCCTGGATTCGAACCCAGGCTCTCGGCGTGGCAGTCGAGCGTTCTATCATTGAGCTACGCCTGTTTTTTTTTTTTTTTCTTTCTTTGCCTCGGTGGTTGAAAAATTATCGCTAAAAGACCTAAACAGGTATAATGTCTCCCGCGGAATCGCATTAACAAACGTAATGTTACGTTGAAAAATAGTAATACACCGCTACACGACGCGAAAATGGATTGTATAACGAGGTCGAGGCATCATTTGAAAGAACACAGAGCTGCGTGCTTTGTAGCTTTGAACCCATTACGGAGGCACTGGTAATTATGGCGTAGTGGGTACTTCCCTACTTGGCAAAATGATAAGTTATGGCGCAGGAGATACCTACCACTTCTACTTGCACTAGTTTCCTCAAGCGTTTAAAGTGGCCTCTAAGAAAGTAGCTCCTCCTGCTTACGCTGTCACTGTCCTGCAGTTCCGCGCAGGCCTGGCTCTAGCACAGCATATCCCCCTTAAACGCGAGATCCCAGCGTACGAATACAGTGTTTCTCACGCCTTTACATGATGATCGACTGGGCGATTTACGCGAAAGATTCACGGTTTACCGATGATTCCCTCCGGAGCTTCGCCCACTCATCATCATTCACCCCGTGGATATGCTGTGATTTTTTTTTTCCTATCCCAGGACATTTCACCGGTAAGCGACTTCTATGGAAGGTTCCGTTTCGCAGCTTCAAATCCTAGCGACCCCATCCCACCCCCTCATCTTAATTGTGTGTTTTTTTTTTTGGGGGGGGTCAAAATCCTCATTCTCTAACATGTATCCGCGTTCATATACTGTCAACTTTTTTTCTGCCCCGCCACGGTGCTCTAGTGGCTATGGTACTCGGCTGCTGATCCGAGGGACGCGGGGTCGAATCCCGGCCGCGGCTGCTGCATTTCGACGGAGGCGAAATGTTGAGGTCCGTGTGCTGTGCGTTGTCAGTGCACGTTAAAGCACCCCAGGTGGTCGAAATTTCTGGAGCCCTCCACTACGGCGTCTCTCATAGTCATATCGTGGTTTCGGGACGTAAAACCTCGGAAATCATCAACCTTTCTTTAATCCCTAAGTGAACGATGCGATGCTCGTGTCAGCCAATCAGCATCGAGTATCGAGTGACTTTGTGTTGTAAACACAGTCTATTCGCTTTCCCTTTTGTGCGCTGCTAATCCGATGCCAACGAGCTTCCGTGCAGTCGGCGCCGCGTAGCGGTTGATTACAGGTGGTCGGTGGATGCGACTCCCCCAGCAGTACAGCACCGGTCTTGTTGGCTGATATGAACCGTTACTTTCCCCGCGCTGCACGGAACTGTTGAAACGGAGTGTAGGTTTAGGTCCCGTTTTCCCCTCAAATAGTGTTTACATTTCTCGTCTTTGTTCTTTGACAGCGCATCGCAGTAACCTTCGCACGTCCGCTTAGGACGCTTTGCTGTCCTATTTTTAACGGACGGAATTTGGAGGCCAAAAGAAAATAAGGTTAAGGAGAAACTTGAGGCTTTGATAAACAAGCAAAATGGAGCGATGCTTCGTGGATTTAGAACATCCCGTCAGCACTGGGCGCAGTTGCACGTTTCCAACCCTTTACGCGCACACACACACACGCACGAACATTGAGATATATAACGAACGGCAAGAAATGCGAGCTGAGTGCAAGAACATGTACGGAGGAAGGGTTTTGCTCGGGGTTTCTGCTGCTCTTGCCTGTACGTAGTTCTTGGTCACCGCTCAAAGAGGCGTGACACGCATGGCTATTGTAGTTGGTGCGAGAGCCTTCTTTCAACCACGTTTGCGCTTCTTACTGCCAAAGTAGTGTTGTTCCTCTCATTTCTTTTTTTTTTCATTGTTTAATAGCAAAGTTGACACCTCGGGGTAAGGCAAGGAAAAAACAAAAATGGAGCGGGTTATTGAGCTTTATATATCCACGCCCATAAAGGAAAAAGCAAGCGAATTAAATTTCAGAGAAGCTACAGGAAAACGGCAAAAAAATAAAATTTTTATAGGCCTGCATCGTGAGGAGCATACATGTGCCTTGCTCTTCGGAGAAGTTTTCGAGATATATGCGTTCCCGACATATTTCATTTTCTTTGTTTTGCGTCTAAAACAAATTTAATAAATAAAATTTTTTATAGCCCGGTTCTATTTTTAAATAATTCATGTTATGTTTGTGGTGACCCTCTACCATCTTCCTGTTGGGTTGTTGCGCGCTAGTTCCTTACCGTAGTCTACACACTTTCGCGGACGGCATGATTTGACCGTTTCTTTTTTCCACCTCCCTCCCAACCTCTCTCTCTCTCTCTCTCTCTCTCTCTCTCTCTCTCTCTCTCTCTCTCTCCATATATATATATATATATGGAGCATTGTAAGAGGGTTGACCATTAAACGTTGTTTTTAACAACAAGATGTCGAAGCCGTCGTTCCTTCAAGGTGCCAGCAGGTGAAGGAGCCCGTCTTCAATCCCCTGGTCGGCAGCTTGTCAACCGTTTCGCTGACAGCGGGATGAGCGGGCGAACAACAACGAGGAGGGAAGAAGTTAACTATATATATATATATATATATATATATATATATATATATATATATATATATATATATATATATATATATATATTGCATGAAAGGAACGTGCTTTGTTGTTGTCAAGACGTTACTTTTATTTAAAACTGGAGGTGTGCTCAGCATGAGGAAATTGCAGAACGTTGCATTGTGTCATGTGACCATGCCATGTGAAAGTGCGTTACGTGATTTTGGGTAACCACGTGACATGCTCCCACCAAAATCGCTTAACGCAATGTCACATGACATGTTCCCGTCAAAATATCACATTACCATCAAGTTACCTGTTCCAGTAAACTATCGGCCAGCTTCGCTGTGATCTGGCCTTACGCGACCTAGCTGAAGCTGCGTACTTTTTGGAATATTCAACGAAACGGCTCTTGACGCATCGCACCGCGGTTGCTTTGCATGCTTGCGTTGTAATAGCTTTGCCTCTCTAGTGGAAAAAAGCTTATAGGTGCAGCCTTCAAAGTGTTTCGAGTCCCTCACACCACAGTCACGTGTAATTTTGTGCAGGCACGCTGGCACTTTTATGGTGTCGCTGTGACGAACAAAGTGGCGAGTATAGACCTATTCCATGTTGGTAAACAG
This sequence comes from Hyalomma asiaticum, assembly GCA_013339685.2. NCBI lineage: Eukaryota > Metazoa > Arthropoda > Arachnida > Ixodida > Ixodidae > Hyalomma > Hyalomma asiaticum. The sequence continues at coordinate 71,049,175 of CM023486.1, read as the reverse complement.
TGGTAGGCACCGGCGATATAACCAGGCCTTGTATCGACGTCGCTGCGCGGAGGCCCCGCCCACCGCGACCCCGCACGGTCGCGCCGCCGCCGCCGGCGCAGCGTGTGCGAAAGCTGCCTCCGAGCACGAGGCGTCTGAGCGCCGACGGCGTGTTTACAACAGTTTGCAAGGGGCAGCCGTAAAAGGTGAAGTTGCAGTAGCTCTGTAGGAAGTATTCAATGAATGTAGAAAAGAATACATCGACGCTCAGCTATGACAAAATGTGAAAAACTGATTAAAACGACCAGCAACGCGAAATCCTTGCGCACAAACAAACGTATCGGATTAGTTACTCAAGCGTATTGGTGATGCTATCTGTGTAAATACCGCTGTGATAACACGCACACACAAACAATTACGTGCCAAGGACGAGGCTCTCGAATAAACCCTAGCAAGGCGCGCGTAACCGCGGCTCGCGGCTTCAGTTGCGATCGTGAAGGCGTAAAGTCTTGAAACGACGTGGCGAATTCCAAGCGTGAAGTTTGTTCGAGCAGTCTCACAATCGGAAAAATGTAAAGCGCGTCAAAACCACTACAGCACTGCCAAATACACTTCCCTTATGCATATGCTATCGCAGCCGCAATATCGATTTGCAAAAGCATCGCTGTGATCGGCCTTTCGCTCACGACTACGTGAATTAAGCTCTTATATATTTATTTCACTTGAGTGAATGAAATTCGTATGACGTATCTATAACTTCCCCACCTCAATAATACACGGCGACCGCGATTAATTGCGCACATCGTGCAACGCTAATGTAATGCGCGCTTTGCGGTAAGCGTGATCGCTCTGTGTCCACACTTTGTTTATGCCAAAAAACTTGGTGTTGAGTACTGCACTTGACAAACTTACGACAAGGATATTTCACTCAAATGAAACAAGCCACACGAACCGCTCAATAATTACACATAAGCTTAGCCGTGACGAAAATGTTTGGCGCATAAACGATGAGCAGGCATTACAGGTTCGCCCCGCGTGCAGGAAATCGATAAAAACCTATCGCACATTTCTTGTTCATTGCTGCGCAAACAACCCACGGCGCAGCTCATCGGTGCACAATTTTTTCTTCATTCCACGGCGGCAAACAGCACCCGCACCAGCGAAAACACAGCGGCTGCTATGGTAGGCGCGCCGGCGGATGCCTACCATGCGAAACCAAAACTCCCGACGACAGCGCCACCGCATCTTCGTGACGTAGGCCCGGTGGAATAGGTCTATAGTATATACCGACTTTGAAGCGGGCAACGAACTATTGAACCAAATATGAAGCGTAATTTCGGAGTCGTGAGGGAATTGGCGAAGTGCAAGGTAACGATTTATTTGAAGCACGGCTGCATAAACAAGTCTCAAGCATTCAAGTATAATTGTTTGCCCCATGCTACTATAGTATCATGGGGCAAACAATTATTTTGCTATGAAAAAGGGCCATTGTACTGTTAAAAAGTACACTCATGTACCGCTTGATGTGTAAAGCTATCTTCATGAAACTCACGGCATTTTCTCGACATGGTAAACGTGCATGGTGCACTGCAAACAAACGAAACTGGTCGCGTAGACTTTTCTCGGCCCTAATAGGCTAAGAACGATTCAAACCAAATCTTATCCCACATATATTGTGGTTAACGAAATTGGCCGGGATTTTCCCGCGCAATGTAAAATCTATAGACACACTCCGTGTCTATTTGATCATATATATGCTCTGGCTGTGCCGCAGCCAAAGGGCTTCGAATTCCTACGGTCAGTAGCACTCGCATCGGCGCATATCCAGAGAAGTCCTCCAAGGTCAACTTCTGGCCGTCTGGAGAGATTGATACAATCGCGATAGCCGTTTGACTGACGGTGCCTACATGGGCGGAGCCACCTACTTAGCCTGGAGATTTTTCACTGAAGCCCTAGTTTTTCTGGACCAAAGCGATAGTGATAGTGACAGTGATAGCGATAGTGATAGTGATAGTTCTCTGGCTACGCCGTGCCATGGTCATTCAGGATGCACAATTAGGGGAAGGGTAAAAGAAAGTGAGGGGAGGGGGGATATACTAACTGTTGGATGCGAACTCTGCTCGACGCAGTGATGTTCAGCGCCTATGGAAGCACACTCCAAAGGTTGAGCACGGTGTCTGCTCGGACTGTACGCAAAATCAACGCGTCACCTACATGTCCAGGGTGCAGTTTCCATAGTTGTAGCACGTTAGCTGACGGCTGACCCTACGCTGTTTGAAACGCTCTCGCGTCAATACCAACCTCAACAAGACCTCCTACAGGGCATGTCGTCAACGTACTGGATATTTTATAAGGCCCCCTACATTCGCTAATAACGCTAGTCTTTATTATTACTCGTTTTTCTTAAACAATAATTAAGGATGACAACAAAAATTTACACGAAACGTCATTCAGTATTACAGTTAGAAGCATCTAGAGAAATGGACGCGCGGTTGTTCCCCGTTATTCTAAGAGCTTGGACGATAAGAAACGATGTCTGAAAAAGTTTTACAAAAGTTCTTTCCCTTTTCAGATAGTGGTCTTCTTTTTTTATTTCTTTCACATACACTCAGATCACTAAAAGGGCAACGGTACCATCTATTTGTACGACGCAGAAGCCAAAATCACAATGTGCGCTAGTCTATGCATTATTAATTCCCAAGACTGTCGACTGTCCTTTTAAATCGTAAGATATCAGGGCGCTCGCATCGGATCAAAAGGTACTACGCTTTCATGTAAAACATAGTCGCTAGATAACGAATGAGAGACATCTAGCAAGTTCAAAACCATTCTGAACAGTTCGCGCAAACTGAAAAAAAAGATAGAGAGAGAGATAGAAGAAGAGGAAGAACAAGAAGGGGGAAGCCAGAACACAAAGCACGTAGGGGCACACTACACGCTCTCAAAAAAGAAGCTTCAACTGTGACACTTATCTCTCTTACGAGGCGAGAGGAGCGCGCACTCGTGCACGCGGCTTCAAAAGGAAAACCGCCCACAACTTGCTCGGTGCATTAGCTTATTGAAGAGGCGCACACAAAGGCGGGGACCGTGTTCGCGCGGTGAGGAAAGCAGCAATATCGACAAATCGACTCGGCATCGCCCCATCGAGAGCGCGGCCGTGTCTCTATACGAGAAGATTGTTCCCGAGTGACATTTGCGCCATCTTTCTGTGGGACAGAAGGTTCGGCACTGCCGCTCTTTCAACTGTTCGTTGTTACGAGAGGGTTCTTCTCCCCACAGGCAATCTTATCGCGCTCAGTGCATCTCTTCCACAGTTCGCAAAGCGAAAAACGTATCACAGCAATTGTCGCCCAAGGCAATTTATCCTGCTTATCGGTCTGCAACGATATGACCATTCGATCGATGGGCGAAGTCGCAACAATGCTTTCTTTATGCAAGGCGAGGTAAATGAAGTAAACGAAAGCTGAATGCAGTTAACTGATTGCTACGTCAGAGAGTGCGAAGTCTTGTTGCTTCATCTATAGTGGAGCATGGGAAATATGCAAAAATATAAGAATCCGACGTATTTACGCACCAACCGCTGAATACATTTTATTGTGGTTTAAGTGTTCTATCCTACTGACACTTTACTAGCTATCGTAGACTACAAAAGGCATTAGATTAGTTAAGTGCTAGCAGCTCCAAAGGCATTGCGTCATCGCGTAAACTTGCATTTGTTTCAACACCTATATAGTCGTTCTTCGTCATGCGCTACAGAGCATGGTAAAACAGTGGCATTTTATTTAGGTATAGAAAAAGTATTGAACCAATCTGCGGTAGTATGACACGTTTATTGACAGAACCTTGGGTACATAGTCATCACTTTCAGTAATCCATCGGACAGCAGTGCTGGTATTGAATGAAATAACCTACGAATAATGAGTATATGCCAAGAACTGAACCGTCTCTGCAAGTTGCATATAGAAGCTATAAACACCGTGCGCAGTCGCTGAGTGGTGTGGTGAATAATGCGATTTGACCATTTATATTTTGCACGGATATACACGTGTTGCTTGTTATGCATCAAGGAAATGGAGGTACATGACATATTACAATGAACTGTGTCGACCGAGATAGGGGCTGCGGCAATACTATACATAGTGACCTGGCAGCGGTAAAATGCTTTATTTCCTTAACAATCTTTAAAATTACTCTTATTTTTTTACCATCTAGCAGAGAGTTTTCAAATAGTAGAGTCCGTACAGAAAGATACGGAAAACTATTTTTGGCAGGTTAGCGAACAAAGAAACTTCAGATTAGCACTATCGCACTCGAATGCAAAAGATTAACTTTACACGATGAGACCACCATTTTCTTGGTTTGATTAATGAAAAGAGTACTATTACTATTCGTAGCATTTATGTTTTTTTAGCGTGCTATGCCAGACTTGATTTGTGGAGTTTAATGTCCCAAAACCAGCTCTGATTATGAGAGACGCCGTAGTGGAGGGCTCCGGAAATTTCGACCACCTGGGGTTCTTTAACGTGCACTGACATCGCACAGCACACGGGCCTCAACATTTCGCCTCCATCGAAATGCAGCCGCCACGGCCGGGATTCGATCCCGCGACCTTCGGATCTTCATCCGAGTGTCATAACCACTAGACCGCCATGGCGGGGAGCTATGCCAGACTTACATCTAGTCAGCAAGGTCAGTGCAGCTCTGAACACTCGCGCTTTTCAAAGAGCCGCTAACGGACTAAAACTAAGATCGCGCATGCATGGATAAACGTAGCCATTACTAGGCTTAGGGCACCAGCCCTCAAAATGCGTACTGATGTACGCATTTTGAGGGCTGGTGCGTACTGATGCGTGCTGATGTACGCCTGAGGTGATTGCGTACTGATGTACGCAATCACCTCAGGCGTGTTAGTATTTAGCTGGCACAGCCCTGAAGAAAAATGAAAGTGTGATTGCTTCCTACGAATTACCCCAGAGGTTTTAAAGTCTATAAATTTTGCGTTTGTAGCTGTAGGCTCTCTGGCCTAATTCATGATTTTGTCGAAATAATCTTTCTTGGGCAGATCGATTGTAAACCCAGGATCTTGTTCGCCTGCAATGGCAAATTTGCAGTATAGTCAAAAGATGCGCCCGGATGATGTGCCTAATATCACCACGGCAGCAGCCTATTTTAAGTCCGCTGCAGGGCGAAGACCCCTTCCAATGGTCTCCAATTTTTCTTGTCCTGGGAGAGTTGATTTCACTTTATGTCTGCAAATTTCTTCATTTCATCGCCCAATCTAACCTTTTGCCGGCCTCTGCTGCGTTTTCCGTCTCATGGTATCCCCCATTTAGAGGCAGAGGCATACGATGGTTCGAGCACAGCCACTTTGCATCTTCCAGGAATAACAGCGGAACAAGACAGAACAGAGAAGGAACACGACACGTCCTGTGTTGTTCCGCTATTATTCCTGGAAAATGCATATCGACCAGCTTGACCAGGTATCTATTCTAGTACACTTCGCATGGCTCGTTGTATTCGTAATAGCGTCCGGCGCGCATTGTAAAGCGCGTATAGCGTTTTCGCAAGTGTTTCAATTTAAATTTTATGGAAACCCTAAATTAGTTCTATTTAATAACGCTGCGACTGTCTCATTCATTATGTGCATCCGCATTACTTTGGCTTGAAGTGAGAAATATGAGAAGAGTAGTCTAAGAGAGGATAGCGATAGTTTTAGGAAGGAACTCAGGAAGGAACTGTTATAGCCGGCCAGGTCTGCCAGGCTAACACCGCCTGTAGCCTCAACATCACAATCAGCATGACGCAAAACTGCAAAATTACCGCAAAATCAATAATAATTGAGTCCGTGCGACCTATAAAACAAAAGACCTGCGTTAAGAGGGGCAAGTTTCAGGATACCACCGACTTCCACATCTCTGAGGTCTTACGGGCAACACAGAACCACAAAGCTTGACAGCTTACAAGCAACGCGTACTCGAGAAATCTATCGATGAGATGTATTCAACGTTGAGACAATTGAAAACTCTGCGAGGTGTGTTCGTAGTTGTTCTTTTCTTACAGACTATTTCATTCTAAGAACCGAAATAACATTCAGTTTGTCACTTGCTACAACAAGGGAGCATAGCGAAACAAAGCTCGTGGCTAAATGGGCTCCACAAAGCTACAGACTAGAAGACTCGACAGGCAAAGGATCGTTTATTCTCGCAAATGCATCGCCTTCCTCTTCAGCGAAGACCACATACAAAGCACCTCGAGACAAGAACGGCTCTAGCACTTCTCGGAAGGGCTGCACGAAAACACTTGAAGAACAATGAAGGAGCCCACGCAGGCTGCTCAGAAAGGCAAAAGCTCGTTTTTCGTTCTCCCGTGGCGCAGAACAAAAGGAAACGCAAGAGCAGGGAGAGACTTGCAAATCGCTGGCAACAAAGGAATGCGTGGATCTTGGCAACCAGCAAAGCACAGCGGGGACAAGCACATCCGGAGCCTGGAGTGGTTGATGTGAATGAGATATTTTTGACCCTGCCGGATGGGGAGTCCATTAGTGCGACGAAGGCCAAGGAGCTGGTCACACACACAAAAGAAAGAAGGAATGGCCTGCCTGCGCTTGTTGGTCTATACGCTGTTTTTTGTACCGTTGGTACTAGGCTAACGAGATCTTGGATCGGGGTTATCTAACTTGCTGTCTAGAAGGATTGCATACAGACTCTCTAAAGAGGTTTTAATGGCGGTCACTACTGTTGTGAGCGTAAGTTCTTCGCCTTTCTTGCTAGAGCTATTGCCGTGGCACATCTCCTTATAGCGCCATTGTTGAAAGGAAAACATTGGCGTACGCCCGTTCGTAGCTGCACTAGATGACAGCGAGGGGATGGCAATATTTCCTTTTCATGCACCTTCCCCTGCATCGCCCAAAATGTGGCAACGTCATTGCAACAAACAGTGACACTGTCACACACCGGTCTTGCTCTCAAACAAGATATAGTATTCTACGCGCAAATTGACGACTGTAAATAAAACAAATGTTTTGTTTACTCCCAATAATAACATGACGTAACCATGTCGTTACTTAACAGCGCATTTGTACGCGAGAACCATAATATGCTTAATCAATGAGTTAATAAAAGAGTGATACAGCGTACGTAAGGAAGCCGTCGAATGAACACTCAGTAGCATGATGACAGCAAATATCCCATATCACATCACATATATTCACGTTTGCTCCCTACTGCCTAGAATATGAACACACCTCGTCCTTCTCCAGCTGAGGAAATCGTCGAAGGTACCAAATGTCCCGCAAGCATCATTTTTCTTCAAATAATCGCACATCAATCGGCTTATGAGACAACACTTTTTGCTTCGTATCACTGGTAACGTGCCCCCGTACAAAAGTCATGAACAAAGTATGAAATCTTAAAGGGGCCAAATAAAGAAAAAGATGGGTAGGGCGAGGGGCACAGCTACCTATGCGTGTGACCAATGTTCATGTGTTTGAAGCTTAGCTTCCGGCGACTAATGCATCTTCGAATTAAAAGCGATTAGGTCAACGCGCACACGTGATCGCCGAAACATCCGTTTCGAATAGAGACGGATATATCTAGTTCTCGAAAAGCTTTTACAGCGTAACACAGAGCATGCTTGTTAGGCTAATTAGGCTTCTAGCTACAGGTTCACCAGGGCTCACTCTGAGTGCGTCTGCATCGATCGGAGGGAGGGGGAGGGGAATAAGGGGGCGGGAAGGGGGTTGTTCGTGTAATGAACCTTTTCGCCGGATCCACACCATTCCTCCTCAATTTCGTTTGAACTGGAGCTTAAGCGTTTTTCGAAGTGCACAGCAGCTCTTCAACGACGAGTCATTCTAAGCCGTCTGCTGGCACTGCTCTGAAGTTACCGAATGAGAGGGGCGGCCAATAGGTCACGCAGTAAACAGGCCCCATTTGCAAAGGAACGTCCCATTTAAAAACCCGGCCATCCATTCATACAGGGGCGCTTTCGTTGGGGATGTCATTTTTCGAAAAAGGAGGCTTGTTTCCAAAGATCAAAGCTTTCACTGATGGAGACGCTTTTAAACTCTAAATGACGCTACGCTGATAGCCGACATCTTATTGCACTGCGGACGTGTCATTTATTGCGAAACCTAATGCAACGTCATCACAGCGAAAAGCGAAGCATAGCGGACAGCCATGCGTTGACGTCAACTGGTGGAGGATGTTCAAGTTACGCTTTCTTTTCTTATTTGCTTGTTCCGTAATTTAGCTTATGCTGTTATTTGTATATTTTTTTTCATTAGGGGTGAAAGCAATAATCCTATATAGGCAGTCCAGATATCCCCGCCAGCGAACGCAGCCTTATAATGAGGCCCAGTATACAGTCTATATTTGCGCTGTATTACTGAAACCTTATACTTTCTCGGTCGCATTTTCGATGGAGGCGAAAATGCCAAATGCCCGCTATACTGTGCGTTGTCGGTGCATGTGAAAGAACCCCAGGTGGTCAAAATTTCCGGAGCCCTCCACTACGGCTTACCTCTCTATCTATTTCAGTCCCTTTCCCTTACACCCCCGGACGCTTAGCCGTGCTCCTGAAATGGGCAATGAGGACACCTCAACCGAAGATCCCGTGCTCCTGACATGGGATCTTCGGTTGAGGTGTCCTCACTGAGAGACAGTTACTGTGCACTCTCCACCCTATTTTCTTCACTTCCTTCACTAAAATCTCTCTCTCTCTCTCTCCTGACATGGGCTGCAGAAATTCATTTACTTTCCTTAAACGAACCACAATCATCATCATGACGCGAACAACCACGAGTTGAGAGTTCGCGCTCATGCATGTCCTTATTGGGTCCTTGCTCAGTTTGCCCCTGCTAGCAAAGGGAGAGGCTGCACAATAAGGCTGGCAAAACAAAACGATCAACCAGTTTCTCTTACGCGACTCACGTCATGGTTTCCTTCTCTCGTTTTCATCCCCACACTAGCTCTCCATGTTTGGCGATGACAACAGACCTGTCTTTCCCGAACTATAGCTACGGGACTTCATCCAAGCGTATACATGGGCGCAGCCAGAGGGGAGGGATTCTCGGTATCGAATCACCTCCTTAAGCTTTTTGACATCCCCTTTTCGACGCATTTTCGGCTGCATCGAACACCCCATCGACGCACACCGCATCGTATTACATCCCCCCACCGCCCCTAGTGAAGTATTTCTGGCTACACCAGTGCTAGTAGGCACGTTCACTTAACACCACAAGAACGCGAGTATCTCTCAGCAGCATCCTGAGTAGAAAGGCAGAGGAGTCCACAGGAGAGTGACTGGCACGGAAGAACCTTTGTGCTTTGGTTTTATCCCTCTATTATCGCGTACAAAAATTGCTTTCGCGGGAGCCAAATGAAGTCCCCAAAGCTTACACATCTCCTACTGAGCTTTATACGCACTGTCTACCCGCAGCACGTTTTCGTTAGAGCGCTAAATGGATACCTGCAATCGTTCTCTCTTTTGCCCCTCTTTTAATCACTTCATTCCGACGTCCATCAACGTCCCATGCTCACGAACAAATTTTTGCTTGGGTTCTCTCATCCCCTCCATCGTGCCCGGCAGCAGTCTCAATCAGATTGCAGACTCATTTCAATTTGCCGCCGGATCCCGCGAGGGTCAGAGCTCCATCTAATGGAATATCTGCGTCGAGTCGTCAGCGCACTGCGTCACTGTCCCCGCAGGTTTCACTCGTCGCCGAGGCACCCCCCCCCTCCCCCTTTTCCTTTCTCGCCTGCCGCCTTCCCATGAGCAAGTTGACTCATCCTTGCATACCTGCTTCTGTGGGAGCTGACAAAACAGTCCCGCCGCCGCCATCGCTCAACATTGCGATGTCGTTCGTTATTTCGTTGTACATTTCTCGTTTTGCTTTGTTTTGCGTAGTGGCAATCCGCGCGAGAGTTTATTTTGCACCCGGTCTTGGGGCGGCTACGTATATGTCATTGCTTTCATCTGCCCGCATGCCTCTGGCGGGCATGCAAACTGCATTGAGAGGCACGCGGCGGCAGTTGTGTTTACTGGAATTTCTCTATCTCGGCACGGTTAGTTGCTTGTGCTATTTTCAATAAAACGTGACTACCAGCGTTCTAAAACAAGCACTATAGCCGATGATTTCTTTCTGTTATTCGGGAGAACGTCGTTGGAGTGGATCAGCGAAAGGTATATACAGGCGATCTTGCTTGCGCTGTTCGCTGTTGGTGGCATGAGAAATACACCGTAAAGAAACATGTACTGAATCGAATCAACGCATCAAGCGAAGACAGAGCCTCTACAACACTGAACAAAGAGCGTCGCTCTAAGCGCAACAAAAGGACTCGAAAATAAGATTTATCCTGGCGCGTAGGACATTTACAGAGGCGTCCAGCATCATCCGTGTATTCGCTTATGTACAGCGCGCATGTGGATTTGTATGTATTTTAGGCTAGCCAATAAAGAAAAGCCAGAAATGGTTCGGCGAATGCCTTACGCTTCGTGTCTGCTCGTTCCCTCTTCCGTGCAACACGTGCGTGCGTGCGATGCGTTGGAAAACGTGAAAAGGAAAACACTGTAAATATGATTGAAATCTACATTGGTCGTTATTTTCATTTAAATCTACTTTGGTCGTTATTTTTAACTCTGTCACTGCTCGCGAGAGTCGTATCAAGAGAGCAAGAGAGCAGCTGCGCAAAAAGGTTAGAGATCGAGTTGCACCACGCGACTGCGTTTGCCATCACCATTGATGCGTGCTACTCATTTGCACGATGCTCCGAGTCTGGTTACAAGCTTTCTTGCGGGTGCTTTTTTTTTTCTTTTTGTTCTATGTCTTCATTCCGCCCACCGCTTCAGGCCTCACTGCAATTGAATAATTCAGAACAAAAACTACACTAATTTCAACGGGATAAGTTCGCAATTTCCTCCGGTGAAGAGAGAGATGAAGAGAAAGGCAGGGAGGTTAACCATTCTCCGGTGAAAGTACCAAAACTAATGACGATGCAGCGGAAAAACAAGCATCGTTTGCCGGAGGCCGCTCGCAGGATTAGGAAGAAAGTGTGCGCGCGTATTGACTTTAACACGCCCGCAGAGCAAACACAGGAAAACTATAGCGCCGGAGCTGCTGCAGTGGTAGTGTAACAAACCAAGTCGCACAAACGTAGCAGTGCGAGTGGAAATGGGATACGAGCAGACGTTAACACGCGGTGTCATCGAAACAAACAGCGGGTTCATTGCACAGTAGATACCTTGACATATTAGATCAATTCCGTATATCGAAAATACGTCGCGGACTCGAAAAGTAATCCTTCAATGATATGGAAACTGAAGTTTTCTCACGGCTTGTAATCATGAAAACATTTCTGGCCTAACAATCATATCAAACAAGAGCACAGCATATCGCCTCTAAATTCTAAAACGGCGTAATACAGGGAATATGAGTGAATGCACGAGGAAGACAACTAATTATTCGGAAACCTGGGGCAATGGACGGGATCTGTAACTGGAAAATTGAAAGAAAGTGAACGACAGAAAAGGACAACTTGCTACACGCCTCATTCAACATTATCCGCATCGACTAAGTACAGCGCTTTCTCATCGTCACTCGAGACGAAAGCAATTGAACAGATGTTTCCGCCCAACGTGCAGCAAAACTTACCACAGCAGCCTCTCTACTTGTGTCATGCAGAATCATACCCCCAACTCTCGACACGAGAACGCTGCTCGCGTGCAAGAACAAACAACTCTAAACGCAGGAGAAAAGTCTATAAGGCCAAGCATGAGGGAGGATTCAATCTCAGTTCCTGCAGGAGGCTGTAGGAGCGGGCGATGATCCAGGAGGAAGAGCAGCCAGCTAATTCCCACGCCTCCCTGAGCACGATCGAAAGCAATGCGTGCTCCAGTGGCGTCGGGAGGGTAAGGGCACGAAGGATCGCGTGCCGCGGCGCGAGATGTCAGTGTAAGCGCCCGTCTACTAATCCTGTCGCCGACAGGCAAGAGTGCCGTACTTAAGAGTCTTCTCCTTAACACCTTTCACCCTTTTCTACTTTACTCTTCACAAGCGCTACACCTTACGTCTTCACGGACATCGATTGCCTTGTCTGTGTTCAATGCCACGCCTCTCCTCTCTCCGTTTGCGTGCATTTACGGCGGCTCCGCTGCCGCTAATCCTCTTGTGGAGTCGCGATCACATGCTGAACACGCGAGAACGTGGCCTCACTACGCAGAGTTCCAGCATATAGCTAGCGTGGCCGCGGATCGAAGCAAACCTGCCCAATGGAGAAACGTCTAGGTGGATTGCTTTGTGTCGTTTGCTGCAGGATCGCCTTATCTTTATTATTTCGAATAGCAAGGCGTCTAGTGGCTGTGGCACTCGGCTGCATGATCCGAAGGTCGCGGGATCGAATCCCGGCCGCGGCGGCTGCATTTCGATGGAGGCCAAATGTCGAGGCGCGTGTGCTGTTCGATATCAGTGCACGTTAAAGAACCACAGGTGGTCGAAATTTCCGGAGCCCTCCACTACGGCGTCTGTCAAAATGATAGCGTGGTTTTGCGACGTAAAATCCCCAGAAGCCAATCGAATTTCAAGCAGCTGGCACAGGACCATGCATTCGTTAGATATTCCATGCGTGGCCAGGTTGGCTTTACACCGGCGCTCCATGGAGAGTACCTACATGCTCCCGCGTTTATTCCAAGTATGCTCACATCTGGATTTGTTTTTTTTTTTTGTATTTGATTTTGTATATTTCCTAATTTCCACAGGCAATCTGCCCTATTAAGGCATTTTGGTTTATCAAGAGAATCCTATAATCTTAACGAGCGCACTTCGCGAGTTCTCGTCCATCGAGACCGGTACTATAGGTATACCGATCGCAAAAGTCAAGATTCTTGGACCATTGCTTCTCGAACGAATGTTTGTCTTGGAGTGCTAAACGTTTTCTTTCGTGATGTTCTCAGCGATCTGGTCAATTTTGATAGCGTCCACTTGTTCCATGGTGGACCTTGCGTGCGATTAATCATGATGGGAGTTTGTTCACTACGTAAGAATTTGTCTGGCTTTCCATGCGATTACGACGAAATGAGTGTGTACATAAGATAGAAGAATAAGTAAATAAAGTAAGAATGAAGCAGCAGTATTGCAAGTATAAAGAAACACAAAACCATGCGTATTTTAGGGAAAACATCTTACGGATATTCAAGGCATAGCATTAGTAGCGCCGAGATTCTCGCGAGCGAATCGAATGACGCCAAACGACCCACTTCGAAAGCAGCTGCAATCTAATCTTTACCGGGAACGCGCGCGAGGATGTTCCCAGTGTTCACGGGCGCCTTATCATCCACCATGCGGTTTTGATGCTTGTTTTGCGGTTGTCTCTCTTTGTAGTATTGGGCCCTTTCTTTTCGCGCACAGAAGTAGCACAAGCTTTCTTAATAAGGTCTTCTTGCTCTAGTCACGTAAGCTGAGAATGTATTTATGCTCTTTCTACCCACAATAGAAGTTTCCACAATTAACACATGAGCTTTTACTGAAAAGGTCATAGTTTGGGCAGAAGTATTATTCGTGAACACTGAGCTATATGCTGCATGCCTGACTTGCAAACAAAGATATGCAGTTTGCCTCCAGTTGTTAACCTGGCGTTTTGTGTTTTCGCCACAAAATTTTACAGCTTCGCTGTAAACACCATGAAGCGATGAAACAATTAGTCCTTGTAACGCTAGCGCGCCTGCATGCGCAAACCTCTCAACGCCGTATTGTAAATGAAAGAGGCACTAGCGTATCTGTTATACATATATAGCGAGCTACTAACAGTTCTGGACATACACGCCAATGCGCGCTTTTCTAACACCCTAATTCTTAGACTTATCCGTGATAAGCTTGAATCATTCCAACGTGTAACTTTCCTCGCGGAACTTTTATTAGATCCACAAGGGTTACCCTCTATTCCTATTCCGTAAAGGCGGGTTCTTGAATACGAGCCCGGAATAGCAAAGCGCCGTAAGTTGGGAGAAAAAGAACCCGGAGAAAGCAAATGTGGGCCCTTACTTTATTTGCTTTCTGTATGGCAGTCTTTGTTATCGTAGCGAAGGAAAAAAAGAAACAACTGTGATCCAATGCAGGCTGAACAAAGACGGCCTGCAGAACTAAGCATGCGGAAAGAATAATAAGGACACTACTGGGAGACTACTATTGGTGGCTCCTAGGGAATATACCTCTGAACGGCAACGAGGCGGCTCGGGTATCTTTGTTCCTATCTCGTCCGTTTCCGAGTACGTGACCGGGCTGCCCGCTGAAGGGGCATCCGTCAGCGCAACCCCCCTCTGGGCGTAAGCCACGTCTCGGCCTTGGTGTCCCAAGTGCTACAGTCTACCCGGGAAATTCCCGAAATGAAGAGGGAATGGTAGGGGGCAATTTATGGGCGTTCTCGAGACGATAACCCTTCGGCCCTTCACTTGGCTACTGTCCTGTCCTTGATATCTTCACGCTTTCGTGACGCAATTTTGTCGCGGAAACGTGGCCACTGTCAGTATTTGCCGCCGGGTCATGCTGCTGCCGGCAATTGGAACGGTTGGCCACTTTTTGTGGCTACCGCAAGAGTGGTGTAAGAATTGTCTTTGGTTGATTAACATGGTGAGCAATAAGTACTTAGGAGGCTACTGAAGCGCACTCCTTAATACGGATCTAGCCCAAAAGAGCCACGCTAATGAAACATAAGTAGCAGCTGCAGTAAAACTAATGTATACGTCAGATTTATCTGGAGGGTCTGTTAGAGAAGTTGGAAATGTTTACTTAGAAGAGCAGCAAATTGCCTTAGTTAATAGGTGTTGATTGTGGACAAAAAATTAGGCGTCCGGACACGGATTGACATAAGGTAAACAGAAAACGCAAGCTACGGCTATGTGTCCAAGTGACGCACATTGGCACAGTGGTGGGAACGAAGGTATAAAAACAAGACTTATCCATACTGACGGTCGCATAGAGAGACTCAAGCAACTCGCACGCGCTTGCAGCTGAAAACGAACAGATTCGTTGCGTATTATTTCGTGCTCAGACGTCTTGGCCGCATAAATAGTTTTCCTGTAGCGTCACGAGTAGGAATTCTCCCTTTGGCATCCAACAAAAATGAAGCCCACGATAACGTATATGCGCCAATATTGGTGCACGTACATTGCATTGTTCCTTCAAGGTGCCAGTTGATTGATTTATTTTTGGGGTTTTACGTCCCAAAGCCACGGTATTATTACGACAGATGCCGTATATTGGAGGACTCAGAAAATTTCGACCACTTGGTGTTTTTTAACGTGCACTGACAGTACATGCGCCTCACCATTTTACCTCCATCGAAATGCAATGGTGTCAGTTGTTTACCCAATTCTCACTGTGATCGATCTTCTGAAAGACGCGCCATTAATTCCGGGCGTTATTAACATTAGAACGGTGAACTTTGCTTCATCATCAAGAACTTGTTCATCCTAACTGAAACTTCATTGTCAACGTGACTTCAGTACTTTTCTTCATCATTATTGTCAAAAGCCGCAGGTGAAACACCATGATCATCATGCTAACCTTCTCAGAGATGAAGTAGACATGTGTATATTTCTTCTCCTACCTCCTCCTTCTTCCTCTGCAATATCTCTATGGTTACCACGACTTCACTGTCATCAACCGCTGCGTTTCAAGCAGCGTCAGCATTACCTCCTTGCTTACAACTGAAGTTGTAATGTAGCCAAGAGACGAAAAAAACATTCCAACTTCTAAAACGACCCAGAAAGCGAAGCGTGAGTACACCACCACGTCTGCGGGGCCAAAGTTCCCATCTCGCGGAGGTAGTTAATTTTGACACTGGTCTAATTAACTGTCTACTTGCTTGCGCATACAATGTCCCCACCTGCTACAAGAACGCGACGACGAGGGAAGCTGGAAATCACCGCCTTTCACTGCACCGTGATTGGGGACACGTGCAGTGAAGCCGTGTTTGCACTCGAGAGGCCTTGTTTGCCAGCCTCGTTGCCGAAGCTTGTTCGCTTCTCTGAACTGGACTACGCTAAGCAGAGTCTGTTTGCAGAATATTCTCTTGTTTTCTTTAGCACAACTTCCTTAGTTCTGTATTTCACTGCCATCCTCGTCTGTTTTCCAGCAGGCCTACAGCTGTACTTTTTTTCCCGTTAGGTCTTGTGTTAGCATTCAAATAGTTATCTATTTTTGCGCGACGACTATAGTGGGGACTTACGGCAGGGTAAATGCACACGCAAAATTAACGTTTCGGTAATTATACAGCAGCTACTGATGGGCTAGTTGGCATACCGCCTACTTTGAAGTTTGCGGGAATGAAATAACGCATAATTACAAGATACATGAGGACACAGCGCCATATGCGGTGTCCTTGTGCTGTCCCGCGTCGTTCCTTTATACAAACGTCCTTGCGTCTTCCTCAACGTGTCGCCCTCGTTCTTTTTTTTTTTTTTTGCCTAAATATTAGCGTCATCCGTACGTCGCCTGGCGTAAGGATCGTACTGAAGAGCTGTCGCGTTTCTTATTTGAGCAGCTTCTCAACTTGTCTAGCAGCCAGAGACCGTCGCCACGATGAAGTCATTGAGGCGTAAAAGTACGAAGAACAGTAAAACACACGACGACATTCTACGCCCCTGTGTCCTTGGACGTCTTGAGGGGTTTCCCTTGAGCAAATATCTTCGTGTGTTCTGTGTTCCTGCGTGCTTCTTTGGGCTAAGCCTCAACGTATCCAACAGTACAGTAGTTCTACAATAGGTGTCATGTGTGGTGCTTATGTTATTTATACGATATTATACTGATTAGGGTAAGGAACAGGCTGCGGAAACTCGGCCTTAACAAATAACTTTCTTAAGCCTGTCTTTCTCCATTCGATTTCGTAACAATCACAGCAGCGTTCGTATCTTGCTTTTGTTGTGCCACAGTATGAAGCTCAAATACTACGAACCTTTCACAAGAGGAGATTTTAGCCTGTTTTATTTGCTTCAACCAGAGCAGGCTGACAACAAAGATATCTCAGTGTGCCGGTACAGGTGCTCATAACGTATGCGAAAGTCGCTTTCGTCGTCACAGGTCTCTGTTGCCCCACGTTGCGTAGTTCTCAAATGCGGGAATGACAGCTGCGGCAAACGCAGTGAGCAGTCGTCGCTCAAGCGTCGTCGCTCAAGAGGGCTTAAGGCAGTGTCAATTAAGGTCTTCATCTTCAACAAAAGTTCGAGCAAGGAACAGCGGCAATGACCTATTACGAAGTTCTAGATCCCCTTCAGGTAAGTGTGCCCTGTTACATATTCGATATCTCGCAAACAATTTCACATATATTCAGCCTAGAAATATTCTTATATCCAATATGCCACTTACACCTATATAAAGGCATTTCCACGCCTTTGTAGCTGTTACGCGCGGGAACTCATAAAGCAAGAACTTTTTACTAACCCCATAAAATACAAGTAAATATTAGCGTTTCTGCCAACGGATATAAAGAACTATTTTTTTTTCCTGTACGTTCACAGGAAGCCACGGCTTCGCAGTCTCAAGTTGTTCAGTGAATAACCACCTTGCCTTTTCAAGATGCGTAATTATATTATTAATCATACATATTGCAAATGTATTAACCTAACCGCGATAATATAACGAGGCAGGCACTAGTGAAAGAAAGCGCGCTAATTCTCACCATTACGAGTTCTTTAACTCGCACTTCAAATAAATACAGTGGTGTTCTTTAATTCCGCCTTCATCAGATTTAACCCCTGCTACCGGGAATTGAATGTGCGTCATCGGGCATAGGTGCGCAACGCGCTTGACGCTGCGACTTCTACAAGTACATAGACATACTGAGAAAAATACGGCTGACATAACGTTTTCTTCCGTCTCCTATTTATTTATTTATTTATTTATTTATTTATTTATTTATTTATTTACGAATTTATTTATTTATTTATTATTGCGATAGCAATTATATGGACAGTCTCGGCTGGTTTTTGCCGTCCCCGTCGCCGCCGTCATGAACCGTATATGTATAAGTATGTATATATATATGAAAGTCCCAAAGAAAAATAACTCCGATAAATGCTTCCGAAGCGCGGAATCGAACCAGGAACCCCTCGCTCCGCAACGCGCGGCGCTAACCACTACGCCACAGAGCAGATCCTTCAGGCAGCTAACGGCGAGCCTTATATACACACCCTTTACCGCTGGCAGGACTCAGAGACGGCAGGCGCTCATAAGCGTTTCTTCATTACCAGCGAGATGGCGCGAGGAGCGCGACGGGCGGCCGCCTTTGCAACAGGAGCGCTGTTCAAACTGAGGGTACCCATTGTGACAGGTTATTCGCGCTCGTTCAGTGTATATCTGTGCGTTCGTTTCGTGCGTGCTTCACTTGATAGTTCGCGCTCATCTTCTCTTTGTTCATTTAGCGGCCTCCCCTAGCTTTGTATGTGTAGCTTTGTGACACACAACGTATAAAGCCCTTCGTACCAGCACGCGCTGCCCACGGGAGGCGCTCACTTAGCAAGTGCATGTTTGCTACAATGAATATTTCTCCTGAAGCTGTGAGCCTCACTTCGTATAGCATTAGTTTCTTGCTATCGCATTCATTGCTTCGCGCTTACGGCGAAACTGTGACATTTTTATTTATTTATTTATTTATTTATTTATTTATTTATTTATTTATTTATTTATTTATTCATGCATTTCTTCCTTTATCGCCCAAGCTCCACTTCCAAAATACCAGTTTGCCAGGCAACGTTCACGGCGACCTAATTTTCAACTTCGAAGTTGGCCGCAATTGTTTCAAACTCAGCGACACAGCAACGTCGTAAATTACGCACAAGCCACACCTCCTCATACCACGCCACATTCAACAAACCTTTCACGCCCCTCGCTCACCAGCACACAACTCCAAGATTTCCATCCACATGACACTTTCGTGATCCTCAGAAACATTCTTCTTCATCAGTCACTG
Source organism: Hyalomma asiaticum (assembly GCA_013339685.2). Classification (NCBI taxonomy): domain Eukaryota; kingdom Metazoa; phylum Arthropoda; class Arachnida; order Ixodida; family Ixodidae; genus Hyalomma; species Hyalomma asiaticum. Next base: position 71,030,237 of record CM023486.1, on the reverse strand, counting down.
CACTCAATTTCACTACACCAGTGCCCTGTGGGAGAGCGCGAACAGAAAGCCCTTTGACGACAAAGGGCACCGTGAGGTCATACGAGGCGCATCCTAAACACAATCAGGGGCGTCCCTAGGCGCGGAAGTCGTGACGCGAGGGCCCGAAAATGGCAGTTCATAACTCGGATTCATTGCGTCGCGCGGACAGCTAGGATTGCTCCACGGACAATGGAAGAGAGTGCATAGCCCGTAGCGCAGGTGCCATCTTCCCAGGGGCATGTTACGAATTCAATGGCGCTTCTGTGTAGACGCCGGAGGGTACAACGCTATCTATCTATCTATCTATCTATCTATCTATCTATCTATCTATCTATCTATCTATCTATCTATCTATCATTCGTCCGTCCGTCTTGTCCGTATGTATGTATGTATGTATGTATGTATGTATGTATGTATGTATGTATGTATGTATGTATGTATGTATGTATGTATGTATGTATGTATGTTATTCTAGCTTCCGTATTGTAGTGTCATTTCCATTTGTGACATTTCACACTGCGAGGTCTTGTCATTCCCACATAGCCTACTATTTTACCTTGGCGTCGCAGCATAATAACTTCCAGTAAAGCCACCGTATTTCTCGTGTGAGAAATAGCCCAGTCGGTACCATCTCAGGGTATCAAAACTAGCTTATTTATTCGACTGAAATGCTAACAAGAAAGAAAGAAAATGTTCTCGGGCGCAGCCGGTTCCGCACGGGTTCCTATTTCTTGCTCGGGCCTAGCCGTACACCTTTCCCCTGCACTGCCGGATAGCCATGCTTTCGGCCATTCTTCTCGGCTGTGCCGCCGGAAGTCATAAATCTGGAGGGCCATCGCCGGCGCGCGCAGGACGCTTTTACTGTTTGCTGCGCGCTGCCCGCGCATGGAGCGTTTAAACAACTCTCGTGCGACATCCTTTCTTCCTGCGCCTCCACATTGCTTCACCACAAGTCAGCCACCACCGGCACCTTTTGCACATAACTGCACCCAGGAGAAGTTGCGCCGCACCGTTTTGTTCACTCTCCCGAGTTTCCTGTACTGTCTATTTCTTCTCTCTCTCTCTCTCTCTCTCTCTCTCTCTCTCTCTCTCTCTCTCTCTCTCTCTCCTGTTCTGTGCTGCATGATACTTTGTGACACTATGTCCTTCGCTTTTCAAAACTAAAGCCCCTTCTCTTCACTAACGTCGCTTTTCGTTATTATTATTATTATTATTATTATTATTATTATTATTATTATTATTATTATTATTATTATTATTATTATTATTATTATTATTATCCTTTGCACTCTTTGCGATTTGCCCCTGGCGTGCGAGACGCTCCGTAATGCCCACTATGTCGTGTCGGTCAGGCGCCGCGATATTCCGCCGTTTCGAAGCGCTTGTGGAGGAACGTAATGCTTTATGCGTTCACAAATGCGTGTCTTGGACAAAATATACCTGTGTAATTGAGAATGCTCCGCGTTAAGCGGCACCGAGATGAGCACAGAACAAGACTGGGAAGACGCGCTGCGAAGCGGCGACCACCAGACACAACTCCGGGCCGTCCAGAGGGCTCACGAAAGGGCGGAGGCTCACGGGCTTCCCGTCCCAACGTGGGTGCGGCCCGTGACTCCTGCCGACCACTAAACCAAAAGTGGGTGGGGAGGGGCTCCTCCGGACTTAATAAAGTTATTTCCTCCATTGAGAATTATGCCTCATAAAGAAAGAAAGAAAGAAAGAAAGAAAGAAAGAAAGAAAGAAAGAAAGAAAGAAAGAAAGAAAGAAAGAAAGAAAGAAAGAAAGAAAGATGATTGGTTACACAGTCAGTGTAAGTATAACAGATACGTGCCCCGGTATCTTACAGTCCTCGCCGTTTATTTCCTTGCACTCTGCATCGCGTACAGTGAGACTTTCATCTCGGATAGTGATGTACAACCATGCACAATACAAGGAAAGAGAACCTGCCGCCAGGTCTAATAGAGCAAGGGCAGTGGTGCCCAAGCCTACTCCATATGGCTCCTCTTACGGTTCCAGCATCATGTGAGCCTGAAAGCAACAACTCGTTCGGTTTCGAAGTGACGCAGACGGACCCGCGAAGCGAGATATGAGCTTTTTGATGACGCGAGTTATACATAATCATTCGCACCTGGAGAAATACCGTAGCGAAGAGAACGCAGAACGACAGCAACACGGCAAGGATGAGAAAAATTCAACGTCGCGCCAAGCAGGCGCACCGCTAGGCTAATTAGGTTTATGAATGCGCGAGAAAACGACACACCTCTCGCCGTCATGCTAATGCCAGTGCTCGTTTGGGTTTATAAACCCAAACGAGCGCTGGCTGCGAGGCACCACCGCTGTTTTCCTTGCGGCCTCAGCGCTGAGCTAGCCCCGGAGTGGCGCGTTCAGGAGGTACGGGCTCTGTCTCTGATTAGGAAGAACGAGCTAATTTGCGCCCGTGTGCTCTCGAGCGCGCGTGTCTACACGCGCTGCGGTGACAAGGCGTTTGTAACGCGTGAAACGAGGACGCGCCGTTCTACAGTGAGCTCGGGCGCTTCGCCGTCCTATCGGAAGTCTGGACGCGAGAGGTATAAGTTATTGAGCACGACCTGGCTTGCCGTGTTCGCTCGCACCTGCTTGTTTCTGAGCGTACTATCGGCGTCAAATTAAACGCGAACAGCGGAGCGCGTTGCCTAAGCATTACCGATGGTATAGTGCACGCTGTCCAGACGTCACCGTTACAGGCGCAAACACCCGGTTTGGAAGCACTGCCCCCAATTATTACACCTAAAGTGCTGAAAATTTTCGAACCATAACTTTGCTAATGCTTGGGCAACGGCACCCCCTGGTTGGTTTCATCTGACGCTGATAGTGTATGTCTGAGTGAGTGAGTGAGTGAGTGAGTGAGTGAGTGAGTGAGTGAGTGAGTGAGTGAGTGAGTGAGTGAGTGAGTGAGTGAGTGAGTGAGTGAGTGAGTGAGTGAGTGAGTGAGTGAGTGAGTGAGTGAGTGAGTGAGTGAGTGAGTGATAGGTCATGTTACTCTCATTCGGATACCGCACATGTCTGAAGTTCTGGTGCCAAGCTGACCGCTTCAGAGCTGCACAAGAAAGAGGAATGCTATTCTTGAAGTATCCTATAAGCTTCGAATGACTACGCAGCATAATAGATATAAAATCACCCGCAATACAGTAATAAATCCTTAAATGTGAAAGGGAGAAGCAGATAAGAGCTTTTGCAGCCGTTTCGCAAAATACAACAATAAACACCTTCCCTAATTTGTTGTCCAAATGTCAGTGCAAGCTCTTCGGAGCGGATCAGACATTTCTTAATTAAGAGCATAGTGACACTCAGATGTACCTACCGTATTTTCACCTGTATCAGGTCGCATAACGCAGGACGTCCTCTGAAAGTTGCGTGCCGCCCACTAAAAGGTCGCTGCTCCTAATACCTTTTATCGGCTTAGCGCTTGATATTACCCATCGTAAACCGGCAAGTGTTAGGATTACTACAGAGAAGCATAACGTTCGGACAGTTTTTCTTCCTATTTGGCTTGTATGTCCCAACCTATTCCGCGACATGAGTAACGAGCAATACATTTAATCCGGCTTACATAAGACGCCTATTCCACACCTAACTTTCTGTTTAGGTGAGCGACGTCCGAGCATCGCAGAGGCCCGATCAAAAAGCGTCGTTAAAAGACGACCTCGAGCCAACCAGATTAGGTCAGCCGTAAGCATTAACTGTTTGCTACCTCTGCAGTAAAGCTTAACCGAGTACGGCGGTAATATTATAAAGCGCACCTGAGCGGCTTGACAAACATACGAAGATGCGACACGTAATTAAGGTGTCACCCCCATTAATTTCTCTCGTTTCGGAAAGTCTGGAAGCGAAGTTATGGGGATATGCGACCGTTTTGCCGGGATAAAAATATATTTGAAGCAGTCGGTTAAACGCAAGCTGACACTATGGCTTGTCTCATTATAAAAAAAAAATAAAAAATTAGACGTTCGCGTTCTCATTTTTTCCTTCTTTCTTTCTTTCTTTCTTGCTGCCTTCCCTTCCCTCTTTCTTTCTCGTTCCTTCTTAAGTTGGAAGAAAATCGGACAAATTCATATGGCTCAGGTGTGTTCATATCTTCTTCGTTTACCCAGCATGCACCGTACAACGTGCACGTGTCACGGACGCGGGTCTTGCGCTGCGTCTACTTCTTCATGCTTACAAAATTAAACCACGTTTAAAACTCTTCACGCATATAAAACCCTGCGTATAATGAACCGACAGTGGCTGAACCATTAGCGCTAGTGGGTTATACAGCATTCGTAACGCACAAGTTAACCAGTTAAGCTTCGCTTCAAAAGAAGCGTCGATTATAGGGAGGCAAGCATAAGATATTGTAAACTCGGGCACACGGCTGATCATGTCCCCCCTTCCTCCCGTTCAAACGCAATGATTCTATGCATTCGTGCATATACAAAACTGAATAAACTCGCACACTCCTGAATACAGGCTGTGCTCACACAACAACGTTGAAGTTATCCTGACTGCATTCACTTGAAGCGTTAACTTAACGTCGTGAATATGAGAACACAGTCACAAGACAATTATACCCATGGAGGATGATACATGCAATAGGCATAATAAACACACTCTGCAAAGGAAGTCTACGTTTTGTGAACGTTTATCTTCCCAAACTCACTCTCATGTATCGATGGGCTGAGTACGAGAATGTGATTAGTGAGAGGGTCGTCTTCTTACTCTAACTTGACGGACATACCACAACGGGCATTGTTAGCACCAGTGCAGCTCCGCTGTTAAAAGAACGGCCCCAACGAGTAGCCTTCCCGATTGCGAGTTAACTCTGTAGGCCACGGATTCTTCTACGGCTATCTGTCACTGCTCTGTTCGCTTTGCCAGCTGCTGTCACGGCTGCTAACTTTGCTCCTGTCCTTCGATTCGAGCTCCAAGCAATAGAACAAAATCTAATTCAAAACTCAGCCCTTAGAAAACAAGACGCTTTGGCATGGGGCCACATTTTCACGAAATCGTTGCGTAAAAAAACGCCGAGTTGTCGCGCTGGTTGCGGCCATTGTACGCGGCATCGGAGACAGGACGCGGGTAACTTATTTTCCGCCTGGCCTAAGACTCGCGGGAAATTCGAGAAAAAAAAGAAAACCTCAAGAGAAGCCTTCTCCATTGCGCAGAGCGAAAAAAAAACGAAATGCGTCGCCAACAGACATGAGTTTAGGAGTGTCCTCATTCGCTTTCGAAACATTTTATTTCTTTTTGTTAAGCCAGGGAAGAAAAATAACCCGGTATTTGTAACTGTTGGTGGCTTGTTCCAACTTGGCGGCTGCGGCTTCGAATAGGCGGCTTGTTTTGTAACGGGAGTAATGGAGGACGCTGTGGGTGTCACCGAGGAGGCCGTAAATTGTGCAAGCTGTCCAACTGGGATCGATATCCGATCGGAGAACGCGCGCGACGCGTTGTTCGCCAAACCTGGGACAAGTGGCGCTTTACTTCCCTTCTTAGTTACCGCCTCTCTTGCGTGTCCTTTACCTTTCTTTCTCTGATCATTTAACGTATAACTTCCTGCCTTCCTCAATTTTATTTCTTCGTTTAACTCCTCGAAAGCAGCTATCGTGCCGAGAACAGGGAAACAGTTGTTTGTATAAGGAGAGGACGCGTCTACCATAGTCTTCCACAAAGTAGACGCGTAGTGCGACTTGCCGGTTTTTCGTCGAGCTGAGGCCAACAGATCCTTATTAATTTATTTTTTCAAGCGAATTTTGTATAGTTTAGCCTGTGCCGGCGTAGTCCGCGTTGCTGTGGCCGTCACACCAAAACTCCCAGAAACGTGCAGCACCTGGCGCCCTATGGGGAGTGGAGGAAGAAACTAACCATTAGTTATTCCGCCCGGTCATAGAGGGCACATTTCAGGGGTAAGGGGGGGGACAAGATTGTTACCGGCTCTTGGGTACAAACGCGGGACCCCAACCTCTGACAGAATCTTAACAACTGGACTGTAAACCCATGCTTCCGAGGTGTAAACATATCTGAACCATACGAATGCCTTGGATATTCTACCATTTAGCGGGAAATAAAAAATAAATGAATAAACAAATAAACATATAAATAAATAAACAGAGAGAATAAACGTGGGGGGAGAGAACTGCGTGAAATACAGGTCAAGTGCGCTATATATATATATATATACATATATATATATATATATATATATATATATATATATATATATATATATATATATATATATATATATATATATATATATATATATATAATATATATATATATATATATATATATATATATATATATATATATAAGCAGCGCTGTAGACTGTAATGAAAAACAACTCGCGAACAATCATTTTCGCGTGTGCTCTTGGTTAAACTACATTTCACTGCTACTGAACTGTAAAGCATCATCAAGCATGCCCTTACGCCCTATATTTCAGTCATTTCTCACAACGCAACCTCACAGTCCTCACACGTTTGCTCCGCGACAGTTCATTCCCGCCAGTGCTCCGCCGGCTTGCATGTAAATCTCGCCGCGATAAAGTGCTTCAGTAACTCTATCGGTTTTAAACTCCGCGAGGCACACGCAGAAGAAAAGGTTCTCGCGCACTAAACGGCAACTTCGGTTTTCCGATCCCCGACCTTTTTCGTCCTCCTTTTCCTTTTCACTTGTTCTCCTTCACCGCTCTTTCTCGAATCCCAGACAGGAAATCTTGAAAGCGTTCCTTTGTAACCCAATTACGGTCCTCTTCTGGAGCCGAGAAATCCCGGAGGCTCATTCATTAGCTAGAAAGGAAAAGAAAAACTTGCTTGGCAGCCGGGATGGGCGACTCCCTACCTGGCCGGGAGGGAACCAGCCTCCTGAATCCTCTTCCTGCTATACCTTGGCACTGCAAGCCTTGGAAAAATGGGCAAACGAGGGCGTGCTAAACGGAGCTGAAGTGGAGTCTCTTTTACATAGTTGCTACGTATATACTTGTCGCGTTGTCCCAGGGATTTCCTCGTTGTCGTCGTCATGACATCCTTGTTGTCATTGTTGTTGTTCTTGCTGTTCTTACTCGGCTTCTTCTTCTTTCGAGCATCTCTCCAAATGCAATTCACAAGATGTTGTCTGACTACACTCCGCCTCCATGCGTTCTCGGCGATATGCTCTTATAGGAACCGCCACACTCCCTTTCTAAGCGACGCCAGAGGACGGTGCGCCGATGGCCTAGCACGAGTATTTCTTGACAGTCCAGTGGTTCTATCATACTTCCCGAGATTGACCACTAAGAAATTTTTTTTATTTAAGTGCCGTACCGAAGGTACTTTAGCTTGCACAAAATGTACCATTTAAATTGCGAATGTTCATCCCTGGCCACTTTTTGTTCATTTTCATGAGTAGCTTAGTCTGCGCTATACTTCGTCATTCGGAACGCATGGAACGGGCGCTTGCTCTGAAGAAAACGCAAGTTATGGGCCAGGTCCTTCACCGAATGTGAATGCGAATTCTACACTAGCACCGGGAATGCAGTGCAGATACGATGTCGATCTCCCAGCTCATTCATACTCGCGTGCTGTCGTCGCATAACTTTGAGAAATCGTTTAAATGTCATTGTGCAGCTCTGAAGTAGAGCAACCCTATTCTCTTGCTCTACTCTGCCCTATGGTTGCTCTGAGAAATGTTTAAAACCATAGGCGCAGCGCATCTGAGACGGGACGAACAGCGATACACACACGTGTACAAAGACATTCTGCAATGCGAGAGAGGAAATGTAGCGGCCTTTAGCGCTGTGCTGTCTCTACTTGTAAACAGACGCCCGCAACAAATTCAATTGTATGTTATAACTACCCACACTTAGGCTGCAAGGTGTCCGGGTTAACAGAGCACGACCCACATTCGCAAAAGCAGGAGGGTAGATGGCCCCGTACCCCGTGTGTGTTGGCGCATTATATCTGTCATGAATATTCACAAAATGTTCTCGCGGTAGAAATGTTGGTAAGATAAATTTGCAGCTAACCATTGCGCTTGAAATTCCATTACGAGGCCGAGTGCAATAGCAAGTAACACTTAGGCACTGAAAAATTTGTGAATTCGATCCCTAATCCTTAAGAATAGCGCTCAGAAACAACAAATGGCATTTTTAACAGTTCTCAATGGAATAAAAATATACGCTTTCGAGCCCATTATTCTCTTCCTTTTTTAGTTAAAATTAACAGCTCTCTACAAGCGTTAGGTTACTCATTGTTAAAGTGCGAATTTGTTTTTCATTGCAGACTTGTTCTTGTTTTGTTTTTCTTACGTCAGCGCCTGGGTGAGGAAGAGACTCGCGATAAGGAGGTGGCTTAACGACGACCCGAAAACGACACTGCAAGGTGGTGACGTAAGCATGACTACGACAGTGTAACACGAACAGCGTGCAGTCACAGGCATAACTATTGTTTCAATACAGCTAGGGCCTCACTTTGTTCTCCCTTCCCCTTCGCTTTAAAGGAAAAACTGTAGCGTCAGTCTTCACTGCAAACGAAGTTTTACAAACGAGACTGAAGACGCAATTGCGTTTGGGTATGCCATGCTCTGAAAACGTATGGCCCCGCCACGGTGGTCTAGTGGCTATGGTACTCGGCTGCTGATCCGAGGGTCGCGGGATCGAATCCCGGCCGCGGCAGGCTGCATTTCGATGGAGGCGAAATGTCGAGGCCCGTGTGCTGTGCGATGTCAGTGCACGTTAAGAACCCCAGGTGGTCAAAATTTCCGGAGCCCTCCACTACGGCGTCTCTCATAATCAGAGCTCGTTTTGGGACGTTAAACCCCACATAACAACATAACAACAATCTGAAAACGTATGGTAGCACATTATGGTTGTATTACTGAAAGGGCCCAGCGTTATATCGGAGTTTTAAAAAAGAGGGACAAAGTAAAGGCCCTGAAATATATATTCCTTGAAACAGTAGCATTGCGATCAAATAGGGGAGCCACCAATCATTTCACTTTTGTACATCAAGATACAAATTCACCCGATAGGCTTTTCATTGTTTCGTTGGCGTTCCTATGGTGTCGGTCTCACCTTCGCGGTTTAAGTGAAATGATTTGGCATTCGAATACATTCGCAAACTTTCCTCTGCTTTTTTTTTTATTCATGTTTCTCACGTAAGGTCATTAGTAAATCGAGTGTCGCTGTATAGTGCGCTAACGAACTGCACAATAATCAATAATTAATAAATTAATAAAATATTAGGCTCACGCACGTGTACGCTATATTCTGGAAAATAAATTACCCGACACCACCATTGCGCGGTTAAGCCAACGACGCACTATAAAGAACAAAATGCGTCCTTTCTTTTATTATTGCATAGTGGGAAGTCCGAATATTTACTCCTCTTCGACACTCCCTGAGAGCGCGATTGAGACATCAACTGAAATCGGGCTCCCACAGCAGAATTTCCGGTACATGGGGAATATCAACTCGAGGGTGCGGCCTGGGAGCGGGTTGTTTAGTATGCGTCACTTAACTTCAGCGATCCCTCGGTGCGTCTCGCTTATTATCGAACGCACAAGAGAACAAGAACCTCACGCCATCACCTCAATTTTGAGCACTTTGCCGATAGTTCCGCTGAAAGACGCCCGCACGGACGCAGACTGCAGATCGTGCGCATGCGATCCCCATGGGGAGCAACCGCCGAGGGACATTGGGATGCGCGGTTCCCCAAAAGCTGAGAAGCACCGCCGGCTATCTTCCTCCCTTCGTCCCATCTCACCTCGTTTAAGTTAAGCGCAGTGCAGCACTGCAAATGCCGCTCCGCATCGTCCATCACTGTCCAACGCTCGCCAAGTTCAACTAGTGCCCTACTCATTGCCGCTTCTTCCTGCGTCAGCGTCCTCGGTTTTAATCTCCTGCCTGAGCAGACACTTCCCTCAAAACAGTTCTCCCCATTCTGCGCTGTGTGGACTACCCCGGAAGTTTAGAAAGGGAGAGAGAACTCTTACGGGACGTATTTACGGAGTCCTGTAAAAGTAATTACCTCGCTCTAGATGCAGGTCTCACACAGCGCCGGTCATAATGAGGATGCGGTGTCTTTCTTATTTAAATGTGACTGTGATGGATGTCGCCGAAGATGGGTAGAGACGGCCTCCGTGTAGAGTCACACCGAAAACACAGCGACGCGCGAGCGCCGAATAATGCACGACGCTGAGGTAGTGGGATATAGGTAGACGTGGACTGTCCCAGAACAAAACATGAATTCAGAAACTGGGGCAGTGTTATGAATTACATTTGCCAGAATGTGAGCCTGTCAATAAAACGGAGCGAAAATGAAATTAAGTCCCGTGTGCTATGTTACGATCGCCACTGAATATTGTTTTGTTTTGTTTATTGTTTTATCTGGGCGTAACAGACACCTGGTTCGCCCGCGCGGTAAGATGTAAGATAAACGAGCACTTAAACCTCTTGACTAGGCTCTACTTTCCCTGTACTTCGGTGTGTTCAGCTACTTTAAGATTTTTCGAAAGCTCAGTGCTGAAAACTTAGAATATCCATGTCAGTAAGTCGATATATTACAGCCGCTGCCAGAGTAACTGGTGCCATGAGGACTGTCGCAGGAATATGGCTTGTTGAACAGTTTCAATATAAAACTTGCGCAGCGTAATTCATATTGGCGTAATTTCCATCACTCCAATGAATTTTTCCGTTTTCAGTCTGTGTGAAGGCCGTCAATAAGAGAGTGTATATGGCAATTGTTGTCGCACAATTTATTAAACAAGCACGACAATAACCTTGCGCATATTGTAATACGAAGCGCGAAATAATGTACCAGGTTCTCAAAACACGCAAAAAAAAAAAAATGAAGCCGAAGGAACACATGAACAAGACTGCTGTGTGTGCCTTCCTGATAGAGTGAAAGTATATTTGCATACAGGAAATTCCTTCTAATGTTCTTAATGGTGGAGCTGTTTGAGTTAAGGCCGTGCGACGTAGACAAGCTTAACAAGATGCTTTGCTGGGTGAGTTGGTTCATAGTCTGAAAGGAGCTTTTGAGTGCGAAAAACACTACACAAAAGAAGACAGGATGACCAACCTGGGCCTGCAAGTGCTGGAAAGCTTTCAACGACGGTAAAGGAAGGCCGCAACTGGAGCCGATGCGGCCGCTTTTCGCGTGAGTTCCTAGTAGTACAATTTGGCCATGGCTTTAAAGTGTGCGAGCTTGACTACGATCTCTAGCGTAAGAAGCGGAGAGAAGCGTAAACTGGTCGGTGCCATTTTGCTCGACGCATTTCCCGCTGAGGCTAACGCAGACGTCATGAGGCTATGCAAGACGTGTAGAGATACGTTAGTGACTGGAAAGTTTCCGCAACTTAGTACGACCAGTGGATACGTGTACCGGCCGAAACTACCGCATTTACCAGAGTTGGACGACGTAGATGTAGGGATAATTGTTGCCCCACGTGTACCTTTCATGGACATACGACGACATTCACACGGCGGGGGCAGGCAAGGAGGTGCCTAGAAAGTCGAGTTAAGCCTATAGAAAAGCCTTGAGAGTCAAGTTAGGCCTGGATATGCCAAGATAAGCCATTAAGGGTAGGGTTACGCCTAGAGAACAATTGAGAGTCGAGTTAAGCATAGAGAAACCGTCAGAGTAAAGTTAAACCTAGAGAAGCCAAGTTAAGGCTGATAAAACCACCGCTAAAGAATGCCGCCCAGCTCCGCTGTTTCTTGAGACTTAGCACCACTAGTGCGAAGCTGGCCGAATTTTCGTTTCCACTTAAAGAACGTACAAGCTCATTCATTGCGTAGAATGACTACCACGAGTCACTGCAAAAGCACCTGAGAATAATGTACGACAACCCTCTTTGCAAAGGAGCAAACGAAAGTTTGTTAAGTCCTTATTGTAATACAAGTTCCATATCGAAACTACGTAATTAAAAAGTAACTTAAAGTAACTTCATGAGGAAATAACAAAAACACATTTCAAGTATTTCAACATACTGCCATATATAAGAACTGGCAAGAAAATTTAACCCAGGAGTCAGAATGTTGATGCTAAAACATTTGTGGCGTGCAGTTATGAAGCATCGTATCCGTCGTCTGGAAGAACCTTATATCCAGAAGCGCAGCTGGAACAGAGTGCGTTGGAATATGCGTCGAAATTAGGCTTCAGCCGTTGAGGAACGTCTCCGGAAGTGGCTTAGGCAAAAACTATAGTACCATAGCCACGCATTTTCACTTAGAATTACATGCAGAGTCCGTCAGTACGAACCCATTGTCAATGCTACTGCGCCACCACAGGGTATGCCATGAGCGCGAGCGATACCAAAGGGTCGTCCCTCAAGCACTACCCTCTCCAGTCTTCACTCGGCTGCTTAATGAGCAGTCGCTCCCACAAATGCCCCGTATCTGAAGCAGGAAGAGGGCGCGCGGTTATTCCATCGCCGCCACGTAGCACCTCTGGCGCTGTCACGGCTCATTTACCCTGCTCATCCGCAACGATGCCACCACGAGCTCGTGTGAGTGACAATTTTAATAACTGCCGGTCTCGATCTCCACGCGCCCCGAGAGGTGAGACTATATCGCGTGGAGACCCTTACGTCATCACGGCCAGTACGCGGTGATGAAAGGGATGAACATGGATTTAATTACTGCCCCGGCCGCACCCCCGAAGGCTTCTGATGGCCGCCTTGGCCGACGGCTTCGTCTCACCGATGCAAGTTCTGCGGCTACCTTAGCTATATATACACACGCGTGTGTGCGCTGCTTGATAAGCGTGATATGCATCGATGCCCTGATCATCCCTTGGGGGCACGCTCGCTGATATCTCATCAGGCCACGAAACTTCGTCACTGCACGCTCTCAGTTCTCGAAGTTCGCCTTCTAGCGTTTCCTTCCTGTAGGCTTCAATCAAACCTCGAATTATGAGCGGCGTCACCTAATGAGCTTTGCCCAGGCTTACGAAGACCACCTTTTTACACCTACGTCGCACACGACTAGCTGGCAGTCGTGTTCCTGAAAGTTCTGAAGGAGCTCTAATGTCAGACTAGGTTCTATAGTAGACTGTAGGATCTATACACAGAGTCAGAAATATGATTAGTTTCCGAAAGCTGACGCCGCTTGAATTATGCCCTTCAGCGCAACGAACTTTTAACTGAATGAAAACACTGGCGGAAAACTACTTATGCTTGTAAAAAAAAAAAAAGTGGGATCTGGAAATTTCCTTTGCACATTACAGAAAAAGCAAGTCGTAACATGATTCAAACGTCGCGCCACTTATCCTTTTTCGATGGAGAATTCAAACATTTGCGCGGCTTTCCGAAACATTTGAGAGCTCTATTGACCGACCACCTGCAGTTCCTTAACGTGAACATGTGCTTACTTCAACTGGTTGCATTCCGCACCATCGAACTGTAGCGTCAGCATCCGGCAATCGAACCTGCCTCCTCTAGCTGAGAGCGACAAAGCACTACCCGCTAAGCTACCCTGACACGTGTAAAACAGCCTCAGATACATAACTGCATGAATATATCAACGCGTACAGGGGTAAAAAGAAAAGAGAAAGGAAGCTGGGCCCTTTACACCCGTTACACATTCCACAAGTCTAAAAGCTTTTCTGGTAGCGCTTGTATGGCAATATTTTGCTTCTTCCCCAGCCCCTCCTATCCACGTCCGGATGGAAGTTGTTACGGGAATAAAAATCCGACAAAATTAAGATCATACATCAGGCATCAAGATAGAAGGTACGTGAGGAAGGTGTGACATCAGAGCATTAGTTTAACGCAGAAAAATCTTGCGGATCCGAACCGTTGAGGGAATCTGTGTCGTGCGAAGCGGTCAGCGAGGATATTGCCCGTGGCGAGTTCTTTGACATTCGGCCAATTGTTTCGAGTTGGATCAAGGTCTTTGTACCAAGCGCGAAAGTGGGTGCATGCTTAACTTGCGCTAGCCAGAAACATCAACAGCACCGTGTCTACTGAACGGTACGACGTTACATTTGGCGCTCACGTTTGTGCACAGTACAGACGCCTGTATCGTCAAAAAAGAACGCACGATGCGGTGCACTAATATGCGCATCATAAGTGCCGTTTCCATGAAGTAATTCTACGGCGCCGAGCAAGGTTGGACAAAAGCTTACCAATTGATTGTAGAACATACGTATGTATTCACTATATTGCTATGATAACCCCTAACACACATTCGAAGCGCAGTTCACGTTTCTCAAGTACGAGCATCACAACTTCCGCGTGGGAGGAGCCACCGTGGTTTAGTGGCAACGTGCTTGCTTGGCACCTCGTGCCAAGGTTACCCTCCTACCACCTGGCACGTTGCATGTATCTGTGTGCTTGCTATGTCTACCTCTATTTCGCAAACTACCACAAACGGTATGCCTTTCTCGTTTTAAGCACGTTCTGAGGATATAATATGTTTGTCAAATGTCTATTTTAGTTGTTACTTGATTTACATAGGCTGTATCAAAATCAAACACCTGTGCACCCACATACCACGGTATGGGCAATATTGGTATGAGCCACACGTGATTGGAGTATAGTTAATCGTGATGTACAGGACGAGGATATGACGTTAGTGATGGAAAACTCTATAATTCATGTTCGTCAAATACTTATACCCTAACGTTCAAATCTTGGGGTATATTAGACGAACGATGCTAGCAGGAGAGCACAAAGATGTAGAAGCCTAAATTAGATAGATAGATAGATAGATAGATAGATAGATAGATAGATAGATAGATAGATAGATAGATAGATAGATAGATAGATAGATAGATAGATAGATAGATAGATAGATAGATAGATAGATAGATAGATAGATAGATAGATTTTGTCACCCTTCTCGGGTGGCAAAGTCACTGTCACTGTTCTCGGGCAACATAACGCGTCACTCGCCCATGCACTCTAGATGTCCCTACGTCGCCACGTTCTCCTTTAGCATAACTCTCTTCTAAGCTCAGGGAGTGGTAACGACAACAGAAATCACAAAACGGGAGAAGGTCAAGTTATTCGCAGATATGTAGCACAAAGCTAACAGGTCATCAACTGCTTGGCATCAGTTGAAGTGAAGAGGCGTTCACGGTGCAAGGGAGGCATATGTGCCGACTACGAAGCTACCACTTCGTGAAACAGTCGTGTTGGCACGAATGTTATGTAATTGTATAGGTATGGTATTTCTTTTTTATTTATTTTGTTATTCCTTTCGATCTATATGTGTTCAGACTGATCATTTTTTTTAAATAGCGTACTAATACACATTTATTACGCTATGCAATTATAACTGTGTAACAAAAAAAACTTTCATGTACCTTCCCTGCTATAATCTCTGACGAGATTGGCAGTATTCTTAAATTACTCAGATAAATATATTCTGATGACGCCGGCTTTTCATACACGTTGAACTTCTTTCTCTCCGACGGAGGGAGTCAGCTTCAACCGAGACAGCGCGCTTAACCGGCGCGCACCGCTGAATAAATGTTCAGGCTACTTAGTACAGTTGCATTAATACTACCCTCACTAGCAGCCGCTTTGCAATAAAGCACGTCCTTCACAATTTGCAGCGCCAAAAGCAGTTCAACTTACTTTTATTTGCAAATGCTTTGTTGACAAGAGAGCTTAAAGCAATTGTTCTCAAATGGGGCTCCGCGAACCCACTTTGGGAAGCCCGCGGCACCGGCGACAGCAAACACACACACACACACACACACACACACACACACACACACACACACATTTTTTTTTGTTGCCCCAGTATCCTAATTCACTAAGTTCGCTTTGCCGCAGTTTTTTACTGTGCCGCAACGAAGCGAACTTTGTCGCAGTGCAACTTCACCACAAGACAATAATGCACTGCGGCTAAGCCAGCTTTGTCGCAGTACATGGGCATTATGCGGTGAAGCATACTAAGAATGTCCGCAATGCTGTCACAGGCCACAGTACTCCATCATTGCAGATGTGGCACTGTCGAGCAAAAGCGTACAATCTGCAACTTTCACGTGAATTAATTTTCCAGTGCATTGCTATGCAATCCGAGCAACACTGCATCGGTTGGTACCAGTTAATAGCTGTTTCCCGCTGTATATTGTTATCTTATGCCGCTACGCCCCTATGCCGTCACGGCAAGAGGTCGTCCATCACTTCCACTGGTCTACAAGGGGCCCCGACCCATCCATGTCCGAAAACCATTGGCTTATAGAAACAGACTATTAAGAAGTGGAGCAGAATGCGGGGTGGCTATTTGGCAAGCGTGTGGCATGTTTTTCACCATTAGTGCCTGACATTTAGAGGAAAGTGGTTCACCGTGTGCTGTCCTTGTTCCTTATCGTCTGTTGACATCGTGTGATTGTAACTAAATAGGGATAACGTTTCCGTCTATTTATACTCTCCTCTTTCATTTCCTACACAAAGGCAACACGCAAACAACATCCACTGCGTTGGCCCAGGCTGGTAACACAAACTGGAGCAGTCGCAACGCCGCCGCCAAGCAAGCGAACGTTTAACGTTAGTTGTAAAACATTACCGTCGCCTCGCGGTCTGTAGGCACAAGTGACGTCCCCCGACGAAGCACAACCGGTTTTCCCATTGAGGACGTACGCGGTCCAGCTGAGGCCACACCAGCGCGCACCCTGGCCCCTGGGCATTGCTGTCTCGACTTCACTCTCTCCCCACAGCTCTCGTTCCATTTCTCTTTCTTCATTCTTTCCCAGGCATGTATCTTCTTTCCCTTGCGCTGCGCCCCATGTATGACGAGGGAAAGGAGGCAGTCGTCGATTCTTCCGGTGTGTCGATCCCAGCCGGGGACCCACAGAGTGCGGCGGTCAGCCAGCAGTTTGACCACACCAACATACCTGTGCCCGAAACAGCGGCCGACATGCCTGTCTCGTCTTAGCCAGAACACCTTATCTTTAACTTCGCGGTCTCCCTGTTTCAGCAGATCGTCGGCTCCTGTCACACTGCGCAGAGTGTATTGATAGTATTCTCGGACAAGGTCATCTATTGCCTTTCAAGCTCCCGGAAGAGCAGGCATAAAGAAAGAAAGAAAGAAAGAAAGAAAGAAAGAAAGAAAGAAAGAAAGAAAGAAAGAAAGAAAGAAAGAAAGAAAGAAAGAAAGAAAGAAAGAAAGAAAGAAAGAAAGAAAGAAAGAAAGAAAGAAAGAAAGGCGGTTATGGCAAAGCACGAGATAAAAAAAATTAACATGTCAGTGGCTAGCTATGGCACGTCATACACCATACTATGGTTTCCAAGACAGCGCAGAGTTGCGTTCTACTAAGATCATCGTCAGTTACACAGCCAACCATCAATATTCAGAGGACGTCCACAAATGGTCTAAATGTCCAATGTTATTTGTGAATATTCAGTGGATATTGAGTAGACTAGAGTATTTAGATATCATATAGTGGATATTCATAAAATATTTGTGGATGTTGTCTTACTAACATATTTTACTAACAGCAGAATATCATGCAGTGGATATTTACAAAATATTTGTGGATGTTGTTTTACTAACATTTTACTAATAGCCGAACCTATATAGATGACGATTGCTGAACTTCCAGATGAAGACAAAAAACACGTTCCAGCTGCGTTTCCAGTCGAAATTAATATCCGTTGACAGCTGAAAATTTAAGCTGCTATTTTTCCAACTGCAAACACTTGGAACTAAGTGCCTGCCGAATTGCTGCTGTTGCTGGAAACAATTGGAAATGTGAGTTTCCTGCTGGAAACAGAATCCACTTAACTCTTTCGTTACCGTGGGAAAATGGGCAACTTTTCGTAGGTTTGTGTTGGTATTTTTTTTTGTAATAAGTAATAAAATGGTTATACTGTAATGCAATACATCAAGCGAAAGCTAAGTAAATGTACTTTTGACGTGTGTAAGCTTAAAAAACTGAACTTGGAAACTAATATGCAGAAAAAATCGTTAAAGGTAACATTTCGTGCAAATTTGAAAGAACATTTGCAATTGTATGTTTACTACATAAAAGAACTAAATCTGGAAAATATTCTGAAATATACAAATTGTTTAGATAGGAGACATCTACCTAACAGAAAAGCTTCACTGACCTAGCTCAACAACTGCATGAGTTACAATTGTTTACTTGTTACCCAGTAGAAAGTGTCTTGTTCAGCCAGGTTGCACAGTTTTTTCTTTTTATTGCACAAATTTCTCACACACAGAAGCACAGTATATATTAGTAAAAAGGGAAAGAAATGGGCTATTGAACCATGTATATATGGACATCTTGCGCTCTATGGTTGCAAAAAGAAATGGCAACCCGTCTTGTGCCATAAAACAAAACATACCGACGGACAGCTGATGTAGGTCCGGGCTGATTCTGCACGTCCTCGTCGTCAGAACTAAAATCCGATGATGCGGGATCATCATCTGAATCACTGCTGCTAGAAGCAGCCAAATGATCGCTTCCAGATGCAACAGAATCGCCAGAAAGGCGTCGTTCGCGCGAGGGACAAAAGCGTCTGCCATCTTCGTAAACAGACTGAGCGAACCGCACAATTGGAACCGCCGCTTAAATCGCTGCCGCACGGGAAAAATACAAACTACGCAAAAAAATGAAAGATTGGTGCCTGGAGAATACGACTGATGGCGGTGCAAGTCCATAGGAGCGCTCATATTTTAAAAAATAGCTTGTGGGGCGTATGGGTCACCGCTGACCCATGTCCTATGGACACGGTAACGAAAGAGTTAAGCGTTCGGAATGTTGCTTACTCGCGAGCAGTAGATTGACTGGGGTGAGGAAACGACGCTGACATCGCATCTCAAGAAGTGCAAGGAAAAAACAAATCAAAGAACGGCGCAACAATGACAAGGACGAGCAAAGTAGAAACAAAAAGACAAGACGCCGACCAAGAAGGTGTCAAAAATATAATAGAATGACAAAATGACGTTTCGGCTTCCACACGGAAGCCTTGTTCACAAAGCTGGGAGGCCCGAAGCCTCCAGCTTAAATCTGCAAAAATAATCGCTTGAGGCATCTTGCATACGTAAGCGGTAGATTGCCGTCGTTACGGTTAAGCGTGTTCCCTGTCGTTTGGATAGTCAAAGATGAGAAAGGCTGATGAGAAACTGGGCGAGCGTACCGTGTTTGAGGTGCAGGATCTCGCAAGACTACTGGATTTCTGCTTAAAGAATACGTACTTTAGTTTCCGCGGTGTCATTTACAAGCCACTGCATGGAGCCCCAATGGGCGCTTCGATCTCCGTGACTGCGGCAAACCTGGTTATGGAATCAGTGGAAAGTCGGGCACTGGGTTCTTTCGAACCTCCTCCGAAAGTATTCTTCCGCTACGTTGATGATTGCTTTTGCATCATAAAGAAAAACGCCCTGGCCGCATTCACCGTACACTTGAATAGCATTGAGGAAGCTATAAAGTTCACCGTGGAAGAGGAGAGCTCTGGACGTCTACCTTTTCTTGACGTAGTGGTGCAGCGGGACCGACAACGTCTGTCGTTCAACGTTCATAGAAAGGACACACATAGTGGGTGCTACCTTCATTTCGCGTCGGTAAACCCTGTAAGTCACAAACGGTCTGTGGCTTTTTCTTTAATTAAAAGGGCCCAGAGAATTTGCAGCAAGCCAGAAGACTTGGACTCCGACTTAGCGTGCATCCGACGTGAACTCGGCGCATGCAAGTACCCCAGAAGCTTTATTGCTTCATCCGAGAAACGAGCCCTGCGCCCGACTGAGCCACGTGATTTTCCCAGCCGGCGCCGCGCCTCCATTCCGTACGTTCCCGGCATCAGCGAGGCGTTGGCACGCGTCCTGCGTGGATATAATGTGCAAGTCGCCCATATTCCGAGCCACAAGCTACGTCACGAGCTTGTCAGCGTCAAGGACAAACTAAAAAAGGAAAAGTTCCCTGGCGTTGTGTATAAGATTCCTTGCGCTGATTGCAATTATGTCTACGTGGGTGAAAGTGGAAATTTCGAGCGACGTCTAAAGGAGCACATGAATGACGTAAAAAAGAAAAAAGTTGTTTCCAGTGCCCTCGCAGAGCACGCAGAAAAAACGCACCACGGCTTTGATTGGGACCAAGCTTCAGTTATCGCCCGGGAAAAGAACTGGATGAAACGGCAATATTTGGAATCTTTGACTATCCAAACGACAGGGAACACGCTTAACCGTAACGACGGCAATCTACCGCTTACGTATGCAAGATGCCTCAAGCGATTATTTTAGCGGATTTAAGCTGGAGGCTTCGGGCCTCCCAGCTTTGTGAACAAGGCTTCCGTGTGGAAGCCGAAACGTCATTTTGTCATTCTATTATATTTTTCACACCTTCTTGGTCGGCGTCCTGTCTTTTTGTTTCTACTATGCCATTACATCCCGACCAGACGAGATTTCGTCCAATTCTTGATTTCAAGGACGAGCAAGTATGACACGCCATGTCTTTGTTTTTTTTTTTTTCGGAAACACGTGCACCTATAGTCGCCTCGCTCTCAGGTCTGATGCTCCGATCAACCGCTGTGTAGCTGCACGGTTGAACATTTCAAACACAAGTAGGTAGCGTTTTTATGTCAGCACTTTCATTCAACTTTTGGCAGATCGCATGCGGGGTCATCCGCGCTTTTTCCCATACTGTGCGCGCACCTGTTGCAATGCATCGGCACCCTTGCAACGTTATCGACGTCGAACAAACAGGCATTTATCGTGGTGAAGCATGCGAAGAACTTGCTTTTAAAACACAAGAGTAGATAACACCGAAAGAGTGACAAGAGCTTCCACAGCCACCATTTTAGTAGCGGCCATGTTTGTTGTTTACTGTCACGGTAATATAGGCGCAGGAACAACATTCACATTGACACGAGGAGACAGGACAAGCGCTCACTTTCATCTACCTTTATTTTTGGCTACGCCGACAAATATATACACGTACCACACGTATGCTCCATCAGTCAAGCACATCGCCACCGTCATCCGACATCACATATCATTACACACATCCGTCTAGATATTTTATCTCTCCTTTTCTAAGATTAACAGATGTATCGCTAATGCATTCTTTACCCTTCTTAAAAATAAAATATGCTTCTAACAGTTCACGTGCCGTCTGTTCCCTTCCCCTACCAAGAATTTTCGTTTCTTTCCAGTTTGGCTCGCAATCACTACATTTTGCACAGTGTTCTGCCATATTACTTCCACCGTTCTTAACAGCCCGTGCGTGTTCCATTGCCCGGTCATTGAAGCAGCGGCCTGTTTGACCTATATACGATACACCGCACGTCATCGGAACCTCATAGACCACCTTAGTGGCACACTTAGCATACTCTACGCCATGTTTTTTCTCGCATTCTCTTCTTTTTGCTCCCTTTCTTGACACACGTGAACACAGTAGCCCAAGCTTCTTCGGCGCAGAAAAAACCACAGGCACTCCGTACCTGTTGGCCACCTTCTTCACATGGTGTGCGATTCTATGTACGTACGGTATTACCACCGGTTTGGTGGCGGTCCTTTTTTCTTTGTCAACCACTTCTCCGAACAGTGACTGTTTTGTCTTTCTCAGAAGGCCCTCAGTGACAGATAGAATCACTTCCGAGGGGTAGTCCGCCGAAAGCAACCGCTGTACTTGCTTAACAAAACTTGAGTGCATTTTGTGCGGGCAAGACTTGGCCACCGCCGATCCTAAGAACATATGGGTGATAGCCCTCTTGACAGTCTTGGACTGCGCAGAACGGTAGGGTAACGGCTCTTTTTGGGCACGCGGGGCATACTCCCAACATACATGGTCGTCCCTTAGTGTCATGTTAATGTCTAAAAACTGTAGCGACCCTTTTGATGGTAGCTCGTGCGTAAAAACTAAGCCCTTCCCATTATCTCGGAAGCTGTCCAAGATGTTACCCACAACTTCAGTGTACGTCATATCGGTTAGCTTGTCTAAACAAATAAGATAATCGTCCACGTACCTAAACACTTTCTGCACACCTTTTCCCGCAAAACAGCGCTGAAGGTCGCGGTCAACGTAGGCTAAAAAGATATTGCACAATACTGGGGCCACGCAGGAGCCAATGCAAATACCCTTCTTCTGGCGATAGAAATTACCCTCAAAGGAGACGAACGTTGTATTCAGGTAAACCTGAAGGAGACGCAAAAAGTTATCAACCGACACACCGCAGGAGTTCTGGAAATCAACCACCTCTCCTCCCTCTATTGCATTCCTTACAGCAATATACAGGTCAGCATGGGGCACAGAATAATACAACTCTTCAACGTCTACAGAGAAAACAAAACCTACAGACGAATTACCCTTGAGATACTTCACAACTTCGTCAGAATTCTTTGTAAGAAGGGGGTCACAAACCACCAGCGACTTCAAATGTTTCTGTAAATATCTGCTCAGGACAAGCTGCCACGTACCGCGCTCACTCACAACAGACCTAAACGGCACGTTCAGCTTATGTGTCTTCGCCGTAAAGAACACATTAAGGCCATTCCCCTTTGTATTAACAATATCACTCGCTAACCTGCTAAGTTCCAAGTCCCTGCACAAGGCAGCCGTTTTGCACTTCACCTTGGTGTCACTTGGCCTCAGAGCCTCGAAGTTCTTTCTGATCGCCTCCGTCGCTCTTGTGTTGTAGTCACCCTGTTCCGTGACCACGAATCCTCCTTCTTTATCGGAAAGCAGCAGGCACAGTTTATTGCGTTGGAAGTAGTCCACCACCTTCCCCAGGGGATCCTTGCCACTCCTCGTAGTAGCTGTACCTCCAGCCTTCATGAGCGCATCTACGCCATCCAGCAGGCACTTCTCGTGTTTTTCCTCTGGGGCCTTTCGTGCTATCTGTCGGTTCAGCGACAGATAGCACGAAATTCAGCGACAGATAGCACCAAGAGCGCTGTTGCCTCAGCGTTAGTCACGTGCATACTTTGTTATGCATTATTTTATGCGCAGAGTAACTTACATAAACCAACAAAACTGTTAATTTCTCTCAAAAATTGCGTAAATTTTATTAAGAGTAAATAGAAGAATTACAGATGCAGGAAAAATTTTAATAAGAACAGCCGCGGCCCCGCAGATTCGTAAACGTGACGAATGTGTCACGGCGGCCGTGGCGGTGTCGAACGGAGTTGTGTCAAAGTGGTGTGCGTGTTTGTGCAGTGAATCAGCAGTATTTAAAAGAAGAATTGGTGCGCAAGTCTTGTTTCTACCTGTATTCTGGTACAGGTATGCACGTGAGCCGTTACTACTTACAACTGCTGGCTGCACGTTAGCGGCCGCTTCTTTCTGTCGTGGTGATCCTCGGACGACTCTACTACTTGGAGGTAACTACATTTTTTTTTCAATTTCTCTTTATCAGCGTTAAGGCCAAACCTCATACGCGCGAAAATGCACGCGAAAGCGACGGGCGACGCGATGAGCGACGAAACAGGCCGTTCGCGCGACGTGTCGCGTAGTCAAAATCGCGCGAACACTCGGTTTTGGAAATCTAGAATCGGTCGCCCGTCGCCCGGAAGTGCCATGCTGATCTAGCCAATAGGAGAAACCCGGGACAGAATGTATATCAATGACGCACTGCCGGTTGCCGCCATGTGCTTGATATTCATGCACTTACGAAGGAAAAACATTATTACAAGGCTATAAAAAACATTTTGTGTACTTTGCGTAGTAAAACATGCTACTCTACTTTTCAAGCCGTGGTCAACGCACCAGTTTCGCTACAAAATCGACGCCTTCATGCCAGCAACACTGGATATCGCTCGCCGAAGTTTTCGCGTGAATGAAGTTTGGTTATGCAAACTACAGCTCGCGCGACGGTAGCCTGCTTCGCGTCGCCCATCGCTGTCACGTGCATTTTCGCGCATATGTGGTTTGGCCTTTAGTATCAGCGTGCGTGTGCGCGTCTGTGTTTATTCCGTGAAGCCCGCTTGTCAGCATGTGAATGTTGACGGCTTGAGTGTGATTTGCATGAAATGTTGCTTGAAAAGCTGTTGGCAGTTGTCAACGTGTTGTATGAGACAAAGTACCAGGAAAAAGAACGCTATTGACTCGACATCATAGAATCTGGTCAAGATGTGGTAGTGTGTAAGGTAACGGTGATATTTTTCATGCCAGCCCTGACGTGCTATGCGATGTCCCATTGTATGAAACTTGATTCTGGTACAATCGAGTTTATTAAGTTGCGTGCTTTTGGACTGACTACATGTAAATATCTCTTACAGGTGGTGAAGTGCACGAAATCTGATAACAGTGCGCCCGAGAAGTGTCTTTGCAACGCCTGCTGCAGACATCGAAGAAAAAGAAAACACAGATGAAGATTGAGATACACGTGCTTCTGCCCCGTCGCTCTTTGAATGAATTTGACTCTTTCATAAAAATAAGGCAGTGATACTGAGTATTGAATTTATTATATACTAGTACATGCTGCTGCTGGCTGCATGGGTCCCTGCACCTAAACATAAATGTGATTTGACATCGTATGAATATATAAGTGGAACTCATGAGGACATTCAGTGGATGTCCACTAACATCCAGTCAATCTATAAGTGGAGCAACTGTGGACATCATGTGGATGTCCACTCTGTTCGAAATGGACATCCTCTAGATATTTATTTAACATTAGAACAACTTTCGTAGATATCCTGTAGACATTAGATATCTTATTGTGGATATCTAATAAATGTCCAGAGGATGTGTTATGGTTGGCTGGGATATGTATACACAACGATCCGAAACTTCAATCGATTTATCCTGACGAGTAATTGAGATCAAGAAGGGTTCATACGGTAAAACCGACAGCGCACCATGAGAACAAAACATGCATATTCTTCGGTGTTTCAATTCCTCCACCGTGAATGCATAGAAACTCCGGCACCTTGATCACACGGCAGTGGCGGCATCTAGCGACGCCTCCTGACAACGTGACATTTCTCACGCCACGTGTGCAGCTTTCTGATGCAACGTGTTATCGTCCGTTGCCTTATGTCGCCCTCCAAAGAAAGTGCTTAGAAAATTGGCCACGTCAACATATAGGGCCAACAAAATGTTCTATTTCCCAATCCAAATGTTGCAGGAATTCATTCGGTTCTCTCCCAATTTATGGGCATTATACGATGACCACTGCACTGCACCACACAAAAACTAAATCTAACCACACCTGCCTTGCTGCTAAGGACTACTGATTAACGGCCTTATCACTTCTGCTTTTCTAGTGCAAGAATCACACTTCAGGCTGTGCCTTTCTATTTCGTTCTAGTTGATCTTGTTACTTCACCCTCAAATTGTCCTTAATTTTTTTTCTCTGCAGCCGCAGTGGAACGTTATAGTCAATATGATTCCACAGCAGTACAGTTTAGTCAGATTATTACCTCCTACCAGATTTCCTAACTCCGCGCAATCTCGTTTCTAGTGAACAAGTAAAGCTTAATAATTAAAAATAATTTCCAGGGTGTTACGTCCCAAAAGCACGATATGGTTATGAGAGACGCCGTTATGGTGGGCGCTGGGAATTTCGATCACCCGGGGTTCTTTAAGGCTCAGTGACAACGCATGCAGTACACAGGCCTCTGGCATTTTCACCTCCATCGAAATGCGACCGCCGCGGCGGGGTATGAACCCGCGTCCTTTGTATCCGCAGTCGAGCACAATAATAACCAGGCCAACGCGGCGAACAGAAGCTCTAAGTGAATGCTAAATGCGCACGAACTGGGAGGAAGGAAGATACCACGAGGATATTTTTTTTGGGTAGCATTCTTTTCCCAGCTTTACTGCATTTAGCGTTCAGTTCATAAAATGAACCAAATAGCCGCTCAATGCATTCTAATTACCTATAACTAACGCGGATCTCTTTCATTTCTTTCTTTTTTGAAGCGTCTTTATTTCTGTGTTTAATAGGTTAAACCTTGCGGCAGAAAATGGATGCTCTAGCGGGGTTGGGGACGAGTACCAGGGTTCTCATCTTCGTCGAGGTGGAGTGGTCCCGAGGTCAGCTCTGAAAATGGCGACCCGGTCCTTCTTTTTCCCTGAAAAAGTCCAGAAAAGCTCGCCAAAGCCGAATTGCTTCCTTTGGCCCGATGTGCGATGGCGAATCGGTCCATTCCTGCGGGGTCGGAGCCCGCCCAAGGAATCAATGTCGAGGCAACCCCACTCGCACTTCGACCAAGAACTAAGGCTTTCGTAACACTTGGCATTTCTCGAAATTTGCGTGCGGTCGGCTAATTTGAACGAAGCTCCATGCTTTAATAACATATAGGTACGTGCCCTTAGTCATT
Source organism: Hyalomma asiaticum (assembly GCA_013339685.2). Classification (NCBI taxonomy): domain Eukaryota; kingdom Metazoa; phylum Arthropoda; class Arachnida; order Ixodida; family Ixodidae; genus Hyalomma; species Hyalomma asiaticum. Next base: position 71,004,001 of record CM023486.1, on the reverse strand, counting down.
AATGGTGCAATTTTGCACCTTTCTTCCTTTTAGAAGAGTCGGCTTGCTTTGATACGCTGGAGACGATACACATTCCATCAAAGTATGACCGGTTGCATATTTCAGGGAACGCTGCGACTGTCACGCGCAAAGGCCGTGAAGAATGCTTCCCAGCAGCATGATATTTCCCGTTCCGTTCCCACGGGCGTTCATTCATCAGTCAACAACGGGATGATTAGATGTTGCCGGAGTTATTGCCGCATAAGAAAACATTTTACGGGTAATCGGTGACTGTCACCCGTAACAATTTGTAATCTGATTGATTTGTGGGGTTTAACGTCCCAAAACCAGCTCTGATTATGAGAGACGCCGTAGTGGAGGTCTCCGGAAATTTAGACCACCTGGGGTTCTTTAACGTGCACTGACATCGCACAGCACACGGGCCTGAACATTTCGCCTCCATCGAAATGCAGCCGCCGCGGCCGGCATTCGATCCCGCGACCCTCGGATCAGCAGCCGAGTACCGTAGCCACTAGACCACTGTGGCGGGGCACAATTCGTAATCAGCCTCAGACCATTCTCGCCAGCCCTTTTGAGACAATTCGTAATCTCAAAAGGGCTAGCGAGAATGGTCTGAGGCTGACCTTGAAACACTCCGGTGTCGTACACATGTGCTCCTATAAATAACTTTTGGAAGGAAAGAGGCAGTCTTGTTCTAATTAGTCGCACCACATCCACGCGCGTCGGCACTTCTTTCTCTTGCGGCTCACCTAATATGCCGACGCTGATTAATGATCCCATATTTCACACTACAGTCTTTCTTCAACTTCCTCTGTCCCACTGACGACCTTACGTATGAGTCAAATTTGCGCCGAGTAGCTATCTTTGTTCAGTCACACGTCGTTGCCCTGTCCGACATAAACCTTGGCATTTACAAAGTCTCCGAGCTGCTAAGTGTCAACGCACATAAATAACGCAAGCGTACATGCATAAAAGCTAAACGTAATCTTCCTAGATCTGCAACAACATCTAGCTTCCCTGATTTTCCTAAACACCTTGACCAGGAGAGCACACCGCGCCGAAATCCTTCCCTTATATAGCACCCACCGACATGGGGAAGATAAATGCACGCGCAACATTCCTTCCTTTTATTTATTATTTTTTCTGAGACAGAAGAAATATGAGCCCAATCGACACACGCTAACCGAGTCACACATTCACTTCGCAATATCAAAGCGTGTACGCGCATGACGCGAACCAAGCAGGGCGCCAGGTCCCAAGAGGGCGCCCCTGCTAGCGTTTCCCGTCCCATCAGCTATCCAAAGTGAGAAAGGGTGACGGCTGATGAGCGAAGCGAAGAAGCCGCACCTTAATATCTTCTCGAGAAAGTAGCGGCGCTGCTTACGGATGCAAGAAATCGACAGAGAAGGTTGCCCGTATAAGCAATGATCTTTTGCACGAGTCACAACACCGTACCGCGACACCATATATATGCAAGGCTGCGCGCTCAAGCGCGCAGCGAATTGAAGGAACGACGTTATTTGCCGGCACCTGGAACTACCGCCGCAAGGTGCGGCAATATGGCACCGCATTACCGGCCCTCCGAGAGAGTGTTAGTATAAGAGCGCCCGTTTTAATGACTCGGCGCGCCGAGTTGCACACATTGCTTTCTGAGGGGTATACTTCGATTTGGTGTTGTTGCTGTCTGAGGAGCGTTTACACGTATACGCGCGTTCGTGCGAAAGCATTCTCGTTCTTACGAAAGCATTTTATGCACAGCAAGTGAATCTGCAGAGCCAGTCGTCTGCCGTGTTGTGCCCCGGAGGAAAACGCTCTGCACTTCCTGGCGCAATCCGCGGGATTGCATATTCATGTGCGCGCCATAGCCCGCGGGACTAGGAAGAGCAAAATCTGGCGCCGCGCTTGTGGGCGCTACGCTACCCCTTCCGTTCTCCGCTGGAAACTAACAACTCCCGCGCTTTTTAAGCCGAATATATCTTATTTCTATTTTTATTCTTAGTGCTGCGTGGAACTAGCGCGAAAGAGAATGGTGACATGAATACTTAAACTCGACTGACACACTGCTTCACTTTACTTTAGCACTTTGGATATCGAGTGCGCGCTCTCGGTGTGCGTCGCGAGGGGCTCAAATAAAATAGAGATGAAATGAAATGAATGTAACATTTGTTTATTTCGTGCTGGTTTGTCTATGCCCTTCTGCTCTCGCAGAGGTGTGCGCGTGCGTTACAATTGTATCACTAGCGCAGGTGAGGCAGCTTCTGGGACAAGTTGTCGTGTCTTCATTCGGTTCGCAGTATGCAACGCGTGAGACATATTCTGTCTCTTTCAATCGCTTTCCCCTACACCCCACGGACGCTTAGCCGTGCTCCCGACATGGGCTGCAGAAATTAGCCTCCTTTCCTTAACCGAAACATAATCATCATCGTCATCATTTGCGCTACGTGCACAATAAGTTGCGGTTCTCGCTTGGGCATTGCGCTGTAGACCGAGTTGCGCATGCAAAGTTGATTCCTGAGAGAGAACAGCCAAAAAGAGAGAGAGAGAAGAGAGAATCAGTGGTGATGGAGTAGTGAATGCGAGATAAACCTTTAGTTACCTTTTTTCCCACAAATGTTCTTTTTGTTTTTGGTCTAAACAAAGTTATTTGATTGATTGATTCATTCATTCATCAACTGAATAATTAATGATCGACTGATTGAACTAATTAATCAATTAATTAATGATTATCTTCAGCTACAACTTACGGCAAGCAGTAGGCAACATAAGCCCCAGTGTTCTCACAATGCGAACTGCGGTAGTCATCACACAAGCGAAATTTGTGTAGTGTGTAGTGCGTGCGTGCGTGCGTGCGTGCGTGCGTGCGTGCGTGCGTGCGTGTGTGTGTGTGTGTGTGTGTGTGTGTGTTGTGTGTGTGTGTGTGTGTGTGTGTGTGTGTGTTGATGTATGTATTATTTTTTACCATAATGCTCGCATGGTTCACGCAGTGAACAACCGCTATTCGATTAAGAAAAGGAAAACGTTTTCTGCAGCCCTTGTAGGGAGCACAGCTTAGCGTCTATGGGGGCAAAGAGAACAAAAGAAAGGAAAAGAGAGGAAAGTCGCAGTGAAGGGCTCCGGAAATATCGACCGCCTGGTATTCTTTGAGGAAAGGTCTGTTTCGGATTAATGCAGCACAGTGCGGAAGGCTTCTCAGTACGCTATCTAGATGGAAAGCACAGCATCAATATTACAGACTCGGCACCTCGGTTGTGCACAAGGTGAGAGAGCAGGCGTACTGTTTGTTTGGGCTAAGGTTACTTCTGCGCGGTGTTCTCGTCCTTACGGTGCATGATTGCGGACCCAAAATTAGCGGGTTCAAACTCGGCCCCGAGGGTCACGTGTTCGATGCAGGTGAAAATGGCAGAGGCCCGAGTACTGTGTGACGGCAACGCACGTTAAGTAACCCCAGGTGGTGGAAATTTCCGCAGCCCTCCACCACGGCGTGTCTTTTCGTTCCATTCTTTCAATCTCGCTTCCACACTCCCACAGAAGCTGAGCCGTGCTCTCTATAATGGCTGCAGAAAGTAGCTTAATTTCCCTTGCTTAATCGCAGTGACCCAAAAAACACCGGTTCAATCACAGTCACGGTGACCGTATTTCGATTTTGGAGAACTACTAGAGACTCTTGTATATCGATTCAGAGGCATGCTAAATAACTCAGGGGCTCGAAGTCGCCGGAACGCTCCAACACGGTGATATGCCAAGACCGTCCTCTAGGTTGCAAAGGTAGCGTATCCTCCTCTTTAAGGAAATAAGAGTGAGCGCCCCTCTGGCAACAGTAATTTCCCGTTGTCGTTGCGCGCATTATAATCGCGAAAACTCCTTTGGTCGTACACGGCTTTCTGAACCCGAAATGGCTGGCATTCTATAAACACAACCTTTCACGGGCCCTCTTTATGTTATTCCTCACAAGACCGTCATAAATTTTACTCAAGACGATGGCTCGTATAGTGTTCGGTACAAGTCAAGACCGCGCAAAAGGCCACGACCCTCAATCAGTGCCGTGCCACTGCAGTGCCGCATATAGCACACGGCAGCGCGGCGCGGTGTTAGCGGCACACGAGCAAGCTACCCGTCAGGGTCGTCGGTTGATTAATTATTGACGATGCGAATCACGCCCCTCACTTCTACGAGCGATCCTTCTCCCTTCTAACCTTTACCCTCCGCCACGGAGCACCGTCCTCGCGCACGGCATCCCGTCCCTGGCGGCGCATGTTCGCGGCTCGTTCGAGATATTAATGCGGCCGAATTAATGCGCTTCCCTACGTTCCTCTACGTCCTTTTGTTCCCCACGAGCCTCCAATGGCTGTGGGGAAGCGCGCGCGCTGTCACACCCCTCTCCCTTCAGGTCTCCTATCCCTCACTCTCCCTCCAAGGCGCTCCCCGTCGACACGGGAAGTCGCTTCAGCTGAAGTCCCTAGATATTTCTTTTCCTTTTTTTTTAAGTAGCGAAACGCTTTGATATGCCGCTGGCGCATCTGATTGGTCGGCGTTGCTTTTAGCAGCCATGTTCTTCCTAAAGCTGTTACTTGAATGCTGCAGCGAGAGAACTTCAAAGAAAGTTGCGCGTTTCATAAGGCGTCTTCTTACATATGGCACGTCCACTGTCATATTTGATAGGAATAGTGCATGTTGACGGCCGGACGCTATCTGCGCGCGCGTGATCCGCTCCATGTGTTTAGGAAGAACATGGCTGCCGATGCGGGCCTTGAGCGAGAGGGTGCCGGGAGAGGAGGCAGTTGTCGCTACTTAAAAACGGAAAAATATCTAGGGACTTTAGCTTCAGCGCGTGGCAGCGCCGGGCGAATGGCTAATGCACCTTTCTTTACACATTTAATAAGTTAGCGCGACCGAGACCTTCGACACTCTCCGCTGCACGTGTCTTTGTTGAGTATGCGTAAGTGCGCGAGACGACGCCTGTAGGGAGAGAGTACTACAGTCACAATACGACTTCGAGCAGATTTATAGACTGCATAATTAAAGTCGGCTAATTTTGGTTATGTGGTTGCTTTCGTATTGGTGCGAGGATTACAAGCTACGTGCAGTGTGCTGGTTCTTGGTTTTTGGCTATAGCGTGCTTATTTGCCCCCGAGGGATTTGCCGCGCGGCATATCTCTACAAATAATTAGAGATGGACACAAAATGGATTTATGCAGCCACCTTTTTCAAAATCTCCGTTCTGCTGACCTATCACTAACTTCATCAATGCCGGCGAATCGTTAGGCTTTTATGATTTCATCGTTCCTCCCTTTCATTCATATTTTATCTCTGGCTGCAGACCTTAGAGGTTGAAAGACCACTGGCTCTGGTTATGTCAACCTGTCTTTGCTTTCTTATACTATATACACGCGCGTGCGTTCAAGGCTCAAGCAATGTAAACGTGCTTTTAAAAGACAATACGACGAACGGAGAACAATCGCCACTTGCAATTAGCATGAAACAGCTAGGGTACCATGTTATTTAGTTTTTCTCTTGATCATGAGACCAAGTATTTTCGCACGAATACATGGGAAGGCTAGTCAATCCTGCCCCGACTTGTCTGCCCCTACGCTGGGGAAGGTCATTTAGAGTAACAGAGTGGATTCCTAGAGAAGGCAAGTGTGGCAGGGTGCGGTAAAAGTTTAGGTAGGCAGATGATATCAAGAAGTTTGCTGTGATAAATTGGTCAGAGTTAGCACAGGACCGGGATAATTGGAGATCATGGTGTAGCGAATAGACACACAAGGCTACGACATGAAAACGCACTGTGTACGCGCGCCACCGATACCACGGCATCACAGTATACACTGCTACAATAAAGTCGCGCTTGAGCTGCCCACATAATTTCTATCACAGTGAAAGCTTCTGGTCTTTCTGGGATTCGGGGTACGGTGCAGCATTATGACAACACGTTGTGCTTAAGGACAACAAATGCACGTCAATTTTACTGCAGGAAAAGGCATTAACATGCTTACTGAATTAATGATGGAGTGTTGTGAAATAGCAGAGTGTCAAGGCGGTTCACCTAAAGTCCGCAATAGCCCTGTCGTAAGATCACAGGAAAGTTCTTTTTCTTTCAGCTGTCCTGCCCTCTCACTGCTTCTGCTGCACCATGATACAGTTAACTCCGATGACTGCCTCGCTAAAGTTGACTGACAGGAAGAGAAGCGTCAAGTTGCGTTACATTAAGCGAGCACACCACGTTTCCCGAATGAGCAGAGGTACACTCGCGTAATAAACAAAGCACAGCTACAACACAGCATGTGTTATCGCAAAGAGAAGTGAGGAATCGGGAAAAAAAAACTGCCACGGTGGTCAGCGAGCAATGACAGCGCGCACGGCGTAACAAGCCCTCCCGACAATATCGCGACCCTCCTGGCTGTCACCTTCGTTCAAGGTGCTACACGGTGTAGACCTCTCGTCCTCTATCGACGCGGCAGCAGCCAATAACACGGCTGCAGGGCGCGCTTTAATAGGAAACAGCAGGCCGTATAGCAGTACGTCGCGTCAGAAGCCAGAGAGAAGAAGAGCATCGCGCCAGGGTCGTGCGGGGGGGCTTATACGGATTTCGAAACCGGGACGATCCAAAACCAGGCTTCCACAGCTTTCTGTATATACCACGCTAGACTTCGCGTCCTTTCCCGGTGTTTCTCACGCTTCTGGCACTCCGCGAAAATCTTTCTCTCATATATCTATTGCTCTTTTCTTTTTTACCCTTTCCGGCAACTCTCGGTCGGATAGAGAAACAACGGTACACAACGCTGACTCGATATATGGACCGCTTCGCTGGCTTTCAAAAAACGTGGTCGTCACGACTGTCGTGCCGCCCAGTTTGTGGCAGGTCTGAATAATTCATGCGACGGGACGCCTCCGCCACAGTGGGAAGCGCAACGCAGCGAAAGAGTCAGTGTACCGTCGCCACAGCAGCCGCAGCCTCCACGAAGGTGCCAAGCACGCGTAAGCATACAGGCACATAAATGAAGGCACAAGAAAAGAAACACATTGGCTCAACGCGCCCGTGCAATAGAAAAAAAAAGTGCAAGAAAAATACATGGACATGACGATTCCCAGCCTTCTTTGTTTAGACGTTGTTCTCGGTTGATAGAACAGTGCGTAAGGTATCGCGAGCATGGGTGTGAATGTTCACAGTGATTATTTCTAAAGGTGTTAAAAGGGGTCCTGCAACACTTTTTGAAGAAAGTCAGAAAACGATGCCAAGAACACACTCGTGGAGAGGTCCTGTGAGCATGTCAACCACAGGTTATATACTGCGCTTGCACCCTCCAGGAAATTCGCAATTTGGTTCCAGATGCAGCTGGAAGTCGCCTGCCCTTCTTTCAACAAATGATGTCCCAAGGAGAACAGACTGCCTCGCTCGACCTTTTTCGCTGTTTATAAAGAAAGATACGTACATCACCTTTATTTCGTTGGCTCAGAAGGAGCAAATGAAGCATTACTGTGGATTTTTTTTCCCGATCTATAAATCGTCAATTCTAGTTCTGCCTCAAGCAACGTAGTCGGTGCTTCTTGTGACATCGCGTGTTGGAAAAGGAGCAGGTGGTTTGCAGTTGTATTTCGAACCAAATCGAAAATTCCCCGGTACGCGCAGTGCAATAATGTTTAGCTTACATGCTCGCAGGAGCACCCGCGACTGACCGACATCGTTTTATGACTATGTTCAGAAGATGTTCCAGGAATCCTTTAAATCAGCCGCATTGGTCTGATGGTTACAGTACCTGAATGCGGATCCGAGACATCGCGGGGCTCTAGCATTTCATTTATTTCATTTCATTTCACTCATTCATTCATTCTTCGGACAGTACAAGGGATTGCCCGCGGTTAGGGCAAAAGGGGGTGGTTTGCCTCCTTATCTGGTCCTGCTCATGCTGGGCGTTACAGCGGCAGTGTTTACTTAGCCACAAACAATCGAAATACAAAATTCACGAAATAGAAGCACCAAATCAGCATTCAGCGTGACCACAAAAATATTCTACACTATGCAATGTGATGACAAACCGCAACAGGTACTAGCCTTCATTTCGACAGGCGCGAAATGCTAGAGGTGCGTGTCCTGTACTGCATCAGGGCACGTCAAAGAACCCCATGAAGTCAGAATTTCCGGAGCCCTCCACCACGAAATTCCTCTCTTTGGTACTCTTTCACTCTTTTTCCCTTACTCCCACAAACGCTGAGCAGTGAGCCTACAAGGGCTGCAGAAAATAGCGCCCTTTCCTTTGGCGGATCGCACAGGTAACTGTTACCAAGCGTGCCTCGTGGGCAAGATGGCGACTGCGACGTATCGCCAGACGAGAGCGATAGCTGTGTTAGGAGTGTACATGCGTTGGTTTGTGTGTATTAACAATGGCGTGGTTTAGCGAGCTCCTGAGTTGAGAGTGAGGAAAGTACAAACTTGACGCATACTAGATGCAAGAAACAAACAACAAACAAACGAGCCACGTTGAGGGTTGGGGATCGACCTGGAAATCGACTAGCCGGAGGCATACGGGTACATTGCGCGAAGCCGAGGAGCAAAGCCAATTGGGAAGTCGGTGGGCCTATGCGCGCTTGTAGATCCACTTAGACGAGGCGCCAACCTATGCATTTCCTCCAAAAGCTCAGAGGAAAAGAAAGTGAGGGAGAGATTACGAATAACTGTGCAGGGAAAGGTAGGTAGACAGAGGGAGAATGAAGCAGGTGTTGTACAGAGCACTTTGGGTTGAACCTGGCCATCGAGTATGCATGGGGATCGCTAGTTAAGGATTCCGCGTTATCCTGAGGGTGTATTTCTTTTTTTTTGCTTGGATATCCATGCCTATTCTCATTCCTCCTGCACCATCCTTTATCACTGCTTACCTTGTGGCAGCAGAATACAACTGCATAGGTAAGGATGTTGGCACGCACCTACCGGCGTAATGCTCTCTGATAAATTGCATGCCGGGGGAAAAAAATACCTGACTTCCTCATTTCAAGTGTGGAGATCACAGAGGCCGCAACTTCGTAGACAACACTCCTTTTCTTACCGAGTATCAGGATAGACGTGTTTTATACATCTATACCCGACCCTGCCGGCTTTCGCGTGGAGCTGCTACTTTCGATGTTCGTCCGCAACTCGTTATTGATGCGTCCGTCCGTCCGACGTGCGTACGCACTCAGCAGTAAACCTGGTCTATGTGTTTATGTTGAGTGCGTACGCACTCTACATAAACTCATAGACCAGGTCGATCGCAGGCAGGTAGATAAGCGAATGTTTCGCTCAAACAGCTGACTGCCCGAGTCTTTTGGGCTTGCAAACGGAGTATAGGAGCTGCGGAAACAAGCACCGGTGCAGGCACCGGCGCAGAAGCACGACGTTGGAATGCTTGTGGCAATGCACTGAAGTTTATTTTACGCGACCACATTTCTTTCCGCTCAGCTTCTGCTCTGCTTCGCGGCACTCGATCTATAAGAACAGGCAACGCTGTCGGCTTCTCGCCATATCTTCCACAGACCAGCAGCTCTGTAGAGCAGAGCAGGCCACGGCTGCACTCCTGCCGCGTTTAGGGTTCAATTGATGCATGTTTGGGTGTTACATGCTTAATTCTGACCATGACGTGTCTGCGTGCCAGCCCTGTTGTTACTGTATGCATGTATTTCAAATAACGCAGCCATTCGCAAGCGGTAGACGTTTTCCCGTCAGAGGTGAAACTATCGATTTACGACAATTATAGGCAGAAATATTTATTACCTGCAGAGGTAACCAGGTCACTCAATAAAAATGGCAGTTTCAGCTCATTCGGTCGTGGCAGAAGCGCGCTCGGACTGTAGAAGAAAGCAGAGAGTGGGGAGAGGAAAAGGTTCGGATGGCTCACATTCCAAGCTTCGGCAAACAAGGGCGAGTTCACCAACGTTGCCGAGAGGGACAACTGCGAGATTTTCCGAATCTCTGCTGCTACTGCATTCCCGCGGGTGTCTCGATCATTAATGCACAACGAAGGCAGGTGTTCAGTGACCCTACCTGAAACGCTACATAGAGCAGCCCGCCACGCCCCGAATGGAAAATTCATGCCGGTAGCCTGACGTTCCGTCGGTGTCCCGTCAGGAACGAAACAAGAACGTCCTTGCGCATCGGACGGTGTCAGTTTTTTCGGGATTAATTCGCCCGCCTATCTTTCCCTGCGCTTTTCCTGGCGTACGAACAGCCATATCTTCACTTGCGCAGACTCCGGAGCGATATTTTAGTTAGTTAGTTAGTTAGTTAGTTAGTTAGTTAGTTAGTTAGTTAGTTAGTTAGTTAGTTAGTTAGTTAGTTAGTTAGTTAGTTAGTTAGTTAGTATTACAAACTGCAGCTCTTTAGCAAGGCTATCGCAGGAGTGGGTGCATTTCACCAAAGTAATCAAATTAACTGGCAGCATCAGTTAACTGTCAGTGCAGTATGCATATTGATGGTATCAGAAAATAAAAACAGCAAGGACTGCGAACAGTCTGGTACTAAAGCTAAGAGGCGAGAGAATTTTGCATTATTATAGCACACAACCTACTAACGCATCCAATATGCGCATTTCTACGTGTAGCTCCGTACATCAGGGTCAAACCACCGCGTTCCTCCAAATTAGCACTCACGCGACTCATGCTATGTAATTTGTGTCGCTGCGGATTGCTTGAGCTTCTCTGAAACGTCACGAATGGCATTGACCACACGAAGATTCATCAATACACCGCTCAATACACCGCATCAATACACGAATTGTTGCCTTACATGTGCAGCAAGCCTGTCAAAAGCACGGCGGCAAAATTTGCGTACACGTCGGTGCCCATCTCCAAGTTTCAACTTCGCCGAAGACATCCCTGCTGTCCATCTTATATTATAAGCGGGTATGAAAGGGAAAATTAGCATCCACCCGTTTTGTAGACCATGGCTACAAGGAAGTCCGTACGGATATTCTCGGAAATGAAAGCCTCTTAGTTGCCGAAAAGTTCGTCCCGGTCTGGCGTTCGAACCCGGGACCAACGCCTGCCCGGGGCGCTCGCTCTGCCAATTGAGCCAACCAGGAGGCTAGCATTTGACAGCGCGAGGGCGAATCCATCGACAACTCGAAGCACATGGGCATGAATACATAGCACAAGGCTACAAGAAAATCCGTACGGATTTCCTTGTAGCCTTGTGCTACAATACGGGTGGATGCTAATTTTCCCTTTCATAATCGTTACTCCACCTTGCGGGTTTCCGCAGAACTCATTTGCCATTATAAGCGGGTGTGACAAAAACATGTGCTATTGCATTCTATACAAAGCTTCTCCAGCAGCGTTCGCAAATTTCAACGTGTTTCACAAGTTTCCAACACACTTTTGCGCTTTCAACTCATGTTCTTTCGAAGCGCCTTGGAAGATTTAATGTTGAAAATCTCTCTGCCCTTCGTGACAGTGCCATCACGCGAGAACTTCAGGGACAGGCCGAAAACGTCTTGTCGTGGGCGTCGCCCTCGAAGACTAAAGCGGCCCCGAACAAAGTCCGTCCACGTTTGTGCCTGCCATTTATATGCGGCTCGGCCTAGCGGAAACTCCACGTCGACGGCATCGAACCGGAGAGACGGTGCTCGTCTTCGAGGAGACACGTTTCTCGAAGAAAAGATAACGGAGTGCGCATGTCCCCTCCTGCGCCAAACAGCTCGGAAACATCGTGAAAGCCTAGCCGCAAACGAAGACACACACACTCGACATGTGTCGCGTGGTGACACCTTGTAAGACATATCCATTCTGTGCCATCACCGCTGGGACATACGGAGATAACAAAAAACCAAGAAATCGGAATGTCCTTGCTTCGTTTCAAGCTGCCGCTTTTATCTATAGTCGTTTCCTCATCCCGTTCTTCCCTATTTCGTCCGCTTATCCCACTGTCTGGCGAGAACCTCCCGTGAATTCGATAAAACTTTCCGAAAACATTAACTTCGTGCAATGTTTTCTTTCGTAACAGAAGCTGGCAAGGCTTCTTCTTGTCGTTGCGTCTTGAAAGCGTTCTGTCGTTCAGTGAAGCTCTCAGAGCGCGACCAAGACTGACACGGAATGCTCGCGATCGTGCGTCAGGCACAGAGGAGAACCTTACAGATAAGTACCAAACGGCTGCCTTGCTTTGTCTACGCGGAGTATCATGAACGTAAAAAAAAAAAAAAAAGAAAGTATGTCCTTTCACTTGCGCTTTCCCTCACCCTTTCCTAGGTACTGAGGCGCTCTCCGCCTTGTACAGTATGGTGCCTACGCCCCTGTCTCTTCTAAGTTCTACTTCATCTTTCTTTCTCTGCTTTAGTCCCCCTCCCCCATCCCCCGCACAGGACGGTTGAGGTGTCCTCCTCGACGAGAGACAGTTACTATCCTGTGCTTTTCTCTTCTTTTCAAATAAAGAATCTCTCTCTCTCTCTCTCTCTCTCTCTCTCTCTCTCTCTCTCTCTCTCTCTCTCTCCTATCACCGGCATCTCGCCGCTTTTAAGGCTCGCACACATTTCATTGAATATTTTATTGAATGCGTTCTCTAAGCTTCGCCTAGCATTAATTGTTCAGAAAAGGACGCGCTCCCTTCATTTTTACAGCATGCCTTTGTTCGTCTTTACAATCAGAAACCATTCGAAGTTCGCCCGAGAATTAGCAGAATAAATGCGGATAACATCTCGCCGCGACAAAAAAAATGTTGACGTGGGACGGGAAGCCGTGCCCCGGTAAACACCTTGCCGCGTCGTGTGTATACATCTCTCACATGTCCTTATACGGCGTTCTATCCCGTGCTAGCTAAAGCACTTGTAGGACATCAAAGCGGCAGCCGGTGATAGGCAATCATGAGATGTGCGAGATGCTACATGAATGCAGTAAGCATTTGTCATTCAGTTGCTGTCGGTAAATTACTGAATGGCTTATTGCTTATCGCTACGCCTTGCTACTAGTGGTTCCACCAGGAGTATAGAAAGGCCGTTTTGGGGTGAAATAAGATTTAGTTGCAGCGTGGCTAATGAGAAGTGCGAGATTCTACGAGAATGCTGTGGGCAGGTGTGGTTCAAATGCTGTCGATAAATCGATGACGGGCTGATAGCTTATCGTTACCCCTTGCTACTAGTGGCTCCTCCTGAAGTATAGAAAGGCCGTTTTGCGGTGAAATAAGATTTAATCGAAGCGTATTGTCTGCGGTGTCTCTCTCTGCTTATCGGTGTCCTTGCTCGGCACTGTCCTGTTCCATTGATAAAATAGCGCTAAACAGACGCGACATTTAAAAAGGCACACGCAACACGAGCGCTACGTGTTCTGTGCATCGTCGTGTTCTGTGTACTTCGCGCGTAAATTGTTCGCATACCGTGGCACGTTCTCATGCTTGAACGAGGATGTCATTTCTACTTAAGCGACTGCTGCAGAGTTACGGTGGCGCCAACACTTTTAATTCTTTCGGAAACGAACTCACCTAAATTTGACATAAGTGCACACGTTTCTCCAGCGGAATGTAGTCTCACTACACTAACGTCGCACAACTAAACGCTCAGCTATGTGCATAGTACAAAGAAGCCACTTTCTTTATTGCACTCGAGATGGTATATTTTGAAGGCAAGCTCTTATCGACTATACGGAGCTTGAAGGTTGTCATTTATTGTAAAATGCACTGTTTGCTCAGAAGAGGGAGCGAGCGAACTTTCATATGTCGCCGGTGCCATGCCCATCTCAATCACGCGGTGTCCTTCGCGAAGCCGCAAATATTGACGCGGCGTAGGCGCGTCGAGAAGAATGTCGCAGATATGAATGTGAGGGGTTAGAGGAGTGCAGACTACTATATAAGTCGCAATGTCAACTCGCCAAACGAGAGATGAGAGTGTTCTTTGTCCTCGTGCGACAAAGAAGGCCACATGCGAGAAACCGAGGATTTGGGATGAATGCTGTGAGAAGAGGGGTCACGAAGCAAACGTAGTGTTTTGTCTCCTATGTATTTTTTTATTTCTCCAGTTCCGTTTTACTTCCAAGCTGCGTAAAAACACAGTAACAACAAATAAGATACGTGTCATAGGTTGAAGAATGCAGGACATCGGGCGAAAACGGCCGGAGTGCATAGCTTCCGGCAGAAATATACGACTGCATTTCCTCGTGCCCAAACGTGGCGACTTTCGCCACTTCCGAATTGCAAATTTGTACATGGTGAATGCGCGCGTCAAAAAATGAAGCCATTACGCCAGGCATAGAAACTGGTTCACAAGCGAACAGCAAGCGACTCCTCAAGCCTGGGATTTTTTCCCCGTTCCATCGTAACAGCACGCACAAAGAACCGCAAAAAGAAAATGAATGACACGAACCTTGCAGCGCTACACCTCTTACCATGTACTTCCTCCAACTATAGTCCAATTTTCAGTCATACTCTATTTCGTTTCGTTAGGGGGAGGAACGGTGACTATACGAGTAGCCTGTTTTCGTCTCGCGCCTCGTTGTTTCTTCGGAAAACAATTTAGGAAGGAAAACTGCGGGAAGTACGACAAAGCCTGCGTTTCTACAGTGTGCCTTAGACGCTGCAAAGTGCTCTGAATGAAAGATTAATTTCTCCCATGCATGGGTCCTCCAACAATAAATACAACTCCAACTTGTCGAAAGCGCACCGCACGAAAGAAAGAAAGAAAGAAAGAAAGAAAGAAAGAAAGAAAGAAGAAAGAAAGAAAGAAAGAAAGAAAGAAAGAAAGAAAGAAAGAAAGAAAGAAAGAAAGAAAGAAAGAAAGAAAGTCAGGCACACACGCCAATACTTTCCCCCGTTTTCTCGACAGGGAAAGCGCTGGCGAATTTTTTGACGCCTTCTTCATTATGCCTAAGGGCAAACCTTGATTAAAAAAAAAGGGAAATAAGAAATACATTATGACCTAGAGATAAAACAAAATATAGCCATAGTATGCACGTGGGGGCCCAGCAAGCAAACACGCAAGGACACAAAAAAAAATGTAGAAGGGCAAGTGAAAAGGGACAAATGTCTGCTGCTATATACAGCAACATCAGAGAGGGGGCGAGAGAGAGAGAGAAGGGTGGAAGAAGGAGGAGGGAAGGAAACGAGGGCACCTGGGGGATTGAAAAATAAACGACTGGGAAAGCAAAACACACAGGCTTCTAAAGTTTTGCTTTGTTCCTACATAGTATTGCCGAGGTGCTCCCGCCAGTGGTTCCACGAATCAAACAAGCGGCTTAAGCAAACGTTTGCTTAGCAATCGAACCTAGCTTAGGCGCCGACGGGGAGGTGGCGATGGTTGGAAGAGTAAACAGAACGCGAGACCTTTGCACTTTATGAAGAAGGAAGTTCAGTGGTTTCTCTTCGCGAAAGGAAGCATATTTAAGAAAATAAAGATAAGATGGTATAATAGCTCCTGAAGACATTAAAAAAAGACTATGCCATTAATTAAAGCCTTACACAGAGGTCAAGCCTTTCTTCCTTAAGTACGCTGAAGCTTTCTTATGGCCTGCGAATTTGGCCAGTGCCAGTTTGGCCGTCTATATATATATATATATATATATATATATATATATATATATATATATATATATATATATATATAAAGATGGTCGCAAACATTTCACTTTCTCACGGCGATTTGCGTTCGACCCGCTGACATATCTGATGGAACAATTAGGCCCGAAGTAAATCTGCAAGAGCAAAGAGCAAGACGAGACTTAAAGTCTGTCATACATGGACCGGTCCGAAAAAGTCAGAATTATTGTGCAGGTCAACGTCGTCATCTTACACATACTACCGTAGTACTTAATGGCTGTGCTGCTTAGCCACGTTATTGCACAGGTTGAGGCCTGCTGATGCAGGAGTTGCGCAGAACGCAATGACATTCTTAAGTTTAGTGCACCGACCCGTCTTCTCTGCTGTGTCGTGTCATTTGCGACAAAAAAAAAGTTCATAGTATGCATTTTAGAGCACTTCATCATGCCGCGCTCATCATCATCATCATTGGTTATGCTCTTGTTTTATACGCGCGTACTTTGACCAAATGTATTGAGAATGAGCGAGCAATTCACCTTATCTCCGCAATTTTAACGAGTCGTACAACGATAGATTGGTTTCTTGGAACTTTTCCAAAACTTACGCGCGTGAAATTTCAATCTGTTCGGCCCCTTTTGCTGTACTTCAGTGCAGCACTTTAATGTTATGTAAACGGCAAGCCTGTTCGCCAATCACTGTGTCCCAGTCGTTCACAATGACAACAGAACATCTGATAGAATTCCGTAACGAGAAACATAAGATTAGAGAAACATACCTATGCTGACCTCCAGAAAAACCACAATCTGGAGCTCGGTTCACAAAAATATGAAGTGTTTGTTCCACCATTACCTTTCAACACTGGTGACCGTATGGGATGCGGTCACCATGTGTGCAAGAGTCGTGGCCGGGCGGGGCCGTTAGCGAAAAGTACGCGGGCCGCGTGTTTGAGGCCCCCGCCCTAGACGTTCTCCCAAAAGAGCACCACGTGACAACTACCATTCGAGCCCGTTCGAAAGACGGTTTCTCTCAGCGCCAAGGCGGAAACGGCGTTAATATGGCGGCGCCATTTTGTTTCTTGCCCAGGTGTGCGCCGCAGGAATGGCATCGGGAACAATTCGAAACCTGGCTGGGTGATAGACCATAAGTAGAAAACAACACATCCTACTGCTCGGGGCTGCAACGATGCAATACCGAGCAATGCCGACAGCGGCCGACATAAAAATAGCCCGCCCCCCCCCCCTCCTCACACACACACACACACACACACACACACACACACACACACACACACACACACACACACACACACACACACACACACACACACACAATCTAGGCTGCCCCTACGGCCGCCAACGTCTCCCATGTGCACTCAGCAAATGCGCGTTCGTTTAATGCTGTTTCCCGTGCTGCGCGTGCTTTCATACTTTTTCCTCTGTGTTCGCCTCCTCCGATACACTTTTCTCTTCGTTCCCACGCAGGCCCTCGGGGTGTTGCTGTGGCGGCAACAGTACAAGTAGCGCTTTTTTTTTTCTTCCTTCCCGCGGTCCTGAAACAAAGTCTTCGCGTCCTGCAGCCGCAGTCAGGCTTAGTGGCCGCCCGTACAGAGAGCGTCCGTTTTATTACGGACAAAACTGGCGGCGGCCTCTCGAAACGTGCTGCCTCCGAGGAGTCCTTTTCCCCGACCAACGGAGCTGCTTCTTCGTTGGTCATTTGTCTAATGCGCTTCTCTTCCTCCTTCGCTCTTCTTTTTTCTTATCTCTTCCCTCCGAGAGGTGTCCCGCTTTTACGCGATAACTACGCGTAGCGTACCGACCGGCCTCCGAAATCGACGCACGTCTGTACCACGACTCGTACCGGGATTATGAGGTGCTTCCGATTCCCGAGCGCCGAAGTGACCGCGGGGTGGGGTCAGCTGGAAGTGGTTATTTCCCGATACCGCAATTACAGGGGCTTCATGTGCCGCTAAAGCGCGCGTGGCTCAACTTTTTCCGTGCACGTTAGGATATGTGACCCCGTTTTGCCCTTGGCTTATGTCCTTTAAAAGCGGCCCAGCCCATATGTGACTATCCCGTACGCAAAGAATATTTCTTTGTGCATGTAGTGACCAGAACTGAAAATAGTTTTCTGCAGCTAAGCCTGAAGAAGAGCAAAACGAAAATGTGATGATTGACGCAGCCCTTCAGCTGAATTGTACAAACAACAACAACAACAACATAATAATAATAATAATAATAATAATAATAATAATAATAATAATAATAATAATAATAATAATAATAATAACCGTGGTTCAATTTAGGGAAGGACGCTTTTCCTGCAGACCTTGAGGGAGCACAGCTCAGCGCCCATGTAGGTATAGGGAAAACGTGCAGCCTACCACAACAAATGAACGAACGAACGAACGAATTAATTAATTAGCTAATTAACTATTAATTATTTATTAATTAATTAATTAGTTAATTAATTAATTAATGCGGAGCACCTTCGCTGTGGGACGTGTAGAATATCAAAGAAGATAGCCATGAGTCAGAGTGGTGGCTGTCGTGGCCGAAGTCACATGGACCATAACGAACGCACGTCTAACGTGCTTCCGGTTAACGTGAAGAACATCACATGGGTGAGAACTTCGCTAACACCCCGCACTGTTTCACCTCCAATAACGTCATTTCGGGACTTTAAATACAGCTTCGCGGGACCTACATCGAGACGGTTAAATCTTCAACGACCGTACGTACATGTCACTCTTAACTGCACCTTCAACGAGCGTTGGGATATAAAGTCTAGATATATGGGTGCAATGTCACTTAGCATTTAGGACGAACAAGTACTTAATCGAGCAGCCAGCGTTATTGCAAAAGAGATTTGTAAAACCATACCCTCATTTGTATGCTAGAGAACACAGGGTCCAGTTTAGCTAAGTTATCTTTTTATTATCATTTTCACATGAAAAGTGTGCAGACTGCTTATCTGTAGTTAATAATTTACCTTCTCTAGCTTTTAACCGTACCAAGCGCACAGCGTTTCCAATTAGCATACATTACCCACTGTACTTAGGGGAACATAATAAAGAAAGAAAATAATTATCACTCCGTTTCTTTTGTTCGCTTTGACGGCTCAGTACGTTGGCGGGCAAATGTATTCCAAGATTGTTATAGTACAGAACGCTAAAGACCTAACGGAAAGGAGAATTTGTCGTAAGCGGCCCAGCTGTCTAAAGAAAAATAAACCTTAGCGAATAACCGCAATACCAGGCACGCAAAAGTGTACTCCAATAATTTCCTCTCTCTAAAGGGACAGAAAGGATGGTGGTGGGCGTGTATAAATTAATATAAAGTAATGTACAAACATATATATATATATGCCCTGCCCGCTGCACCTGTCTCAAAAGGGTCAGATTAATTAGTTCTGAGGCTCACTTTGTCTTTATATTCCATCGCCTATACAAATAAAACCACGCAGTCAGCCATCAGCTCGTGCTACCACGTCACACTCTGGAGCACACACATACACACATGGACACCAACACCACTCATGGAAGAGAAAGGAAGTGTTCTAGGAAATGTGAACAAGCGTGGCGCACCATCAGTGGGGATTCGCAACACAGTACGTACTCTCTCTTCCCACCCTCTCACCAATCCAATATATATATATATATATATATATATATATATATATATATAACGAAAGGGAAGGGGTCAAGGGCTCGTTCTTTATTTGTTAGAGACAACTTAATTGCTCATTAAGTTGTCTCTAATATATATATATATATATATATATATATATATATATATATATATATATATATATATATATATATATATATATATCATTCTTTTGTCTTTCATACACTGCCGATTCCTCGCCATTCCGTTTTCCGTGTACTTTCATTCATTCTTTCGCTATTCGTTTCCAAGCCTCCTTTGCGTTTTTACTCAACCATTTCACATGCCATCTCGCAGTCGCTCCATTTCTCCAGGAAACGTTTCCTGCACGCTCGCAGCTTTCAGGGTTTTTCCATCGTTCGCACTCACTCCATGCGTGGCGTCTCCACGATCCCACTTTGTGCTTCCTTACTTTATTTCTCTTCTTTATTGGCTACACTCTGTTGTGTTCTGTCCCTTCGCAACCGCTGCTCGAGCAAGCCGAGAAGCTCGCAAAAGTGGATCGAACGATGCGTTTTCGAACATGAAACAACCTTCCGCCCCGGTGGAAAATAGAAACGAATTTTTTTTTTTTTTAGTACTCGGTTGGCGCACGTGTGTTGTTTCCGTTCGCTTACATCTGCGAGTGCATATTTGATAAAGGTCTCTCCAGCCGCGACAGGTCCCGTGGCCATTTGATTGAAAACAGGGGCCCATTCCGGCGTCCTCTCCACAGCTCTGGATCCCTCCTCTAAGTTTTTTGCGTCCAGTCGACCTTCTTTCTTGGAAGGGCGAGGGAGGGGGGGGGGGGGCATTTTTTTTTTCATCTGCATTTGGGACACTGTTCCAACTAATTTGTTTTTCTTTCTCTTGCCTTCTCTTCCTTGTACCTTGCTCGTAATTTATGAAAAAAAAAAATAAAAGAAAGAGAGATCGCACATCCGGTGGACTGCATGTGCTACGCGAGCGAAAACAGTGCACAGGATGTGCGACCTTTGTTCCACACTTTAACGACTTACAAATTTCTCTTGTCAAGCATAAATTTCACTGACGAAAATTGTTTAGCGCAAGCAAAAACGGAGCACACGAGAGAGACACACACGGGACAAGCGATCTCGTGTGCTCCCTTTTTGCTTGCGCTAAACAATTTTCGTTAGTATACACCAACTAACCCCTCAAAAAGTCCTATTAAGATATAAATTTCACCCTCTACACATCATCGACCTCTCTCACTCTCTCCCGTGTTTCTTCTTCTTTACTTCTCTCTCCAGTGATATCTATACTGCCGTTCTTATAACGTGCTCTGGTATGTTTACATCGGACAGCATCTTCCAATCTCAAGATATGGCGCCTTCGCCCCCTTCCGGAGCTCAGTTTTCCGGTGGATTTGCTGCAGACTTGGGCGCAACGTGAGAGCCCCAAGTATCGCATTTTCTATGAGCCCCTATAGTGCTGCGCCCCGCCATGGTGGTCTAGTGGCTATGGTACTCGGCTGCTGATCTGAGGGTCGCGGGATCGAATCCCGGCCGCGGCGGCTCCATTTCGATGGAAGCAAAATGTTGAGGCCCGTGTACTGTGCGTACGAAGCGTTCGTACAACTTCGAGCTTATGTGCACCGATTAGCGCAGTGCTATAGTAGCGGTCAGCTTTCGTCATGGATAGCGTTTCCCAGCCGACCCACTCTTCGAGCGTGATGGCAACAGTAAAACTGCTGCGTTAGGCGCCCAAGTATGGCGACAACGTTGATGGGTCAATATGGCGCAAGTGAACATGATTGAGGCCTTTGTCGCGCGGAATTTGCTATCGACTGTGTCCACTTATTACGTAAACTACTTCAGTTACCACAAGGGGTTGGTCATTGATGTTATGGAGGCGATGCGTGAACGTGGGTCCATCCACGTCTAAACGGTGCCGTACCAGCGAAACACCGGTAGCAATGGCCAAGTTCACCTCGATGTAACAATAAACATTCAACTGCTTATGCGAAGACACACTTCGTTTTCGTGTTATACCGATTAGTCTGACAGAGGGATCAGGCAGATTTTTTTTGTAATACCTGGCGAGTGCGACCTTTGTGCAATATCCGGTGAACTGCTCTCTCTTTTTTTTTTTTTAATATGGAAAAGTCTGGCGAACGAAATCATTTGCATTCGTTGCATGCCTAGTGCAGGTGTATTTCAAAAGACATAAACGCGCTATTTACTTTTATTGTTTTGAACGTGAGTTACCGAGCGTGGCATAAGTATTTCCAGTTTAAAAACGTTCCATTCTGAAACCCCCCCCCCATAAAACTCCTTCTTCACATTGTGCTTTTAACCACGATTCTATGGCGGCCTCGTTTTCCTTTTTTTTTCTTTTTTTTTCTTTCTCGCTAACGTCGGCTACGCTCGCTCTCATTCCTGAACCATTGCACCTAACGCACCATAAAGAAAAGGCCGTTTTGAAAGCCCCGACAAAAATGCGCAGCGCTATGCAAGTGTGCACGTGCGGCGATCTCGCTCTGAAACGCGTAAACACGCTGATACACACCTGTGATCGCGTGTGTCCGGCTCTGCAAGTGTCACCGAAAGCACACTATCAGCTCTCCAAATCATGTCGTTGTGCTGTTGAAAAACAACGTAAGGGATGATTCCACATCGTGCCCCGCCACGGTCGTTTAGTGGCTATGGCACTCGGCGACTCATCCGAATTTCCCAAGATCCAGTCCCAGCCGCGGCGGCTGCATTTCAATGGGGGCGAAATACGTTGAGGCCCGTGTGCTGTGCGTTTTCAATGTGCCCAGATGTTCGAAATTTGCGGAGTCCTGCACTACGGCGTCTCTCAAAATCATATCGTGGTTTCGGGACGTAAAACCCCAGAAATCAATCGTATCGCAAAACGTCGCCCGTAAAAAAAGAAATGTCTTAGCCATATGCATTCAAGACACACTTATAAGAAGTGGGCAAGTATTTATTCGAATACTGTTTTAAAAGGCCTAGATCTATATGTTTCAAGGTCTCAATGTGAGGTGAAAAAAAATAATAAATGAAGCAATAAAAATGGGCAGATACCACGTGCAGTGGGAATCAAGGAAATGCGAAGCACGCATCAGGAACGTAAAATGGATTTGCATTGTTGTCTCGCTATACCGAGTTTGGTACATATGAAGTTAACGAAACGGCAGCAAGAGCACCATGACTGTGGGATGTAAATCATGCCGGTCATGACACGCGTGTCATGATTTTAATGTTATGACATGTCATTTACGTTCGTCCTGCTGTCGTGTTGTGCCATAGCAATCTTATTATACATCCCATTAACAAAACGCTTGGCATGTAAATCATGCCTTCCATGACATGCATGTCATGCTTTTCATGTTATGACCTGTCATTTATGTTCCTCATGCAGTCATGTTGTTGCATACCAATTTTCCTATACATCCCACTAACGAAACGGCCAAGCGAGCACCGAGAACGTGGCATGTAAATCATGCCGCTCATGACATGCATGTCATGATTTTCATGTTATGACCTGTCATTTACGTTCGTGATACAGTCATGTTGTGGCGTGCCAATTTTCCTATACATCCCACTAACGAAACGGCCAAGCGAGCACCGAGAACGTGGCATGTAAATCATGCCGCTCATGACATGCATGTCATGATTTTCATGTTATGACCTGTCATTTACGTTCGTGATACAGTCATGTTGTGGCGTGCCAATTTTCGTATACATCCCGTTAACGAAACGCGTGGCATGTAAATCATGTCGCCATGACATGCATATCATGATTTTCATGTTGTGACCTGTCAGTCATGTTCGCCATGCAGTCATATTGCGGCATACCAATTTTTGTGTACATCCCATTAACGAAACGACCAGGAGAGCACCAAGACCGTCGCATGTAAATAATGTCACTCATGAGATGCATTTCATGATTTTCATGTTATGACCTGTCATTTATGTTTGTCATGGAGTCATGTTGTGGCATGCCAATTTCCGTACACGTCCCATTAACGAAACGCGTGGCATGTAAATCATCTAGCTCATGACAGGCATGTCATGATTTTCATGTTATGACCTGTCATTTATGTTCGTCATGTAGTCATGTTGTGGCATACCAATTTTCGTAAACATCCCATGAGCGAAACGGCCAGGAGAGCACAAAATCGTAGGCGGCTAGATAGATAGATAGATAGATAGATAGATAGATAGATAGATAGATAGATAGATAGATAGATAGATAGATAGATAGATAGATAGATAGATAGATAGATAGATAGATAGATAGATAGATACGCTCAAACTCGCCGAAGTTCGCTAAGAAATGTTTCGCATTTAATAATAATGAAGCAAATGAAGCAATGAAAGAGTCGAAATGAGAGGAACGCCGTAGCGGAGATCTCCGAAAATTTCGACTAAATCTTTTTTCCGCTTTTAAGTGGCGACAACTACCTCCTCTCCCGGCACCCTCTCGCTCAACGCCCGCGTCGGCAGCCATGTTCTTCCAAAACACGTGGAGCGGAGCACGCGCGCGCAGATAGCGTCCGGCCGTCAACATACGCGTTCCTATCAAATATGATAGTGGACGTGCCATACGTAAGGAAACGCCTACTGAAACGCGCAACTTTCTTTGACGTTCTCTCGCTGCAGCATTCAAGTAAACGCTTTAGGAAGAACATGGCTGCCAAAAGCAACGCCGACCAATCAGATGCGCCGGCGGCTCATCGAAGCTTTTCGCTACTTAAATAACGGCTTAAATTACGGAAAAAATATCTCGGTACTTTAATTTCGGCCACTTGAGGCTCTTTAACCTGCACTGACAGCGCACAAGTGCACGGTCCCCAAGCGTCAAGCTAGTATACGCGGACCCTTATAGCATTTAAAGGAGGCTGACATATTGCGTTCCCTCCATTTTTCACAGTGAACGCAGCCACCTGTTTCTTCTTAAGTGGCCACAAAAAAAATAAATAAAAGCCTCTTAGGCGCTTCTTACGCCACCTATGCTGTTGCTCGATTCCACACACTCCGCCTCAGCAAAACATCCGGGAGTGACAGCAGGCGATACCCGTTTGCGCATTACCAGAAAACCGAGGTATTTTCGTGACAGCTTCAAGCGAGCCGCCTAGAGCTTGCTTTTCAGTCGCCCGCCAAGCGTACCGCCGCGGAGGAACGGAAAGCCCAAAGCCAAACGCGTCATTCAACGCGGCCATCTTTTCTTTGTCTCAAGAGACAACACCAACGAATAAAAAGAAAAACACGGCGTTATCATGCCATTTTACGGAGAACTCAAGATCCGCTTCGATTCGCCTTTAAGTGACGGCTGCCTGCGCTCGACGCGCCACCGACGAAATCCATCCGAGGATACACAAGACGTACTGCAGCTCCCACCGCGAATGTCGCACCCCGAAACAAAATCTTGAGCCGAGTAAAAAGCGTTGACGTTCGCAAAATCAGCTGACAAATTTGGCAAATGTGAGTAAAAACGACAAAGTAAGCAGTGCGTGGGCTGCCTGTCTTCAACTGCAATTAAGTGGCGGCGCAAAAAGAAAAATTAAAGATAGTAAAAATCAACGAAGCTAAAGTGAGACTGACAGTTACGCAGAATATAAATAGTAGAAAATGCGTTTAGTTGCGTCTTTCCTTTTTTTTTAAGCCATAAAGGAAAGAGAAAGCAAAAGTGAAGCCGGCGATGTGCCATGCAGTACAGACGGCAATATGCTCCTCGTGTAGAGAATGAAACAAAAGCGCCCCTGTCGACCTAAAGCAGAGTTACCTTTCGCTAACCCTACTTTCGTTTCGTTGCTTTCAAAAAATTCGTTTCTTTCAGGAATTCGTTGAGAACGAAGCTGGTTTCTGTCCTTCTTCGGCAACAACACCGGTGACTCGTGGACTGTGCACAAAGAATGAAAGATATACAGGTGCTTGAGAACAAAAAAAAAAAAAGCATAGTCGTATTAAAAGAAATAGTTCAGGCAGTAGGCACGTACGCCGCAAATGCAGTTGCCATGTGCGTCACGCCTGTTGCTTTGTTGGGCTGCCAACGCTTTCAGTGGCGCGCAGACGCCATGGAATAACCTCCGCAGCGCATTTCCTGCCCGAAATTGTTTTTGCGCTTCCGCTGCACTTGTTGTCATTCTCTTAGTCGCAAAACGCAAAGCGCTGCTCTTCCGGGATAAAACAGCGCCATCAACCTCCATGTACTTTTAAAAAGCTTTAGTTTCCAGTGTGTAGCTGCTTGCTTAGCTGTATACTTATTTTCTATTCGTTTGTCAGACTGCTTTGGTGTTTTGTTTTCCGCCAGACATTTCTTGCTATAAAGCTGGAACGGAAGCGCCCGCTCAACCCTAAACGCGGACGTGCCAATTAACGCTAGTGCGACACCGAAAGTTGAAAAAAACCGGGGAAAACGTTAGGCAGACCTGACGAAAAATGCTGTCCCGAGAGTGTGAGAGGGAAAAAAATTCCTGAATGTGTTGAGCGACGTAAAGAAGGATGGGTAGATTTGTATGGGACAGGTACACGCCGGGCGAACGGCATTTAGGGTTAATGGGAAGAAAGGCTGCGACTTGGAGAGGACAGGTCAAGTAAGTGATCTTTAGTGGAGAGGGCAACGAAACAGAGGCAAGAAAGGGTCACTTTTGCATCAGAGCTAGGCCATTGAGAAAAGAAAGTAGAGGAATCAGGCACATGTCTGTCTCGGCTGAAGTGACAACAGGGGACCAGAATTTTCCCACAAAGCGGACAATTTTCTGGCTTGACAGCACATTAAAGCTCGCCAACAAGCACACTGCTGGCGCGTATTTTCTATTTTCCTGCTTGTCTGTCCTTGTATAAGACTGTCTGACGAAAGGTACATGTGCTTCCTCGAATGCCGTATCTTTCAGCTGGTTTTCTTTCGGTGCCTAATTACACCTCACTCAGCAACTTCCGTTGCATCCGTTGCCACTAGCTGCGCCTACGTCGACTGCTGTAGCTTTTACACAGTATATGGACGTTATCTTGTGTCGCGCCGCTCGTTAATGTCAATCTTCGATAAATGCTTAGTGCACAGCACGAAGCGTCACAGTTTGGTTCCTTCAATTTGTGCTGCATACAGCGGAGGGCAATCAAGCCCATTTAGATAAAATCTACGCCTGGTTTTCTAATGTACATCCACAATAAGAACGGGAAAAACATCAGCCTTGAGCATTTGACACGTGCCGTATATATATATATATATATATATATATATATATATATATATATATATATATATATATATATATGTCGACCCACGAAAGGTACAATAACGTGCTCGAGATGTAAGCCTGCTTGTTCGCCTGGTTCAAACACACCAGCACGGAGACACAGCAAGATCAGTCAGAGACATACACGTACTCAAAATAGCTATCCACGCGGGAAAACAGTATAGAGCGAGCGTAGAGCTCTGTCGTTGCGCTCCACAATTGATTGATCTGTGGTTTCTGCCTCGGGCGCTCCGCACTATCCCTCTTCTATTCTCTGTCCCGATTACATCTCTCTCAGGTCTTTTCGTTTCCACAACAGTACAACGGAACTGCAAGATCCTATCTCGGACGTGTGCTCGAAGCTCCATTGTTTCCTATGCGAGCCTCTCCACTTTCGCTACTGCTATTGTGATAGGGGAAAAAGAAAGTTAACCTTGTGGATAGAGGCCTGTTATCCGTTCCGCTTATACTCCTTCCTAAAGGGGCTCCCTTAATGCTTGCATTTCGGGGTTGGGAGGCTAAATGGGCTATTGGCCAGTGAAAATCGATTTGCTGTGTTCGGGAGCTAATCTGCATAAGTCGAGTGTGTTTTGGTCGTCCAGAAATGACAGTAACGAAAATCTCGTCGTTGTCCATGCGTGGCGAACAATAGGCGTGCTTCGTATAGTGGACGACCGAGAGATGGATGGATGGATGTTAGGAGCGTCCCTTTTATAACGGGGCGGTGGCCCGCGGGCCACCAAGCTCTACCTTTTTTTTTCCTATCTACAAACGTTTGTTTTCCCGAACAACACATATTTTCACAACTAATTTTTTTCTCCTCGCCTACCTATTTTATCTATTATCGTTTCATTTTAACGGACGCCTGTGGAAGAGAACTTCGCATTCATTTTTATCACCTGGTTTGGTTGTGTCGTTTTTTTTTCTTTGTTTTTTTTTTAAGCGGGCACCTCCAGTACAAATACGCAAGCACCTTCTTAACTGAAGTTCGGTCTCTACAGCAGACATCTAACCCGATATTCCTAACTCAACAGTACAACCTCATGACCACGACGTTTTAATAGCTTTATTTATTTTTTTTTCGTTATTGAGCCACTCCCGCATGAGTACATCCGTCTTGAATTTTTATTTTCTTTTTTTTTCTTTAGAGAAGGAACTGGCTCCAAATAGCGGCGAGAACGTGTTCAAGAACAGAGCCTGGCGTATAACTGCACGAAGTTGGCACGCTACAGCTTGGCACGAGTACGGTGACATATATGACATGAAGATTTTCGAGAAACCAACATGTCAAATGGTAAATTGAAGAGCTTTTTTCTTCCGGCTCAGTTAACCGAATGTCTGGTGAGAGTATAAAAATGCAATATTAGAGCCGCTGTTCCTCGCATCTTGCAAAGAAGCTAACGCTCCCAGTTCCTCTTTAGCTTCGACTCCAGTTAGAGGTACAAGAAGACGTGGTTGCACATGGGTATCAGGGCAGACCCGCCTAAGCGGACAGCTCAACCAGCATCTACAGACGGTACAAGAACTCAAAAAGCTGCAGGTAGCTGCACCCAGCTCTGTCTGTCGCTTAGTATTCCGACAAGAAACTAGCATATAGATAAACCACAACACATACGTTACTGCAGGTGAGATGCTCACATCGCATGCACGACTGACACGTGCACTTGCGCAGCACTGTGCACTCGCGCAGCAAAGCATTACAGAACACACAGTTCCAAGCAGAACGCGAAGCATTAGCAGCAGCTGGTCAAGCAAAGCTACGCCACCTGACATCTCTCGTCGAGCCCGCACGCTAAGCAACTCTGCTAATTAACCTCAATGTGATTCCTTCTCTCTGAGATTCATCTTCGTTTAATTAACGTACTGGCGCCCGACGGCCGAAAGACAAGTAAACCAGAACATTTCGACACGCTGCGCCCTCGCCTGGACTCACGCGAACACACAAGAACTGTGTACTCCTGGACAGAGGCTGGCGAAGCGCTCGGTTCGTTTGGCTCTGCAGTTGCGTGCTCCCGGTGCATCATAGCGACGGCACTAGCTGTTCACACGCAGTCCCGAATCGCTGCTCAAATTAAGGCGTAAATATTGTATTCCTCACAACTTTACCGCGCCGAGCACATGTCTTAGCAGAGTAAACACTGTAGTGGACGTTACCTATGCTTGTGCTATAACGGGACGTGCTCCGAGGATTTATTTTACTTTTTTCCTAAAGAAAAGGATGATGCTACAAAGTAACCACTGCATTAGGAGAGACTTCATGCTTGTATACGCGGTGAAAAAAGAAAGCAACAGTGTTATAAATGATGTTTTCATTGCTCAGTTTCACAACAGCGATGACATGATACTTTATTGAAGACATTAAGGTGCCTTATTGAAGACATTAAGGTGACGTGTCATAGAGTAAAGTGCGCAAGTGCACCATCATCTTTTCCGGGCAAATGTGATTCCATCCGCGAGAGGAAGCAGGCAGACGTCTATCCGTTCATCTTCGTGCAGCTTCTTGTTGAAGGCCCTCAGTGCCTCCACTTCCGATGAATCGTCGTTAGTGTCGTAGACCAGGCCACGCCACAGCACCTGTCATAACCGCGGGCATGACACTGGTCAAGTACGTACACACTTCGTCGCGGGCGTCAACTGGACGAAATGCGAAACGTTATAGGAGCAGCTATACCCTATAAACGTTGCTGGCCAGCGAAGCCGCGTGTTGGGTGGCACGGCAATTTAGCTGCAAGTGCGACGCGTGGACAGACACAGTGTGCATGCTTCTGTACCGTTTTGCATAAGCGCGTGTTGCTGGAAGAACCGCCCCATCAGTAGGGTACCTGAATAGTAGCAACGCCGAGGGAGAAAGTTTGAATCCTGCCAATCAGTATTGATAGTGTTTGCTCAAAGGCCTGTATCATTGTGGGCTTTTATAATTACATAGTACTTAGGCCATAAAGAAAGAAAAAGACAGCTCCACTAACGTTCCTTTTTCTTTCGTGGGTCTTTGTTCCTTGCGCTCGAGGGTTTCTGCTGACCAATTGACAAATGAACAGGATAAACTGTGTACTTCCTCGCTTGAGAAAGCCATAGACACCGCTATCAGCATTTCCAATGGCACGGTGCGCTGTGTAGTGGTCGCAGCTGTGTTGCAAACGAACTGTTTGGGTGGCCTCTACATTCTTGTCCGATAGTTCACACGGAATTTCTGTTCGCTGCATTTGTGTCTCCGTCCCGTTGTTGTACGAACACGGCACACTAATAACAGTGAACTGCCATCAACTAGGCCAATTAATCGCTCTTTTCAACCTATAGGCAACAATACTACAACGGATAGCCGACTACGGACATTAGGAGGATGTTTTAGCAGCGGAGGATTTCCGTACTGTAAGCACGCTAATACAGATTCTTCCTTATCGGAACGTAATTATTTCAATCTTAAAGACCCGTATCGAGTACCTTGAACCTTTTGTCCCTTTGCTATGCCCATAGAGATGCTAGCGCAGGTGTTTCCGAATAAAAAAGTCACATGCTGACCATGATCGCACGGTATAACTATACCGAAAGCACGGTAAACCGCCACTGCTAAAACTCCCTGTCGTTTGTTCTCCGTGTAGCGGACTCGGGATGTCTAGTTGTCGTACCGTAAAACTACTACCACTAATAGTTTTAAAAATGTCCAATGACAAGGCACTCACGTTATCGATAGCGATGAGTCCGTTTTGTCTGACCAGTTGCAGCGCCCTCTCGTAGTAGTTGTCGTAGTTCTCCTTGTCCGCGTCGATGAACACGAAGTCGAATGTGCCTGCCTGACCCTCACGCAGAAGGGCGTCTGCGACGTCGCAAAACCGACAGCGGAATGAAACAAAAAAAAAGGACGCATTTCAAGGATTGCTCAAGCTCTTACTAGACTCGCCTGTGACAGCAGTTAATCATAAATTCCTTTGGGTAATATTTGTAAAGCTATAAAAATCGATATATTACACATCGAGATATGCCTATAACTTGTGAATATGGCTTCTTTCAAGATCCTCGAAGATTAAAGATTGAATCGTATGCATGTGGAAAGGAGCCTGAGCGATCAAAATATATAGTAATATTATTAAAGCTGTACATACATCAAATTGGTCCCTTTAAAGAGAGCGGACTAACAGCTAGTTAACAAAAAAGAAGGAAACCAGTACTTATTTTTAACGCTGAGTTACGAGTTCTAAAATATTAAGTTTCTATGCATTCACTTTCCAATATTCGGCAATATTTCTGAAGATCACAACTGGTCCCACATGAGCAAGACCACAGCGGTGTTCGCGCCAGTGTAGGCCTGGAATCCCTAGCCGTTGCCTTCTTTTATTTATTACGATATTGAAGATATTGCTTGCTTGCTTGCTGCTTGCTCGCTCGCTCGCTCGCTCGCTCGCTCGCTCACTCACTCACTCACTCACTCACTCACTCACTCACTCACTCACTCACTCACTCACTCACTCACTCACTCACTGCCACGTAAAAACGTCTGCAGAAGCACCAGTGGTGTTGTCAAAGTATGCGTTTACAGGGTGGCATTGTCATACTAGCTCCTCTTCGTTATTCCATGCTGCCGTTTTTCTATCGTGGCTGTTTTCGTTTTGCTCGCAAAGTAATGCAGTTACGGTGTCTTGCGTGTCAAAGCTACGCTGTCATTATGAACCACGACTTAGTGGGACACTCTACGAAACCCCTTTTTTTTTTTTTACGCTTAAGCAAGTAGATAACACGTTGCGTGCCTACGTTACGTACCAAGAAATAAAATACGCGTAAATCGTAAAATAAATAAACGTAAGTCGTACAAATCCTGCACATAGTAGGGGATTTCTGTGATATACGTGTGCTTGATGTTGGCAACATCGAAAATGACCTCTAACTGAAGATTCTCATCTTCTAATTTTAAGAAAAAGAAAGCTTCATTGAAATCTTCGCAATTGATCTCTGCTGTGTTATCTTTTTTTTTTTTATATGAATATTGCAACCCAATGGAGTTTTAGCAGAGTCGGGATACATATGATGGGTTTTACAGGTTGGCAGACATAGAAAGGGACAAATACAGAAGTTCTACACTTTGGCAACGTGACACAGTAGTACACAGTAAGAAAGCGAAGTATGTAAAAAAAAACACCATAACATCAAGTTTAATAAAACATCCATACTCGACGTTTGCAGCAAAAAGGTTTAAGGACGGTTGTGAAGCAGCTTCGTTAGTAAGCTTGTTCCAATCTGTAATTGTTCTTGGGAAACAATGAATACTTCAAAGTTTCGTACATGGTGGCATGGGAGCTTACCCCTAGCTAGAGATTTCCATCTCGTAACTAAACCTTCCGAATAACCGTAGTGCAGCGTAGAAGAGGAGCTCTGGGGAACATGGAGGCTTGAATCGATGAACGGATCGCTAAAAATGATTTAGAACAGGGAATGTCGCTGCAGGCAACGTTTCGACAAGTGGACTTGCCTTTGCCGTCATGACGGAGACAAGTCCACTTGTCGAAACGTTGGCTATCCGCGACATTCCCTGTCCTACATCGTTTTTTGGCGTAGTGCAACGTGTGCGTTATCCTTTAGAAACAGGCGTCGTTCGCGTGTTATTTATTGCGCTCAGAGCCGTATTTATAACCCCAGTGAGCCCGCACATCATTTCTGCTTATTAGGTCGTCATGCAGGCAAACAGCCGCGTCTATTGGAAACATCTGCAGCTGTAACCTAGCTTCAGCATTTATGTTTGCCTGTAGCCCAGAAAATTGTGATGCGAGTTCAGTGAACACCATCCGCCGACAGGCATTTTATATGACCAGAGATTTCCCAGCTGTTGCTGCAATCCTTTTACACGCCATTTGGCCCTTTTATAAACGTCCTGCGATTTCGATGTCCCATAAAGGCTGATTGCGGTAGACAGCGCCCGTTCAACAAGCGTAGGTACATACAGCACATACGTTGTTTTACGGCTCTAAAATTCATCAAGCGGAAACCGAGGTTCTCCAACGCTCAGTGAAGCCACAGAAACTTGGAGGCTCACTAAATGGGCACCACTTAAAGACGACGCAGCGAGCAATGAAACGCGCTGCGTCGTCTTTAAGTGGTGCCCATTTAGTGAGCCTCCAAGTTTCTGTCCCGTACGCGACAGGGCGTCCCTAAAACTCGCGCAATGAAAGAACATCTACGTATATTCACGCCTAACGCCATTTCAAGCAATAATAGGGAATTTTAGCAGCGGCGGCACAGCGTACGGTGAGTAATGCCGTACCGTCGTGGTTGGAACGTAGAAAATTGAGCTTTTGAGGGCTTTACCAGCAAGTTTTATCATCTGACGACGTTTCCGTACTCGCAAAGCCAACTAGTGCAGGTCTTTCCGACTAAAATAGCCGCGTGCCGACCATGACGGTACGGCATTACCGTTACTGCCGTACTATAAGCCGGCGCTGCTAAAACTCTCTAATGGCAAGCATTCTTTTTGTCCAGGAACCTTCACTGGCTGCAGTGCCGTAGCGGCCGCGCTGGCGCTGCCTCCTGACGGAAAGGTGGTGGCCCTGGATCTTTACGAGGAGCTTGTGAACGTAGGCAGGCCTCACTGGAAGGAAGTACGTTCGATCTATAGTGCAGTGTATAGTTACGGAGTTATGGGACGGGTCGCTTATGTATGTAATAGTGAAAGTGGGAGTTTGTCCTGGTTCGGGTCTGATCCCTGGGCCCGACGTCTTACCTGGGCGGTCGCTCTACTGATTGCATAATCGCTAAGCGAGCAAGTGGCAACGAAAGGTAGAGTTAATCGACAACTCCAAGCACCTGGACACTGAATGCGGCAGAGCAGTTCTGCGGAATTCGGCACAATACGCGATGGGTTTTGGAAGGGAAAATTAGAACCCACCAGCCAAGGCTACAGCACAGAGCTACAAAGCGATCCCTACGAATATCTTCAAAAAGAGGAGCTTGTAAAATAACCGTTTGTGCTGCAAAAGGGAGAGTGGCAATATTTCCTTTTACACTTACCCTTGCTGCGCAACGCACAAAAGACGTAGGTATATATAAAAACGCTAGAGCTAAAGGCCAGCTACGGCGATATTTTAACCATGTCCAAGCAGTGACGATGCTACTATATCCTGGGACGTTCCTGTCACACGCCAGAACGAGACATGTTTTATCGAAAGAAACAACTCAGCTTCAATGTCGAAAGTATTCCCTGCGGCCTATGTTCCAGCATGCAAACAACATATCTTAGTAAGTAGCAAATTATCGCCGAAGTAAGTTAGTAGTTAGTTTCAGCTATGAGCAGCAAGGGTAAGTGTGAAAGGAAATATTGCCACTCTCCCTTTTGCAACACAAACGGTTATTTTACAAGCTCCTCTTTTTGAAGATATCCGCAGGGATCGCTTTGTAGCTCTGTACTGTACACTTGGCTAGTGGGTTCTAATTTTCCCTTCGAAAAACCATCGCGTATTGTGCCGGATTCCGCAGAACTGCTCTGGCGCATTCATTGTCCAGGTGCTTGGAGCTGTCCGATTAACTCTCCCTTTCGTTGCCACTTGCTCGCTTAGCGATTACACAGTCAGTAGAGCGACCGCCCAGGTAAGACGTCGGGCCCAGGGATCAGACCCGAACCAGGACAAACTTCCACTTTCATTATTACATACATAACCGACCCGTCCCATAACTCCGTTACTATACACTGCACTATAGATCGAACGTACTTCCTTCCAGTGAGGCCTGCCTACGTTCACAAGCTCCTCGTAAAGATCCAGGGCCACCACCTTCCCGTCAGGAGGCAGCGCCAGCGCGGCCGCTATGGCACTGCAGCCAGTGAAGGTTCCTGGACAAAAAGAATGCTTGCCATTAGAGAGTTTTAGCAGCGCCGGCTTATCGTACGGCAGTAACGGTAATGCCGTACCGTCATGGTCGGCACGCGGCTATTTTAGTCGGAAAGACCTGCACTAGTTGGCTTTGCGAGTACGGAAACGTCGTCAGATGATAAAACTTGCTGGTAAAGCCCTCAAAAGCTCAATTTTCTACGTTCCAACCACGACGGTACGGCATTACTCACCGTACGCTGTGCCGCCGCTGCTAAAATTCCCTATTATTGCTTGAAATGGCGTTAGGCGTGAATATACGTAGATGTTCTTTCATTGCGCGAGTTTTAGGGACGCCCTGTCGCATACGGGACAGAAACTTGGAGGCTCACTAAATGGGCTCCACTTAAAGACGACGCAGCGAGCAATGAAACGGAAAGTGATAGGCGTAATATTAAGGGACAAGGAGAACGCGGTGGGTCAGGGGACAAAAAGAAGTGGGCCTGAAAAATGCATGCACTGAGAAGGCAAAATAACAAGATAACCGTTGGTTATTTAACAGAGGAGATCCCTAGAGAAGGCAAGCGTGGCGGGGGACGGCAGAGTGCATCGAGTTTATATCGAGTGCATCTCAATCTTCTGTACCAGTGCCTCTTTCTTTTCTTTTATTGTGATCGCTGCTGTGTACAGACCTACGACATTGCCTTTTTTTTAGTTACTAGTTTATTTATGATGTTCCAGTGAAGAGAACTGCCATGTGCCCGTTTTGCCCTTCTGTACACTCTGTATGCCATGTTTGCCAAGCCCTTTCAAGCCTGATCTACGGCTTTTTTGTCTGTACCCACCAAGCTTCATTGAGTGTTTTTGAAGCTGAAAATAAATCCTGATTGATTGATTGATTGATTGATTGATTGATTGATTGATTGATTGATTGATTGATTGATTGATTGATTGATTGATTGATTGATTGATTGATTGATTGATTGAACTTAAGCGGACAGATGAGATCAAATAGTTGCGGCGGACGATGTGGTCGCAGTTAGGAAAGGACCGGGATAATAGAAGATATATGTGGGGGAGGCCTTCGCCCTGCAAAGGGCGTACGTAGACTGGCTGACTATTATTATTATTATTATTATTATTATTATTATTATTATTATTATTATTATTATTATTATTATTATTATTATTATTATTATTATTAGCGCAGCTGCGGCCGCATTCCGGTGGAGGCGAAATGCCAGAGGCCCGTATACTGCGCGATGTCGGTGCACGTTAAAGAACCCCAGCTGGTCTAAACTTTCCGGAGCCCTCCACTACGGCGCCTCTCGTAACCATATCGTGGTCTTCTGACGTAAAACCGCATAAATTATTTTTGTCACGTACCCAGCACATTGGATATGCGTCGAGGCACGAAGTAAAGATCGAACTTTATAAAGCACGGATGACCCACCTATTTCGAGATACTTTTTCGCCGACATCGTCTTGAGGAGAATTTGGAAAAACTGCAGCTGACAGCTGTCGCCCAACATGGAACCGTAGTGGTGACCTTTCGTGATCTGCAACAGGCGACCACCAGCGAGTACAGTAAGAGAGCATAAGGTGCATTCACCGTTTTTCCATCACCTGTGGATGGTCACTTTATCACGCTAAACTATAACGTACACAAGAAACCAAAGCACATATCACGTTACGAAAAAAAGAAGTACGCAGCGTATTCCTACATAGAGAAACACAAGCCTGAGATACCCAAGTTCTCGTATGGCAACCATAGTGGTTTGTATCAAGGACGTAGGCAGGAAGATAAAAGCTAGGATAAGACGTCACAACTTCTTGAAGCCTACTCATGACACAGAAAAAAACCAAGTTCGTGGAAGGAGTCGTGGGAAATTGGCACTGCTCACGTGTTAGGGAAGTAGTAGACTCATGCGGTGTCAGACGCCCATAGCGCTATAGCGGTAGGCGCCACTAAACGTTTGCCACATATCTTGCAACCTCGAGTGGTCCGGCGACAATGTAAGCCTAAACCCACACAAGAGGCATCGCCCACACAATGTCCCCAGAGCGGGAGGAACGGCGTCAGTCTAGACTGATTTGCCGAGGCTCGCGAAATGACGTGACAACGCCACTTTTTTTTTTCCTTAGTTGACGTAGGTATAGCTGTAGTTTGAATTAGTTTAGGTGTAGTTAAGCCGGGTGAGATGAGATGCGCAAAATAAATCTGTTATTGTTGTGGTGTAATGCCGGAGCGTGTTTACGCAAGGTTCGTTATGATTCGTACTAATATTTACTACGCGACTGTACGACATACGAAGCCGCTAAGTAATGCTTCTGAGATATGCGTTACAAAAAGGCAGAACACGGGGGGGAGGGGGCGGGGGGGGGATTTTTGCTTTTCTGGTCTGTGTGTGTATCCTCCCACGTTGTGCGCCCCTTTACAGCGTAAGCTGTTATGAGATCACAAGGGCCGTTTTTGGGGCCGTAGTTGTCCGCCGCCGGTGTCCGTAACCACTATCGCGTCAATTTAAGAAGAAAAAAAATAACCAGGACTGAGAAGGATTCGCACCCACGTCCCTGTGCGTGGCAGTCGAGCATTCTACCACTAAGCTACGCCTGTGCTTGAAAAATCATCGCTGAAAGACGTAAACAGGTATAAAACCTGCCGAGGAATCGCATTAACGAATGTAATGTTCCGTGGCAAAACAGTAATATGCTACTGCGCGTCGAGGAAAGTGGATTGCATAACGAGTGCGAGGAATCATTTGAAAGAACACACGGGTGCATGCTTTGTAGCTCTGCAACCATTACAGAGGCATCATCAGCATCATCATTATGAAACGATCTTATTCAATTTTGTCCGTCATCATTATTACAAAGCGCTGCCTCGTGAAGCAGTCTTCTCGTATCGTGCCGTGCGTCACG
Source organism: Hyalomma asiaticum (assembly GCA_013339685.2). Classification (NCBI taxonomy): domain Eukaryota; kingdom Metazoa; phylum Arthropoda; class Arachnida; order Ixodida; family Ixodidae; genus Hyalomma; species Hyalomma asiaticum. The sequence goes on along the minus strand of CM023486.1, from coordinate 70,966,960 downwards.
CGACAGGCGACGTGCGCAGCCCCGACAGCAACCTGACTTGGCTCTTCGATATATCTGATGGCCCGATCACTTGGTCAGACCCCCACGCGTTTACAATGACCTCTGAGATGTTCGCTACTCCAGCTTACGCTGTCACTGTCCTGCGATTCCGCGCAGGCCTGATGTGTTTTTAAGAAGTTCGCCATGGAGAGGGTTGCAGCCGTTCTATAAACCGTTTTTATAAGACGATACGATAATCCTTATGGTGGTAGGTGCTGTGCTTGTAGGTTAATAATGCCAAACCTTCCGCTAGTTGGTTCGGTACAATCCTAAGCAAGCCCCGCCCACGGTGGTCTAGTGGCTATGCCACTCGGCTGCTGATCCGAAGGTAGCCGGGTCGAATCCCGGCCGCGGTGTCTGTATTTCGATGGAGGCGAAATGTCGAGGCCCGTGTACTGTGCGGCGTCAGTGCACGTTTAAGAACCGCAGGTGGTGGAAATTTCCGGAGCCCCCCACTACGGCGTCTCTTAAATCACAGCCCGGTTTGGGACATTAAACCCCACAAATAAGTCAATCAACAACCTTACTGTCCCGAAACAACCGTCCGTGAATAAGAACTTTTTTTCCCGGAAGACTCCTACGTTTTCCTTCCCAGGGTCATACTTGACGTAGTCTACCAAGTGACCTGGCCACAACGGAAAACGAATATGGCTGCACCCGTGTCTTTCAACTTCATGGAGTCAAGAAATGATCTGACATCACGGTGCTCGAAACCGTCGAAATTTCTATCAGGTGGTAGAAACTTCCGTAGCCCTCCACTAAGGCGTCTCTAATCATAGCTGGTATAGCCGACGTAAACCCCTCCCCCCCCAAAAAAACAAAAACAAAAAAACAATCCTAAGCAAACAGCGCGATTTCTCCAGACCAGTACGAAAATCCTGTCCTTTCCGGTTTCGCTAGTTGTGCCCTTCTGGAAGAGTGGCACACTTTATTTAGTATTGCACTTGGGTGGCTTAATGGGGTAAGATGGCCAGCAACGTTAAGCTAGAACTCATGGAAAATTGTGTCATTGTACTGAATGTGTGAAAGGCTCGGAAGCCCACCTGCACCACTGAAGTATCGCAGGTTTTGCGTTATAGGGGTTGTACGAAGAATGAATGAATACAATGTTGGTATTATGACATCACATATCCGACATTAGCAATCACCTATACCTCTACAGCTGACATTAGGGTGTGCTTTGTTCGACAGAAAACAATGGTTTCATATATGTCAATACCAACTAGTCCAGTTAAACCGCAGCTATTTAGCGTAAACCGGAAATGCGAACTTTTTTTTTTTTTATAGTGCGTATATATTTCATGGATTTAACGTTTTGTTTATTACCTGTATTGCATTTGTATTTCTCCCCCGCTTACACAAGCTGTACCCGTGTTTCGTTTCGCATGTGTAACTAATTCGTTTGCCTATTGCCTAATTTGTTTTTATTTTTACTTTGATGATGTCACGTAACGCTTCCCCCAAGATTTTCCTTTTTTTTTTTTTTTTTGTCCTGCTTCCAATTCGTGCTGGACTTCGCCAAGAAGCACACTTTATGACGCACTGCCGGACGTGAGTCGATTTATAGAACACGCCGTCTTTCGGGACGATGACGCCATCTGCCTGAATAGCAAGGAAACCAGCGAAGACGACCCCGGACGGGTTAGGCTGCATACTAACTGGTACGCATCTGTCCAGCTGTGAGACGTCGGTGCTGCGTATTTACTTTCACGAATAATGCTTACTTTCTATACGCATCTGTGCAATTGAAATTCCTCGTGGCTTTATTGCCATATCTATTCGTGCTATTTTTTTATTAGTCTTGTCTGATATACTCATGTCGAGAAGATACGCGCTAAAGCTAACCCAACCGTATAGAGTGCTTGCGTCGGCATGTGATTCTGCACGTACTGTCCGGCCACAGAGACGATACCTTTGTACAACCCCTAATTGGAATATGCTTCATCAATCTGGTTTCTTCCCTCGTCAAAAGTACTTAATAGATATACTTGAATTCACGCAAAGTCGTGTTGCCCGCTCTATGATTTCTAATAGGAGCTGATAATCTAGCATTACCCAAATTCAGTGCGACATTGCTCTTAAAACTTACATTCCCGCCGCTGCCCTTCTATTCTCTTTTCATAAACACCACTATAACTCGTTGTCCAGCCATCTGTCGCTTGAAATTCCTTCGAGCACATCTGGTCGACTTCATAAACATTCCTGTTGCAGGCGGCTGTTTGGCAGCACACAGACACGGGGAGAGAACGAAAAATCATGACAGCTCAACTAACGTGAAGCCTGGCGATATGCGAAGCATGCGGCGATTGCCGGTGTTTTCCACAAAAACACGTCAATCTCTGCTAATGGCCTTGCTTTACCGTGGCCACGACGTCGATGTCGTTAGATGCCGACACCTCGCGCTCATTACTAGAAGCTCGTTAATATTGCTTCTGACACGACAACTCTAAACCCACACTGTCCGACTTCACTGCCTCCAGGATCCGCCGTCACAGTTTTCGCAACCGAATTTAACAAATTCCTCTTAACCAATGCAGTTAATCCTGATTGTTGTCGTTTTTAAATTACTTTGAATCATATTAGTTTATTCTGAGGTGGTTTAGACCAATTGTACACTTGTCCTTTATCGTAATTTGACCACTTGCTTCACCGCGACGGGCGACAGGAGACGCCGACAACACGAGCGCATAAGCTGCTTCAAAGCTAAAAATACGTTATTGAACATGTCCGGCAAATTGGTCGGTGCGCGTGTCGGACGGCCCGGTCCACAGCACACAGTCACTCAATGATTCTGCATTGCCGCGCGCCATCGCGCTATGGAACAAAATTCCAGGTGATATTGTTTCGTTAGAAAAAATTCTGCCGAATTTCGTGAAGAATTGCAACGTCATTAATTCTCTTTGCATTCTGTTATGATTTCTCGTGTTTTTTTTATTTTCCTTCCAATGTAAAAAATTTCTTTGTTTCACTTACGACGTGATTCCCTTTATGACTTATTTATTGTCATCTTCTGTAAACCCCCACTTAACATACACATCTGGATTCTGTGGGGTAAGGTATTTCCATTTTTCCATTTTACCTGTGTTTTCGAAGGGCTTAGAAAAGATCATGCACAAGCAATTATGCAGTTTCTTAGATAAACACTCGCTCATCTCGACATCACAGTATGGTTTTCTCGAAGGCAGATCGACGGAATTGGCTTTATTGACACAGAAGGAGTTCATAAGTACTGCGCTTGATGCGAAAGAACAGGTCTTAGGTATATTCTTAGATCTCACAAAGGCATTCGATACTGTTCATCATAATACACTTTTAGATAATCTTGAACAACACGGAATATGCGGTCATGCAAACAAGTTCTTGTCTTCGTATCTCCAGCATCGGTCTCAGTACGTTAGCCATAACCATTCAAACTCAAAAATAAAACCTATTACACATGGTGTACCACAAGGAAGCATTCTAGGGCCACTTCTTTTCATTGTTTACATGAATGACCTTTTTTTGACCGCCGAAAATATCAAATGGATTGCATATGCAGATGACACTGCATTTTTTTTTAGGGGCACAGATTCGGACACAGTCATAAATTGTGCGAACATTGTACTCCGGGGCATCAAAAACTGGTGTGATAGAAACTATTTAAGGATTAACGCTAAAAAGACACATGCCGTCATGTTTCGCCCAAAGCATAAAGCCCTAAATCTGACAAGGAAGTTGTACCTAAACAATGATGAAATTAAAATTTCAAGTGAGGTAAAAACACTTGGAGTTATATTTTCCGAAAATTTAATTTGGAACAAACATGTCGAAGGTATTTGCGAAAAGCTAAACAGAATAACGGGAATATTACACAGACACCGACATATCTTGCCCACCATTGTGAAACGTACTGTGTATAACTCCCTATTTCTTTCTACAATAAATTACTGCCACCTAGTCTGGGCTACAACATCAAAACAAAATATTACTAAGTTAAAACTATGTCAGAAACGAGCCATTCGTGCTGTAGGAAATCATGCTTGCAAAGAACACACGTCTAAATACTTTTACGAATACAAAATAATGCCAGTTGAATTTATTTACCCATTCCGTCTCGCCTGCATGTACAGAACTGCCTTGCGAAAGGGAAATGTTAGTTATATGAATTTGTTTAACCTGCATCGTCGCGAAATTCTATATAGCACAAGACATGCAGATCTTTGGGTAGCACGTTTTTGTCGTACTAACTATGGGCAGCAATCAGTATCCTATCGTATTGCTGAACTTTTGAACACCTTAACTGCACATGGATTACACCCGGATAGCATGTCTCCTCGCTCCTTTTTCACTCATTTCATTACGCTCGATCCCACTGTGTAATTCCAGCGGAGCATGAGTATGTGTATGTGTGTGTGTGTACATATATATAAATGTACATATATTACCTGTTTACTTAGAATTTGAGTCTGATGTGGTCATTGCGTTGCTTTCCCTTATTTGGTTGCGATTGTTCATTGCCACATGTTATTTCTCTTTGTTACATGTTATTGCCACATGTATTACTCTTTCCCTTATTTCCATACTTATGCAAAGTGCTTTGACTTGTATTAACATATTACCTACCTATAGTCAGTGCTGCACACTGTCGAACTGTAACACAGGGGGCCGGGCTTAGTCAAGCTGCAGTAAGGCAGCTTTTTCCCGCAACCCCCTTTCTCCTTGCTGAGATGAAATAAAGTTTTGATTTGATTTGATTTGATTTGATTTGATTTGATGAATGAATGAATGAATGAATGAATGAATGAATGAATGAATGAATGAATGAATGAATGAATGAATGAATGCTGTCGACACAGGGTTCGTTGACTCCCTGATGGTAAACCCTCGCCTTAGCGGTATGCCATCGGAATATTTGCACAAGGCGCAACGATTAAGCTCTGAACATGAGGCATATCTTGGGCCACTTCTTGGTAACGTCCAAAAACTTTCTATGGAAGATAGTTACCGACGTATGGACGACCGAAGCAACGTATTCAATAGTCGAAATTTGCAAGTTGAATTCGCAAAAACGACAGTTTCTCTTTCAACCATATCACTTGCGAGCAGAGAAACATTGGTGGCAGGATTGGTGGCATGCAGGCATCCACGTCTGGAGTTCTACCATCGACCTGATCGCCCTTCTGATGCTAGCGGGGCGCCAACGCAGCTATATACAAGTTTCTTCCACAGACACTACGCCACCGACATGTAATTGATTGCTGACTTCGCTTGTGCACAGGTGGTCGAGAATAAAAGCGGGGTGCATCGTTCCCCTGGATTGAAAGGATAACTGCTGACACTGCTGTATGTGAGGCTCATCACAGACAAAGTAAAATATGTGGTTTTACAGTTGGGAGTGTTGACGCACATGTACACGAAAGGAAATCGAACATCATCCCTTGAAATATTATCCTGGTTGTACGCGAGTATGTATCTCTTTGCACTGCATCCTGAACGTTGACAACATTATCGCAAAAACAAGCTCTCGGGCGTTACCTTAGCAAATCATTGTCATGAGCTCCGAAACTTTCGCCGCTGTGAAAGAGATGATTGATTTCTGAGGTTTTACGTCCCAAAACCAGCTATGATTATGAGAGACGCGGGAATGGAGGGCTCCAGAAATTTCGACCGCCTGGGGTTATTTAGCGTGCACTGACATCGCACAGTACACGCGCCCCGACATATCGCCTCCATCGAAATGCAGCCGCTGCGGCCGCGATTCGATCCCGCGACCCTCGGATCAGCAGCCTAGTACCATAGCCACTAGATCACCGTGGCGGGGCGTGAAAGAGATGTCACAGTAATCTCTTAAAGTTATTCGACTTTCTGCAGCTGTCAGATGGTAAGATCCAGAACCACTACTGGCGCCGACGTGCATCACATGGTCGGATGGCGAATTAATATGCACAATCTGTTCCTTTGTCTTACGTCACGGATCAGAATAAACCTTGAACAGTTTATCTTCGTTCATTCGTGTGATGAAAAACTCAGTGTAAGAGGTAATGCCGCTAGAGCCAACGTTTCGACAATTAGCATTCTCTTTGTCAGTTCCCTCGAAACTTTGCCTCTCGACATTCTCTGTTCAATTACTTTTCTCATCACTTGAAACCTCGTTCTTCCTTTGAACTTGCCCTGTTCGAATACGCTCGAGCACATTTTTGAGCTCGTGTAAGCTTTTTAACTCTTTCGTTACCGTGTCCATAGGACATGGGTCACCGGTGACCCATACGCGCCACAAGCTATTTTTAAAATATGAGCGCTCCTATGGACTTGCACCGCCATCAGTCGTATTCTCCAGGCACCAATCTTTCATTTTTTGCGTAGTTTGTATTTTTCCCGTGCGGCAGCGATTTAAGCGGCGGTTCCAATTGTGCGGTTTGCTCAGTCTGTTTACGAAGATGGCAGACGCTTTTGTCCCTCGCGCGAACGACACCTTTCTGGCGATTCTGTTGCATCTGGAAGCGATCATTTGGCTGCTTCTAGCAGCAGTGATTCAGATGATGATCCCGCATCATCGGATTTTAGTTCTGACGACGAGGACGTGCAGAATCAGCCCGGACCTACATCAGCTGTCCGTCGGTATGTTTTGTTTTATGGCACAAGACGGGTTGCCATTTCTTTTTGCAACCATAGAGCGCAATATGTCCATATATACATGGTTCAATAGCCCACTTCTTTCCCTTTTTACTAATATATACTGTGCTTCTGTGTGTGAGAAATTTGTGCAATAAAAAGAAAAAAACTGTGCAACCTGGCTGAACAAGACACTTTCTACTGGGCAACAAGTAAACAAGTGTAACTCGTGCAGTTGTTGAGCTAGGTCAGTGAAGCTTTTCTGTTAGGTAGATGTCTCCTATCTAAACAATTTGTATATTTCAGAATATTTTCCAGATTTAGTTCTTTTATGTAGTAAACATACAATTGCAAATGTTCTTTCAAATTTGCAAGAAATGTTACCTTTAACGATTTTTTCTGCATATTAGTTTCCAAGTTCAGTTTTTTAAACGTACACACGTCAAAAGTACATTTACTTAGCTTTCGCTTGATGTATTGCATTACAGTATAACCATTTTATTACTTATTACAAAAAAATACCAAAAAAACCTGCGAAAAGTTGCCCATTTTCCCACGGTAACGAAAGAGTTAAACCAAAAGCCTTTCGTGTATTATGCGAAGGTGAACACCCCAAAAATAGCAAAGACAGTGGCAGAAAAATGTCGCACAAAAGATATCGTACAAAGCTACGGTACGGAAAAAAAAAAAAAACGAAAGCTCACGTCTCGTCCATCTGGCATACTACCAAAACTGGCATGGAAGGGAATGTATGTGCGACTACCGTGACTAACAGGTCAACGCATCAATCACATATGACACGCTCATCAGTTACGTCACGATTAGCGTTATTATTATTACCTGTGGCTAACACCCGCACTGGATATGCGGGTAGTCATAGATGTGCGGTGAATGTTGGCCTTTACAGTATATATGTAAGATTACATTCAATTGTTGTTTGACCGCCAAAGGTTCCGAGACCGCCTGCCGAAAGTCTTACATTTCGCCTTTTGTTGAGACGTCGTTTGTTGAAACGAGAGCAAGCCATTTCCAGCTATATGCGCGTGCATATAATGCATATATGTGCGTACTGAAAGAACTGCCGACAATACAGGCAAGAACAAAATACGAAAGGCTTAAATATCTTTATCTAATAATTAATAATCATGTTCACATCAGGCACACAGACTTCTTTGAAATTATTTCCTGTGGAACCTCTAGGAACCGTCATTCAATGTTCATCCGTTCTCCTGCTATTCATACCGAGTGCTTCAAGTATAGTCTTTTTTTTTTTTTTCAAGAGCTGTCAGTGAATGGAATTCTCTATCGTAGGAAGCCGTTTCATCTTCTTCAGTTGCTGCATTCACTGAAAACATTGCGCATATCCTTCGTTACACCTAACACATGTGTACCTATACATATAAATATATTTGGCTCTTTGCGAACTCCAACGGCTAATGTTGTTATCTGCTGTTTAAACGTCCTTTTGCATCATTTGTTTTAATTCCTCAGAGCTTCATTTTTGTTACTTTGCAATGTACAAACTTTCTGTTCTGTTACTTTTTTCCCACTCCTGCTATGACCCTGTGTAAGGGCTGGCAGTATCTGTAAATAATGTATAAAATAATGATATATGCATGCGCATATATATATATATATATATATTATATATATCTATATATACGCGTACGCGCTCGCGTATAGATGTATTAGAGCCGCTTACGCACATCGTTACTAAGTGTGTCACCAGTGGGATACAGTACCGATTGTTCTATACACATATTCCACAGCGCAACCGTGCATAGCTTGCCCGACACCGTGACGAGGCACGCAGTGTCGTGAACACATGTTGGAGGAAAATCACGCTCTAAAATCGCACAACGGGGCAACGTGTAATCGTACACAAGTTCTTTTTTCCACAAGCGACGGACTCGGAAGCCCGAAACTGAGCACATTTTTCGCAATAATCGCTTGAGGCATGGTCAATTTAGCTTCATTTGGATGAACTGTTTAATCATCCACACCTATCTCCTTCCTTCCTTCTTTCTTCTTTTCTTTCCTATCTATCTATCTATCTATCTATCTATCTATCTATCTATCTATCTATCTATCTATCTATCTGAAGATAACGAAGACGACATACGAATAGACTGCAGGCAAAGGCAGAACGCCAGCACATAAAGACTAAGTATGAACGGCGAGTGCTTTTCTTCTTGTATGTCCGCCTTTGCGCAGCTAATGTGCATTACATAATGCCTCACCTCCATGAGCTTCTTTTGCAGTGGATGGAGTCGAAGTGTGTGATCTTCGGCGTACTTGGCAGCCTTTGGGCACACCAGATCCTCCTTAGAGGGAACCCTCAGCTGTGCCTGAAGATACGTGAGAAATAAAACGAAACGCGTACATTGCAGTTAACTGTAATCAAATCAAACTGATTCGGCACGGATAACTCGCTCGTCAGACATGTGTCTTGAGGTCACAAGAAACTTCACAGGCGAGAGAAACAAAATTTTAATGCTTTATTTGAGTGCTAGCCACATAGACATTTAGAAATGTTTATACCCGCATTACGATGTTTTCTGGGAGAGGCTCGCCGACATTTCTTGCTTGACTTGCGACATTCTTATTGGCCAATATCGGTACAGGAATATTAAAGGCATAAAATACAGGCATAAAAGGCGATCATCTCGCGCAGGACAAGGTTGGCATAGGATCGTTCGGGAAGACATTTGTTATGTAGTGGACACAAGGGAAGCCCTTCATTAGGAAGGCCGCTATTATCTAGTGGACAAACATAAATTACAGACATAGAAGGCGATCAGTTCGCCCAGGACAGGGCGTACTCTTAAAATTAAGGTAGTGCTACTTACTAACTTTAAGGTAGTAAATGCTTGTCACAAAATTTGCTACCCAAGTAGTAACTGCGGATAGTAGACGACAAGGTAGTAGCGTTACCGCCACGTCATTTATTAGCGGCAGTTACTACCATTAACATAAGTTAGTAACTTTACCACCATGGTAGTTCTTTTATTGTGCCGGTGTTTATTCGGTTTATATGAGCGGCTTACCTTGGCACATCAAGTCAATTCTTTTGCACAAGAATGAAATTAAATTAAAATGCAGCAGCGGGCAATTGTCCCGTGACACTGATTGGCACTGGCTAATTACATCGTGTTACACTAGTTAACGATCGCTAATTACTTCGTGTGATTGGAGCTGTCAATACGCTGCACATAGAAATGTTTAGTTGACAATGAAGATAGAAACATGTTCGAACCAGAAACGACGGCACGAACTACCGCACACGGAAGATCAAAGCTTCTACACGGCGCATACTCAACAGCAACATTAACGTAATTTATGGTAATTCTTAATAACGTAATAAAGTGGCAGCTTGGGTTAGTTGGTGATACGAAATCGAACATGATGCACTGCGCGGAAAAAACAAGGACAGAGACAAGAGGACGTAACACAGTGCCTGTGTTGAGTCCTCTTGTGTCCGTCCTTGTTTTTCCCGCGCTTTGCACCATGCTGATTTCTTATTAACGTACAGATTGTACCGATGAGCCGACATCGATTCAGATAGGTAACCAATATTCTGGATCCAGAACCTTATATTTTACTGCTCCCGTATACATATGCCACGACGTTGCATGAAAGTCTTATTCCAACAAAATCACGTCAATTATATAGTTCTGTTTAAATTCTGCGTAAGCCTATCACAACTACGGCATAATATACTACTGCCAGCGGAGGTAGTAGCGTTTACTAAAGCATAACGTACGCTTGTAGTAAAGTTCACTGCCCCTGACACACTTAACTGTAATTTCAGTATTTGCGACCTCTAGCGTGCTTATAAGGTAGTAAACCGTCAGAAAAATATAGCAATATGTTCCCAAAAAGGCGGTAACCACTCCAGTTAATACCTTCTTTACTACCTTCTTTACCATCTTTTCTTACTTTTTCTTTGATAATGCAGGATGGGAGTCGTTAGGGAATGTCTTCGTTATGTAATGAACATAAGGGAAGGCCTTCGTCAGGAAGGCCTTTATTATGTAGTGGGCAGAGATAAATTACAAGCATAAAACGTAATCTGCTCGGCGCAGGACAGGGCAGGATGAGGAAGTTAGAAAAGGCATTCGCTATGTAGTGGGCAGTCATTGTCACGATGAGCACTATAGTGTAAACACGTCCATATACACTATACTCGCACTTGTACTGTCAGTGGTTGAGAAAAAGTCAGTAGGTTTACAAAGCTACGAGAGGCTTCTGATACGCGACATACAGCACACTGAGCAGTGTTGCCTAAAGGCAGTGCCACCAAGGGCTTCTTCCATCAATTTCTGGCACATACTACTCATCCCTCTAGCTCGTTGCCTTGGACCCAATTCGTGCGAGTTTGTCCCTTGGTCAACGGAGACCGCAGATATGCGCACTACAGCTCCGCATATAATTCAAAAACTTGCCCCTTTCCTCTGTCTTTAGGATTTATTCCCCTACATTCTTCACCGTGGCGCTAAGACGGGTCCTATCGTCTACGGGAGATGACGATGATTTGTGGGGTTTAACGTCCCAAAACCAGCTCTGATTACGAGAGACGCCGTAGTGGAGGTCTCCGGAAATTTCGACCACCTGGGGTTCTTTAACGTGCACTGACATCGCACAGCACAAGGGCCTCAACATTTAGCCCCCATTGAAATGCAGCCGCCGCGGCCGGGGTTCGATCCCGCGACTTTCGGATCAGCAGCCGAGTGCCATAACCACTAGACCACAGTGGCGGGTGTTTACGGGAGATAGCGCCACGTCTTTCTTCTTGTTGCGAATAACCACTCCCTGTAACTTGCGCAACGGGAGAGGCCTTTGTCGTTTAGATGATGATGATGATGACTTACGCGGCTACATAGAAGCAGCGGCTGCACGAGGTTAGCACCACTGCCGCGTACAACAAACCTCGAGCTAGTACTTGCAATCAATCGTCCGCCAACCGCAGCCTGTTCAGTCTTCGATATGCTATAGAATAAACAGCTCAAGTTCTATATACCAACGCCAGAGTCATTGTACCTGCCCCGTAGGATACCCTCCTGTTGACTAAGCGCCATTTCCCTGAGTTTGCAAAAAACGAAAAAAAAAAAAGAAAAAAACTTCTTAACTGCGTCACCGCTGCGACATGGTAGATAAAAGTGCTAATAGTGTGCTGGTGGCACGCGTCCCACGCCGTCTTACCATTTCGCAAAGTTCACTGGAGTGACGAGGCGGTTCGAAGATCAGTGGATGCCGCGGCTCGCTTTGCCAATTCTCTCTGCATAGGCCCGTACCTCGCGCACTTGTGTGTCGCGCTTCCTTTATCGAGCAAATTTGTTCTATCTGCCTCAGCTGGCGTGAGTATATTTTTGTTGCTTTCTTTTGTCATAACCTATACATCTGCGAGCCCGGTACCGTTTCCTGCGTTTCAAACCTTTAATCAGAACGGGATGACGCAGTCACTTTGCGAGAAAAAAAAATATTAGACACACATGCCAGTTCCCCGTATGTGGTTGTGCACTGGGGTCATTCATTTCTCGTACCCCGTGCAGTGATTTTGCACTTGAAGCGATTGGTTACTGCACGTGTGCGGCTGTCGGGTGAATAACGGATGTTCCCCAAATTCGCGGTTATATATATATATATATATATATATATATATATATATATATATATATATATATATATATATATATATATATATATATATATATATATATATATATATAGTAATGTAGAAAAACAGAGAGCTCGCCGTGCCGAAGACGCTCGCGCTAGAGGAGCGCAGGGCAATAGAAGCAGACGAAGAGAAAGACGAAGGGTCAGAATAGAACAGCCGGCCTGCAGCTAAGGCGCTGTGTCTACGTCTCTTCCTTTATTACAATGGCGCAGTCGACAAAAGACAGACGCTGAGGGCGACCTCGAGGGTCATCGGCGCAGCAGGTGCTCCAGTCACGGAACGCCGTCCACGCTTCCGCGACCATGGACCCCGCAACCCTTCTGCCGCTGGAACTTGCACCTATGGGACCACACTGGGACGGCGTCGAGGCCTCCTCGGCGTCCCAAGGTGAGGCTTACACCGGCGTCGCGCCATCGCATCGACCCACGCCCACGCAGGGGCTCCTGTTACCACGGGATGGCGCTCACTGTTCCTGTGGTAACATCCCCTCGCCCACAACTACGTCGGCACATGAGCCGCACAGGGACGCTGTCCAAGCGTCCTCGGACATGCACACCGCCGTCGGGAGGACAGAGCCCGCTGTATTTTCCGCGGCCGCCGACTATGGTTACTCGAATGCCTCAGTCGGTCAACTCACCGACGTCATGCGGGCCATGTCATTGCTATTCGAGCAACTGAATATCTTCGGCACGGTAACTCCCGGATTGTCTTGTGCGGCATCACCATCGCCGAGTGCTTGTATGATCCCGGAGTTCCATGCTTTCCAGGACGACGCGATCCTCTGGATCAATAACATCAAGCATCTCGGGACTCGCTATGCCTGGTCGGACGAACAAAAATGGCAGGTGGCCCTAAGCCACATTGGAGAACGTGCCCTGGCCTGGCATCGCTACCAAGGCATTAGGCAGAAGACCTGGAAGGAATGGTGTGCCAAGTTCTTAGCTGCTTTCGGCCCGCTTCCCCATGTGTGCGACCGTGCCAGACATCTCTCGACCACGAACGACCAGACAACACACAGCGACTCTGCTGGTGCACCCGGGAGCTCTTCAGCAGAGAAAATCGTGGACGGCCCTGGAACGGAGGCCAGCTGCCTCTCCTATACTCCTGTGTGCGGCTCGAGTTCTGCGTCGGTGAGTGGCGGTGGAGCAAGTTTTCCAAATACTAGAGAGCAGCTGGGGATACGGTCGTCATGCGTGCCAGTGTTCAAGCGCATGGGTGTGCCGACTCCGGTAGGGCTGGATATTCCGCGACTTCAGGAACTATCACCATCTCTCGAGACCGATAACGACCTTGAAGACAAGAAACTTGAAGAACAAGACATGTCCGTTTGTACTGGCAATACGTCCCCTGAAAAAGTTGAGCCAGCTCTGTCTTCAGCACCCTCACTTAACGACTGTACAGACATTCCTTATTTGCTGAGCAACACCTCGCTGAAGATCGCCGCAGTCGTCCAAGACAAGCTTGTGCAACCTGCCATTCATGGAGTTGCTAAACAGAAAAACGGCGGACGGTTTGCTTCACGAGGCCGGGCCAGGCCCGTTAGTTCGAGATGCATAGAGAACTCTCCAGAGCCGACGCCGTCGAATTGCAAGTGGCGTCGCCCTACAAGACGGCAGCGTTCGTCGTGGGAGCCTACGATAGGGCTCGAAGTTACTGCAACTCAAGGTATGCGACACGTGGCGGCCAACTACGGAAAGCACGCTCCTCTGTCTACTGATCTGCGACGGAAAAGCACCAGGCGAAAAAAAGTCCCGCTGCGACATTGCACGCGACGCTCCTTCCCAGAGACACGTCTGGCAGCTTGCCAGGGGAAGTCACAGCATGGTAAAGGCCTTCGACCACCATGGCATAGTAAATGTCGCCTGCCGAATGTGCCCTTGGTAGCCCCGCGAGTCAAATCACAGCATCGTCAATTCCTGCGACGACCACCGCGACACAGCCAGTGCAGGCCCCCTGAGGATTCCTTCAGAATTCTCCAGTACAGACCACGACAAGATTCTCCAGGACAGACCGAGGACAGACCCGTACAGACCACGGCAAGACAGACTACGACAAACCACGGCAAGCCACCACGCACCGGGACCAATTCCGGCGACGGCCACATCGGCACACTCAGTGCCGGCCACCAGAGGTTTCCTTTGCTCAAACCCAAGTCGGGGCGAGGCCGAGACCGTCCAGCGCGACACAGTCAGTGCCGCCCTCCAGAGACAGTTTCGCCCGTTACTGTCACTCGCAGTCGTGGCCGAGTGTAATGTAGAAAAACAGAGAGCTCGCCGTGCCGAAGACGCTCGCGCTAGAGGAGCGCAGGGCAAGAGAAGCAGACGAAGAGAAAGACGAAGGGTCAGAATAGAACAGCCGGCCTGCAGCTAAGGCGCTGTGTCTGCGTCTCTTCCTTTATTACAATATATATATATATATATATATATATATATATATATATATATATATATATATATATATATATATATATATATATATATATATATATAGTTCGGCGAAGTAGGTAGCTTCGGCTGCCGCATGAATACACGTTTGAGACGTAGAACTACAATGATATTCCATTTAATGGCCGACGTGACTGTCACAAAATAGTGCCTATTTTGAAGTAAAACCCCGCGTCGAAAGGCCGAAACAACAACAACAAAAGCGGCGCTCGGAGTAGGCACCGAAAGTCACGCCGCGCCTACAAAAGGCCAGAATGTTGTAGAAGCTTTCTTATCGCGGCGAGCGCGCGCGCGGGACAGACGTAAGGAGAGAGGGGAGGTGGAGAGTACACACCGACGCTCCCCGCGCAGTGAGAGAGAGAGAGAGGCGCCGCCCCAACGGGGAAGGTTCGAGAGTGGGCAAGAAGGTTCCCAACTGTGTGTGTGCTTTGGGTCACGTGGCCCTACAGAACCTTCTAGTCCCCTTTCCCAGGACTATATAAGCGGTCGGACACGGGCCGAGCAAGGAGAAGGTGGAAGAAGAGACGAAGAGAGAGAGTTGAAGAGTTGCAAGTAAAAAGAAGAAGCAAGAAGACGTGCGTGACTCAGACGCCGAGCCAGCTGACAGGCCACCTGCAAGCCTCGAGTGAGAAGACGCCGAGTGTCTTGGTGAATAGGACTCTGTCTCTTTGTATTTTGTTCTTTGCTGCAGTGCATGAACGTGTTCATGTTGGTTGGCTTTGAATAACTTTGCGACCCATCTGTTTTTGAGTTTGTGAACGCCGTGTTGTGTACGTTTGTGTGACTGCCTTTTTGATGAAAATATATTTGTTTTGTTTGACCACCCTTGGCTCTGACTCGGTCTTTGAACCACTGCTGGCGTTTTGCTAGTGTGCTAAAGGGGACCATAAATCTTATTGTCCAAGCTTTCGTGGGATCTTTTTCGGGGAACCAAGACGTTGGTTCTTGGAATTATTTCCGGCGATCGCGTCCCGTACCTCAGAGCACGGGTTTGGTGACAGTGACGTTGCGGTCAGGGCATCTATATATATAACGTCAGGAATCCTAATCCTAATTTGCATAATCAGCGAAGTACCCTGTCAGACCGTTCGTCGGTCTCTTTAGCAAGAAATTAATGTATATGAAACCAAAAGGTTTTTAAAGCGTACCTTCGATGTCCAAAATCAACTTAACACATGAGGCACGAATGTGACACGAATGTCATATACAAGCAAATGCTGTACGTTGAGTCTCGTAAAAACGTCCAGCTTCCGTCATTAGGTAAGGACAGGTCATGATCAGAGACGTACTTAAGCTTGTCGCCAGCCTGTTAAGCTAACTTTGGGTATTCCGCAAACAGGGTGGTGGGCGTTAAGATTTCCTGCAATAAAATATTCTGTAATGGACCACGGATTCCTGCCAGGATGTCAACCAGTCCTTTCCTATCAAATCGCGGCGAGGGTGATAGACACATTAAAGTGAATCTGAAGTTATTCTTTACGGTGGGGCAAATATATTGGTGTCGCTAAGCTCGCGACGAATGTACATCAGGACTTAGCTGCCTTCATTATAGATTGAAGACCTCGTTGATTCGTATCCAGAAAGCCTGAATGGATTTCACATCACAGCTTTTGGTTCGCAGATAACGACTGTTGGAAAGCGGTTGGACCTTCGGAGCTAGCCATATCGGCTACGGAACCAGGTGTTCTCGCAAAAGATTTTGTAAATCATTTCAGTAAACATAATACATTATTTTTCTGAAAGATATACTGACGAAAATGAGAGACTCGAGATCTAAGTCCTCTGGCGTTTCACTCAATTATTGACACTCGTCTGACCTCTTCGCGGAACGACTGGTGATTTCCTAGCCACACGGCAGTTGCTAGGATTGGGCTCAGCGCGTCCAACACCTGCAGTCCACTCCGAGCAGTTGGAGTTCTAGGGCTTCTCAGTAGTTCCTACGATGAGTCCCCGCAGGACCGCTGACCCGAGAACGCGCTTCCTGTAGTCCTGTCAACTACGCATTGTAAAGGAGAAAACAGACGCAGCGCCTTTGCCGCAGGCCGGCTGTTCTATTTCTTCCCTTCTTCTTTCTCCTCGTCCTCATTCTGCCTGAGCGAGCCGGAGCCCGAGTGCTGGTTTCTCTTGCTCACAATATATGTATATTGTAGAGAAGCATTGGAACGTCGCAGCGGGCCGTCCTCTCCAGTGAAGACAGGCGGGTCACGGACACGAGGGACACCAGGACAGGCGGTCGGTTCGGGCGGTGGCGTTTGCTGGGCGGCGTCTCGAGGCATGGTAGATGGCACTGTACGGGATCGAAGTTCCAGGGCTATAGAAGGGTAATGCAGTTGTTTTGATACCCGCCACTTCAACCAATTGTAAAAGCGTTTATTCAACGCTGGCGTAAGGGCCGACCGGTAGCTCGATCAACGGCTCAAGTCTTCACTTGAGACGGCTCAAACTTCATTTGTGACACGGCTTGAAACGGCTCAAACTTCACTTGTGACACGGCTCAAGCCGTGTCATAAGTGAAGTTTTCTTTAATTTGTACAAAAAAGTTGGTATATGAATGCAATTCGTTGCAAGCAATTTCCTCGCTGAGTGCGTCGCATGACACCTATTTATCATGATTTTTGTTCAAGGTCAACTGCTCTGATGGTTTCAACAGTGTGAGAAGCCTGTACACTTCGCGTTTGGGTGAAATGATGCAGTGATGTGCATGTGTTCTTGTTCGTACGGAAGTGGAACCGTCCGTGAAAGACTGAAATGCGGTGCAAGTCTGTGGAGGCGTCACGAAAAGCTCGCAAAGTTGGGCGTTTTTCACAGCGGATAAGCGTTTCGATGGTGACTGAACGAGTATACCTCCGCCCGGTATGTCATGAGAGAGGAACTGATATGCAAAAAAAAAAAATTTGGCTGAAACGTCCGTCAACGTAATCGGTATAATAGGAAAGTGAAATGTGTCTTCGCATAAGCAGTTAAATGCCTGTTGTTACATCGAGGTGAACTTGCCCATCGCTATCGGTGTTTCGCTCGCGCGGCACTGTTTGACGTGGATGGACCCACGTCCACGCATCGCCTTCACAACTTCAAGGACCAACCCCTTGCGGTAACTGAAGCAGTTTACGTAATGACTGGACACAGTCGATCGTAAATGCCACGTTACAAATGTATCAATCGTACTTACTTGCACCATATTGACCTGTCAACATCGTTGTTTGGGCGCGCCTAATCACGCTCGAAGAGTGGTGGGGAGGGGGGACACTACCCACGACGAAAGGTGACCGGTAACCTACCACTGCGCTGTCGGTGCACATACGAACACGGCTATGTTCGTTCTTATCACGCTTCCTTCATATGCCCACACGGCTCCGAACGCGTGCATCGAGGCGGACTTTTGGACGCACCTGGAATGGTGCTACCATCCAGGAGAGGCGAAGTAAAGCTGAAGTGATTCACCGTGCTTCTTCTGGATGGCGGCACCGTTCCAGACAATGTGCTGGATGAGCGCGCGCTGAGCCGGACGAGAGCGTCGAAGAACAAACACAAGGCAAGTTTGCACTGCTCCGAGAACGCGTGGCGTTAGCGCAGTGGTAGAGCACTGGCCACCTCTCGTCGTGGAGCCTATTCCCAGCACATGAACAGAAATTTTGCTGAGTTTTTCTTTCTTGTTCTTGCATGTTTATTTTACTGCATCATATCCGTTACGGTAGTGACGTATGAGGTCGTGGCGTACCCCGGCATAAAACACTTTCGTGTTAAAATAGATGTACACATAGCATGAGAAATATCTTCGAAGTAGTGGATTTCGAACCCACGGCCCTCCGATCAGAAGCCGAGTTTCTTAAGGCCCGTGCACACTAGCGGAAAAACGCGAGCGGCGCGCCGCCGGCGGTGAAACGCTTCGGCGGCGACACAGCCACACTGCTTGCGGCGAACCGCTGCGGCAGCCCCGCGAAATCCCGCCTCCTTCGGGCGAACGAGAGCAAGAGGCAAGCGAGCCACAGCACGGGTACGAAACGAGCCTCCGGGCGGATCCGCATGACTCCGCGATGGAGCGCGCACGTCACGGACGGGGACGCTCTAATTGGTCTCATCCCTGGCGGCACGCGGCGCGCCGTGAGAAATCGCGCACGGAGCGATCGCTCTCACGGCACGAGAATCCTGCCGCGCGGCAGCCTCGGAGGCTCGCGTTTTGCCGCTGCCGGCGCGCCGCGCGCGTTTTTCCGCTAGTGTGCACGGGCCGTTACCCACTGCGCTAAATATCCACGCTTGCAGATGAATCCAAGCTTCAAGTGAATATTCACTAAAATATGGTGCAAAGACCCGGATTATAAAGAAAAATACTCAGCGTGCAGTGGTAAAAGAAACATGATAGGTGTAACGTTAAGAGATAGAAAGCCAGCGGTATGGTTCAGGGGTCACACAGAGGTATCCAATATCCTAATGTCAATTAAGAGAAATAAGTGGGCCTGGGCAGGACGCGTAACGCGGAGGACGGACAGCAGACGGACAGTGGGAACGACAGGCTGGATGGACACGAAGAGAGGGATAACGGAGCAGAGGAAGGCAAAAAGTTAGTTGGAGCGATGACACAGAAGTTCGCGGCCGTAAAGTGGAATCAACTCGCTCAGGACAGGACAAATTGGAAACTATTGGGATTCACCTTCGTGCTACAGTGGACTTAAAATAGCCTAATAATGATAATGGCAATATGAATACCTTATATGGGTGGTACAACACCAATCTAAAAGAAAAGCACTTTTCAAGAAGATTTTTCTCCAAGTACTTCGTGACGATGTTTTAGATCCTGTACTTTGGTACTTTCCTGTTACGGCGGTTCACGGCACAAACCAATACGAAAAACATCGCGGCACGGGTAGTCGTAGTGTGTTATTGGTATATTTCACGTGACTTGTTTCAACTGAGAGAGTCCTTCTGTAGATGGCACATTTTAAAATGTGACTGCTTATGTGAGCCCATAGACTCAGTGTAGTCTCGTATGTCTTCCCGTCTCACGGCATAGGGAACTGAAGACTGTACGCAACCATACGCCCCAGAGCACCTATCAACAGAGCTAACTGACTCATCTAATCAATAAACGAGCCCGGCAGCATATTTTCTCAGCACTTATACTAGATGCAACTCGTACAGCGACGTCATGGAATTTTGTTTTTCTTTAAAATATGGCGGCAAGCATTGCTTCACCTTTCGTTGGGAGAGCATTGTACGCGTCATTCTACCATACTGAAACATGGGTGAAATCAACACCGAAATGGGCACAGTGCCTCTCTCTAACCTTGGGCTATATACCTGATCCGGAGTACGACAATTAGTACGTCCCTGAAGACCACACACGCCGCACTGGCGCCTGGCAGATGCCACGTTTTTTAAGGTCACAGCTGTCTAACATCCTGTCTGCGTTTTTTGCCCATTTACTGCCCTTGAGTGGCTCCGTTACTGCTCCTTATTGTTTCTGTACCACGCCTCTGTGCCATCAAACATGCTGCTAAAGAATCATCGACCATGCACAAGGACATACAGAACACACAAAAGAGACACGTACGCAGGGAAGAATGCAGACAAGCCATCGTCCGTGTGTCTTTTGCCTGCGCTGAAGTATCCATGGATAAATTCAAATTAGCTCGCTCAACTTTCGATGTTTTTACGTACAGTACTGGAAACACCACAGGAGCCGAACCTTTCGGCCTGCTCATGCCTGAGGAACGTGGCGTAAGGAAACACTGCACGATACCAGCAGTGCTTAATATATAGGAGGTTTAAGGAAAGGCTGCCTCAAGCTGTCTACCTATTTTTCTTTTCTTTAATGATTTGTGTCTTTGCGTACAACGGTGGCTCTGCGAGTACGCTCTCGTCTCAGTGGGGGACAGCGGAATAGAAATTTCGGGAGACTTATGTCCCAAAAGCAAGGAATGATTATGAGAGACGCCGTAGTGAAGGCTTCCTTAACGTGCGCGGACGTCGCATTGCACACGGGCCTGCGTCGAAATGAGGGCGCCACGCCCGGGATTCGATCTCGCGACCTTCGGATCAGGAGCCGAGCTCCATAACCTCTACACCACCGCGGCGGGGCGATACAGACAGCGTTCGCGTGTGTCTGCCCCCTTCCGAAGAAAACTCCGTCCTTTCTTACAGTATGTTCGAAAGGGTTGACGCTTTTCTATGCAACGGCTTCTCGGGAAAGCCGCCGAACGTCCTAAAGTAGGGCATCGACTTCACAGGCGGTCCCCACAACCAACGACACTGTTTGTGAATATGAATCCTTGGGCGTTAGTATTCCTTTGACCTTCCAAACAAAAAAGGCAACAAAATTAAATCTAGACAGGTGGGGAACGCTGGTTTTAGAAGCGGATGACGAGGCCACGCACAAGATAGTGGAGAGTATTTCTCGAATATTTTTTTTTTTCGTTGTGTCTTCTCTGACCCATATGGGTTATTCCCGTGAAAATTCAAGCTGAACCATGAATATGAGCCGGTTCCGGTGCTGTCAAAGCTGTACCCAGTGTACAGCTGTACGCAGTTTTGCGCACTGTTTGTCGTCGGCGTTTTAGGATTGTTTTCGCCTAATTTGATCGATCTCATTATGCAATTATTTACCATTAATGTGTATCTTTTATTTTATTATAATGTTTATCTTGAACATTCTTACTCTGGTTCCATATAGTTTGTTTTGAATTATTCCGTCGGTATTGTGGGAATTCATAGCAGTATGTACAAGCTTGCGTTGCTGCGGAGCACCGACTGGCCTGTTTGATTTTGTTGCGACGCACTAATTCGAAGCAAGGCAGCAAGTTGGGCGAGTTGGTATACTGTCATGGTGGAACAGCGCGCACAAGCAAGGACCGTCAAGGACTGGTACCATATGTGCAGCTGTGCAAAAGAAGTTTGAGAGCATAAATAACAAAAAACAAGGAGGGTGTGGGATTAAGCATGAAGAAGATAAGTGTGCCGTTCCTTGTGCCACTGATGTAGATTATATATATTCCGTTGTCCTGTGGTGCATCTTACATCGGGCAAACGGGCCGATGCCTGAACACGAGATTAAATGAGCACAGGTCAGCAGTGAAGAAAAAGGAGCACGCTCATTTGGCCACCCATTGCAAGAAATGTGCATGTAATCCCACCCTTACTAACACAAGTGTTGTTTTCAGACATAAAAATCGCACCATAAGGGAGATTGTGGAAGCCTTTCTTATAAAAAAGGGGGAGAGAATTGCGTTAGTCAAGCGTCGCTTAATCTCTTGGGTAAAGAGATCAGGTTTTTGGAAGGCACATAGGGTACAATCAGTAGAAGCCTTGTTGCGCTTATCCGCTTTTTCTGACATGACCATTATGGTTCACGTGCTGTTTCCTCCTTTATATATGTGCTATCAATTCAATAAAATTTCAGTTGTTAGTTAGCGCTCGTGTCATCTTTCCTTGTCTTCGTTCCTTGCTCTTGCGCGCTGTTCCACCATGGCACTAATTCGCCTGTTTCCATTATGTGTATCATCGGCGTTTTCGAATTATTTTCTGTTTGATCTCATTGCGCGATGAATTTCCCTTACTGTGCACCTTTTATTTTAGCATACTACAATCTGGATCTATTTTAATCAGTTTTTGTCCTTTATTGGCTCGCCTTGTTTTTAAGTGCTGCTTTACGAGCATGAGCACGACGACACGAGATTACGTTAGACACCAACAACCCGCTCTGCATGCACTTAAAATAAACAGTTAGTTGTGTTCGGCACATCTGGCCCATGCCTTCTTAATTTTTCTATCTTGTTGCGTGCTTGTGCTGTTACACTTACAAACTATACATCACCAACGAGCATGTCAGGAAGCGATACTGAAGTTCTATGATTTTCTGGCATCCATCCTGAACGAGAGCACCGGACTAGGAGGAGAAAAAAACAGGCGGGAGCCTCAGGGGAGCACATTGAAGCCTAATGTCAAAGAAAGAAAGAAAAAAGAGCCAGGCCTGTGCCTGGCTCTTTTTTAATTATTTATTTATTTATTTATTTATTTATTTATTTATTTATTTATTTATTTATTTATTACGGTATGCGAAATTAAAGGGACGCTAAAGAGAAACACGAATCGGTTTAGGCTAATACATCATTATTTGAGAAGTCTGCTGCCGTTGATTTCACCACCGCAGGTTCGGTATCAAAAGAGAAAACTGAGGTTAGAGTTTCAATTTTGAATTTCGCGCCCAAACCTAGGCACGCGAACGTAAGCGTGACGTCACGGATTTCAAAGTATTTCCTTCGTGTTTTGGCCACTTCGACTCAACGGAATTTGATAAAACTCGCTAAGTATCTGCCCCCCGCTGCAGCACAACTTGATTCATTCACCGGACGCGCTGCGATGACGCAAGGAAACATTGAGAAAAAAAAAAGAAAAAGAAAACTAGGCCGGCGTCACGCTTGTCCTCTAGCCTTGGCGAGCCAACCTCCTCTGACGTCAGTGCACGGTGCTTCTCGGGTAGGATTCGGCCCTTCATAGTTGCCGGACCATTCGAGCTTCTTTGGAAGCGGTAACCTTTAGTGGCGCTTGATCCCGAATTATTCTACCGCTTGTCTACCACGTGACCGGGGCCCATTTCCCATGATTCTCTGCTCTAAACATTTTATGACTAGGCTTCAAGACTGTCACGCTGCGCCCTCTTCTAACTCTTTTTCTTCCTCCATGGATGGAAAGTACTAGATATCCGTGACAGTTACAGTTGTGTGACAGAAAGACTACCAGAACATTCGCTTTTTTCCTTAGAGTGCAGTCGTAGCCTCCTTTATCGAAGGGGCTGTGGTACAGGTCAAGGATGACGCACGTGATATCAGCGTGACCTACCATTATTTTGACAGGAAAGTATATAGCCAATGTGCAGTTTTCGAGAAAGGACACGCAAACAAGCCAGGTGGAGATGATCGTCACGTGGTCCAAAGGCACGTCACATAGGCCCAGTTTCTTTTTTTTTTTTTTCAGAATGTGGAGTGTAGACCACGACCCCACCATGCACTTGGCAACAACAAAAAAATTTCTAATTGATAAACCAGCCTGATAACGTGGCCACTGAGGCGCTTCTGTGTGTGTCACACTTGTCCCGGCGATCGCCTCTCCTGTTGCAGATTTCCGGAGTTTTAAAGGCTCCAGGATATGATGGAAGCGTCACGTGTACAAGCTTTACTCCCATGGGCAGGATGTTGCACCAGAGACCTCCAAGCCGCCATCCACACGGGCAGTTATGAGTAGTCACATCCTGCAGCCGTACATATAGGACGACTGTCAAAAGCGGGAGCATAAATAAAGTCCTGTTTTCGACGAACTTCAGCCGCAGTAAGAGCGGCAACACAGAGATTGAGTGCCACTCTGTCGTAGCCTACTCGAATATAATTCTTCCTGCATATATGTAATAAAGCGGCAGAGATCCTTGGCACCGTTTCCGGTGTGCTGCGACAATTAGTCGGTCTTTATATATGGACATCTTCCGCATGCTCCACGCGCGAGACCATCGGTCACCGTACGCTCCACCCTCGCCCGCAGAGGCAGATTTCTGAGAAACATTTTCAAAAAAAGTGCCACACGGCAAGTACAGAGCGCGAACTACTGAGGGACAAACAAACGGCGCGAGAGGGCACAGAGCCACGCCCATAGGTAGGAATTTTTTTCGGGAGGGGACCACTTTCTGAAGGCCTTGACTATTTGAGAAAAACGTCTATTTTCATTAGACATTTTTAGTTTAGCGGGTTTAGCGTAATAGCGTAGTTATCGGAATAGCGGGATGGAAGTGCGCATGCGCAGATCCGTAAACGGCCCATACCGTTTACCGTGCCCACGGTATTTCGCAGACTTAACGTTACCGTGTTTGCGTGGTTATCGTAGTTCACGTAAAACATGGCGGCGGTTTCGGACGCCCGCTTCGATCTGAATTTAGCGTTGCTGTGGCAGGATTCACTTCGTTCGCAGCAAATGACCGTGCAAAATGGCTTCGCTTGCCTTCAGGTAGCTTCGACGACGCAGTATTAGGGATAACTTAGCCGAATTATCGAGATCGCTTCCCATTTCGAACGTTGCTAGGCCTAGCGAGAGAGCATCTGTTTACGTTTCTGAAACAATTTATGCTCTTGGTGCTTGGTTCGTACATATTATTTCTCTTTATTCTCGAAAAGTTAGAATGCCGCTGCACGCGGGAGTGTACGCGAGCATTTCAAGCTTTAATTTTCTTTGACCTTTTTGTAACGCATGTATCCTTCGCTAGATGGCGCCACAATCACAGCTATCGGGCCGTAAACGCTTATCCGATCAACTAAAGCTCGTTTCTGCAACGAATGTTTGCGGCACGGTAACGCTATTCCCATAGCCCCGCTATCACACAATGCACATGCTGTGAGGAAGATAGGGAAACGACAGAGCATGTTCTGATTGAATGCGGAAATATCCACCCAGGTGTACGTTTGGGCACCACCCTACATGAAGCCTTGGGTTTTAGGGCGAACAACAGGAAGCTGAACATAGCCGCGATTGAAATAAGTAAGAGACGGTTAGAATACTGGTGGCAGAAAACTAGAGAGAACGGACAAAAATAATTATAGGGAAAAATATGGAATTTCTGCCATAAGGGGCAGGGAACTGGGCTATGAAATTCCGTTTTTGATATGGCATGATCGATTTGATTGAAGTAAGTTTATAAGGCATGAGGAAAATTAAAAGAGAGAAAAAAAAAGTTCTTAAATCTTCTTACGAGCCTGGTGGCGCACATGTCACCGCCCCGTTACAAAGGGAAAGCTCATAGCATCCATCCATCCATCCATCCATCGGGCCGTAAACGCTTATCCGATCAACTAAAGCTCGTTTCTGCAACGAATGTTTGCGGCACGGTAACGCTATTCCCATAGCCCCGCTATCACGCTAACGCGCTAAACTAAAAATGTCTATTACCTTTCCCGTAAAAAAAAACGCAGTATGTACAGGAAGTGACTTTTTGAATTCAACATTATTAATAGGCTTAAATAGACTGTCTAGAGTCCTTCGTCGCTCTCCCGTTTCTTGGATCAATAGAAAGCGCACCTTTCGAAGTGTCCCAGCACACAGTGGTTTCTCCAGAAACTGAGTAGAAATTATTAAAACACAATTTTTATATCTATGAAGTCGCCCCTTTTCTACGTGTACAGAGGCGTGCAACAATGGTTGCCGCGCGTGACGCGTCGTCGTCCCCCTGGCAACCCTTTCGGGCGCGGGAGGCTTCTCAACAGGAACCGGTTCCAAGGTCGACATTCCAGAAGTGACGAGGAGAGGCGAGGGAAAGGTCGGCGCGCCGGGGTGCGACTCGGTCATGCAGCGCCGCATGCATGACAAGCGCAGTACAACGCGCCTGTGCAGGCAGACGAATTCGAAGGCAGCCTCACCCGAGCCACCCCAAAAGCAGCAGAAAAAAAACTAGTTGCTCTTGTACGCTATAAAAAGGTGTCTCATAGGGTGAAGTACGCTTGTAAGACATAATTGTTTTTCAGCAGAGTATGTATGCCTGCGTGGACTGGTTCTCGTACACTTGGAAACTGACAAACACGCTGTTGGGTGTGGCTAGCGGCGTTTTTTACACCACTTTCAGAGCAAATTTAAAAACATTATTTCTTTTCTTGTGCGGCGAAAGCGTGCTCGTTCCCGTAAAGGTGACGCACGATCTGCCCATTTTTACCACAATGTTAAAAAATTTTCCGAGCGGTATACAGTCCCTTTAAATTTTTGTTATTAGCACTACGCTATGTTCTCAGCACTACCACCTCGACCAAAATTTCGGGAGTGGCCCGGGCCCCTAGGGCACCCACCGTGGCTACGGGCTTGCGCCTTGTCTATCCTTGTACCTTTGCTGTCCCATTATTTCCGTCAGAATTTGTCCATTTATCATATTCGATCAAAAAGTCGGATATCTGTGAGATGAGGATAAAAATTATGACCGCTCCACTAAAGTGAAAGCTGGGAAGGTGCGAAGCATGCGGCGATGCGCCAGTGTTCCCCACAGGAAACGCCAGTCGCTGTTGATGGGATTGCTTTACCGTAGCCACGACGGCGACGTTAGACGCCCACAGCCCGGGTGCATTAGCAGAAACTCGCTAGAGTTGTTTCTGACACGACAACCCTACACGGTACATATTCTGGTACCTCCAGGATTGGCCCACAAATGCATAGTTCATTGCTATCGCCATCAGTACTTCTATCGGACCACGGCCGGTCGATTAGCAACGCACGGGGTGCGGCCTGCTACGTCGCGCGGCGAACAAAAGCGGAGCTGTGAAGCGAAAGTTGACAGTTTTCGCCGCTTTTTCGGAGGGGGCGCCACTGCTACGGGACAACTCTCCCGCCTCTCGCCGCGCGGGCGGCTCCGCGAACCAGTACGGGACGAGTTTTCTGTGTGTCGACGAAATTCTGCACCTCGCTCGCACGCCCTGTGACTGCAATGTGCCGAGGTGCTTCACGTATTTTGCCACTGCCTCCTATCATTTTGGTTGTGCACGGCATTATGGCGCGCAAGTGTTGCGCGCCGCTGTGTGGCATAAACTCAAGGAATGACCCTCAGATCCGGTACCACGAATTTCGTGCGACGTAGATCGCCGTAAAGTATGACTAAAAAACATTTCTCGACAGGGAATAACTGGAAAAGCAAGCGTGTGCAGGTCGCTGGTGTACTCACGTCGCTTTGCTGACGGTGGCCACGAAGCTCAAGCTATTGCTTCCAACGGCTGTTCCGACGGCAGTTCGTGCGCTTGGCATCAACACTTCTACCAAATTGTGTGATATGTTGCGAACTGTCGTGTGACAGGGGTGAACAAAGCCACACCGAGGAGACCTGTAAGGTGTTTCTGAGCAAACTGTTGCGGCAAACAGGGCCGGAGACCTGAACGCAACTGTTCAGCGGTTCAAACTCGCTTACAAGCCTCTCTTACGGAAGGTGCTGCGACTTTGATGCAACGAGTCGCCTTTCCGTGGATGTACATGTTGTAACTTCTAAATAAAGAAAGGAGCCTGACACCGTTTTCCTCGACCTTCTTTTTTTTTCAATCAGCCAATCCCAACTAGTTCCGTCCTTACATAGAAATGCAAACGCGCGTCTACGAAGCGGTTGAATGTTCATTTCAGTGGCGCACCGACGGGGGGGGGGGGGGTCGGGGGTTGTAACACCCCCTGAGGCCGACGTAACCCTCCTCCCACTCCGTAACTGCTCCTATGTCCTAGAAGAATGTGGCGCTAATGTCACTGCAAAACGCCGAAAAAAATAATAAAAATCATCATCACCACCATGGATGTTACTATTATTTAGCATTTTATTTACTTTTTTACACACGCAACAACTGTGTAATCACATGCCTGGCCCTTTGTGAAAAATTTAACCCCCCCCCCCCCCCCTGGCAGAGATCCTGGGTGCGCTACTGGTTCATTTAATTGTAGATGTCTGGCTGACATTTATAAAACCCTGGAACTAAAATACTATATAAGAACATGATTTGGCCAGTCCAGTAAGTCGTATGCATGCATTTGTAAGGACGTCTAATAAAACGAAGATCTTGCATTTCAGCCACTGTAGAAGAACGCCGCGCCATCGCTCTATTGTGTTTATTTCACAAGTAGATTTATAGTAACAAATTTCAGTTTGCCGCTTCATACTCCTTTGCGCACATCTCGACGCATTCACAACGCGCGTAGTTTCATGCGAATTCATGGTCGCGACACACTAGCATTTAACTCATCACCACCTGCACATTGGAACGGTCTTCCTGATCACATTGTATCCATTGCTAACCGTGAAACATTCCGTGATAACCTAATTTCGTTGCGCTTTATCATTGTATAACGTTCTACTGCTTGTAATATTTGTCTTGTTTCTTTCTTTTATATCTTTCCCTTTATTTTTGTTATTTGCTGAATTTTTGTATTTTTCTGTTTTGTATATACGGATGCCCCTTTACTCAATGCCCTTCAGTGGGCCTGTAAGAAATCTTGAATAATATTAGCAGGTTTTCCTTTCATAAGCGAACAAGCGCATCAAGCGAAGCAAGTATTCAAGCAAGCGACAAGGAACTTGCCAGTTATATTGAACGTTGGTCACGCGTCGAAACCTGCGGCAAATGTGCGCGGTTCGGGCTCGTGCAAGTCCATTAGCGGCCCAATGCCCGTACCGACCTCCTGGGTATAGTATAGTATTCATGTTCTTGCACACTCTGGAACTGCAAACACGCTGTTGGGTGTGGCTAGCGGCGTTTTTTACACCACTTTCAGAGCAAATTTAAAAACATTATTTCTTTTCTTGTGCGGCGAAAGCGTGCTCGTTCCCGTAACGGTGACGCACGATCTGCCCATTTTTACCACAATGTTAAAAAATTTTCCGAGCGGTATACAGTCCCTTTAAATTTTATTAGCACTACGCTATGTTCTCAGCACTACCACCTCGACCAAAATTTCGGGAGTGGCCCGGGCCCCTAGGGCACCCACCGTGGCTACGGGCTTGCGCCTTGTCTATCCTTGTACCTTTGCTGTCCCATTATTTCCGTCAGAATTTGTCCATTTATCATATTCGATCAAAAAGTCGGATATCTGTGAGATGAGGATAAAAATTATGACCGCTCCACTAAAGTGAAAGCTGGGAAGGTGCGAAGCATGCGGCGATGCGCCAGTGTTCCCCACAGGAAACGCCAGTCGCTGTTGATGGGATTGCTTTACCGTAGCCACGACGGCGACGTTAGACGCCCACAGCCCGGGTGCATTAGCAGAAACTCGCTAGAGTTGTTTCTGACACGACAACCCTACACGGTACATATTCTGGTACCTCCAGGATAGGCCCACAAATGCATAGTTCATTGCTATCTCCATCAGTACTTCTATCGGACTAACCTTTAGGTGCAGAGCACAATAGTGGCTGGCCCTCACTAAAGAAAAAAAAGAAGGGGGGGGGGGGGGCTGCATTTGAGCATCTTTCTTCAGCTACATACCAAATGGCCCAACCTTCGGCTCTGTTGCAACAGTATTTTCATCTATCTCGCGTGCGCTGCGTGCAGATCACTTATTCTCAGTCACGAACGGCGTGCGCGCGATCTCAGCGCAATGTAATGACAAGCTTTAGAAATGCGTACGCAAGCTCAGTGTTCTTTTGGGTACGCTGGCTATCTCCGAGAGATAACGTGCGTACCTGAAGGCTTGGCGTACGACGCATGCGCAGGGGCGACAAACGCAAGCATTCGTGACAGGAACGTCGCAATCCTCGTTTTTCGAGAAAATGCGAGCAAGCAGCCGAATAACAACTATTGTTGCGTGCCAGGAAGACACCCCAACTACACCCTTTTGTCGTCGAGGGTACGCTGTTGGTAGTTTCATTGTCCCTATATACATGGCATATCCATGGCTTACTTGTGGTCTGTATTTTTTTGCAATGTATATACTGCTGCCCCCCTTACGCAATGCCCTTTAATGGGCCTGTAAGGAATTTTTGAATAAAATATACAGTAAACCCTCGTTAACTCGAACTCGCATATCTCGAAATCTCGGTTAAGTCGAAACTTTCTTTCCCCGTGCATTATTAACCTCCCATAGGTGCTACATATTTGCCCCCTCTAATCTCGAAACTTTTTTTTTTTTTTTTTGGAGGGGACAGCGGATATCTCGAAATCTTGACCGGGAGGGCAGAAGGAAAAGTCCACTCCCAACATGAAACGAGCGCTCCGTGCAAATGCTTAGCTCTTGCTATACGTGCCGAATGCGGTCGTGAAGGGCGAATTTGAAATTCCAGCGGACGCAGCTGTTTTCTATCCGCCTTGTCAAGCAACTGTGTCAGGAACGCCTTTCTCGGACCGAACGCGAAACGGGCGAGCATCACGCAGTCTTCGTGATCCTCGGTAATAATTTTTTTTCCCTGCGAATTCTTGTGCCTTTACTACAGTAGCTCGCGCAGTGCAGCTTTTCCTGGCAGCACTGGCTTTTTCTTTTACGGTGACCTGGGCAAATATTTCGGCGTTTTGCTTTACTCGAAATACCGTTTATCTCGAAATTTTTACCGGATTTGACGGCTTCGAGTTAACGAGGGATTACTGTATATATATATATATATATATATATATATATATATATATATATATATATATATATATAGCACGAAAGTGGAGTGTGTCTTCACATAAGCAGTTGAACGTTTGTTGTACATTGCGATGAATTTGCCTATTTGCCTAATTCTATCGGTGTTTCGCTGGTACGGCACCGTTTGACGTGGATGAGTCCACGTTCACATCGCCTCCGTAAACTCCATGATCAACCCCTCGCGGTAACTGTAGTAGTTTACGTAACGACTGGACACAGTCGATAGTAAATGCCGCACGACGAAGGCATCAATCGTGTTTACTTGTGCCACACTGACCTGTCAACGTTGCCAATGCGCTCGTGCGACTCCGCGCGCGCACATAGAGGCGCACTTTGGAACGTGCCTGGAACGGTGCCGCCATCCAGGCAGGATAGGCGCAGTGAACCACGCGCACTTGGGCACGGCCGGACTGGAGACCGGACATGCGTACAAGAAAGCGCGCGCCTCTCCAGTCCGGTCGCGATTTTGGAACGTGCCTGGAATGGTGCCTCCATCCAGGAGACGCGAAGTGAAGCTGCAGTGCTTCACTTCGCCTCCAATGGAGAGAAAGGGAAAGAAGCGAGATAAGAAAGACTATAAGCCGCGTTTGTACAGCTTCGAGCGTGTTCGCCGATAGCACAGTGGTCAATAAATAAAGAAAACAGCCGAAAGCGTAGTGCTGGTAGAGACTGGCCACCTTTCGTCATAGAGGGGAGTACTGCGAGTTCGATTCCCATTGCCTAAAACGAAGTTCTTCTGCGTATTTTCCTTTGCTGTTCTTACATGTATGTTTTACTGCGTCACTTCGGTTACGGACATGACCTGGTGCGGTCGTGGTGGACCCCGGCATAAAACACTTTCGTGTTAAAATGATCAGCCCAGTAAGTGAACAAGCAAGGCGCCACGTGATCGCTAGCTATTGCTTTGCTGACTAGCTGGCGTTAAGTGCAACGAACACCGATGTTGTGAGCGTATAATGGACAACTCTGCCGAACTGAAGCCGCAAACGTGAATTGTCATTGCCAAGAACGGACAAGTCTGATCAGGCACATTGCAGGCTTTTCAACACAAACCTGACTCAATTTCACTTGTAAACAGTACCTGATGTCAGGGAAGCAGCTCCTCACCATGCTAGTCCCTAACATTGCAGTCTTACCTATAGTTAAAGGGGCCGTGAAAAGAATTTAGAGATGCCTGTTTGTAATTTTCACTGCTTCAATACGCATTCGACAAGCCGATCCCGAAATATTTCGGCGAAATATTCAGTGCACATTTAACAACGCGGGTTTTAAATCTCAGCTTTCTTGCGCTCCCGAAATGACTATGCGACACTACCGGCCGGCGTGGTACTATTTGGTGACGTTGAGTTAAGATATTTTTAAGTTCAAAGGCACAGTGAACTCGCGTTTGCTCTAAAGGAATCGATTTACTTGAAAGCTAGAAAGGAAGAAAATACTTGGAAACCGTGTGGTGCCACCATTCGGAAGAAAAGCGGCAGCACGGTTTGTTTTCCCATGGCCTCCGAGGGCGCGCCAATCTCGGAGGCATGACGGCTACTAAGATGACGTCATCTGCAGAGTTGAGGGGAACGCGCGCAGTCAAACCGAAACCGCGTTTTTTATCGCTCTAAATCAACGCACACGGTGCAACGGAACACTGAATATTGTTGATTGGAGGGTCAGGATCCCGAATACGCACTTAGTACAAAATGTTCAGAAAACGTTTCACGACCCCTTTAAGGGAGCCTGTAATTCTCCAGTACACACTATCAGCGGCTCCTCTAAAAAGAGGCACCCAGCGTCCTAGAGGTACATCGCTCTGTGATTGACGGTGGCACTTTTCCAGCGATGCAGCTGGTCGTGGGCAAAGCTCGCGTGGTGCCGTCACATTTCTTGCTTGTGCAACTCCTCAGTATTAGTACCCATTATGTCAGATGAAAGCTACAATGGTAGTGCAAGCTATTCTTGGCCTGGAAAAAGCAAGTGCGAGGCGAGGCCTCCGCGATCGTCTACGGTTCTGTGATAGACGATTGCGGAGGCTACGAGCCACCAGTTTCGATTTCGGCAATTCCCACCAGAGGCGCTTTTCGTACGCGGAAAGTTCCCTACAAACAGGTCGTGATTCGGGAAAAGAAATGGTTGTAAACGAAAAAGAAATAAAGCTAGAGATTGGTGGCCCGGCCACCGCCCCGTTATAAAGGGGACGCTCCTAATATCCATCCACCCATCAAAGGTCCATTGAGAAGGAACAGTAGTGCCGATTAGGTTGGTGACGCGGGAAAAGTCGTATTGGCCTTGATGCAACATTACTCGCTCAATTTACAGTGTGAGTGGCTTGATAATGCTGCAGCCTAAACAGTGACACGATTTCAAAAAACATTTTCGGGAATCCTCTCAAGGCCACCTCCAGCGGTTTTTCACCATGTCAACGTAATGGTGACTCCATGTCCCTGAGAAGCTCCTCTCGGGCGCCTCATAGTAGAAATACTCAGCAAATTCGAAGTCAGTTTTTATGCAAACAAAAAAAGCACAAAACCGAAATTCAACCGCGGAGTACTGTCTTCGCGCGACGTCATACGAGTCAATCCGCCTTTCGCACGGCGCGACGGCGCATGTGCTGCTCCCTTGGCGGCGAGATCGCAAATCACTTACGTGCGTTCATGGCCTTCGAAATTCGGCAAGCGGTACGCGCAGATCTCCCAGGCCACGGTATGCCAACCGTGCGCCTCCGTTGCTCTGCCCATGATGACGTCAACACACAATGTGGCCAATACCGGTTTAAGGTAATCGGTAAGAATTTAATTGTAAACTATCTGAATCTCTCAAGCCTGTGATCTTGCATAAATGGCGTATAAGTGCCAAGGAGCGGACCTAGCGAATTTTACCAACAGATCAATGGAGTTATCGCAGACGACACAGAAAGCATCTCGTTTTCAGATAACACTTGCACCACGCCTGAGAAGCGCTTTTAGGGGCACCTCTTTATGAGAGTGATGAACCTGGTTGACTTAAAATGACAGAATTGCTTGTCCCCCTCAGTCACTACAGTTCCATTCTATTAAGGCATGCAATTGTGCAAGGGGCAATTGTCTTCAGCTATGGCACTAGGCTGCTGATCCGAAGGTCACGGGATCAAATCCCAGCGACAGTGGCTGCATTTTGATGGAGGCGAAACATCGAGTCCCGTGTATTGTGTAATGATGCACATTAAAGATTCCCATGTAGTCAAAATTTCTGAAGCCCTCCACTATGGCGTCTCTCATAATCGTACCATGGTTTTGGAATGTAAAGCCACAGAAGTTCATTATTGTTAGAGGGGTGAAGCTGTATACACTCAAGACAGTTTTTTTCCTTCATTCAGGCCCTCTATTTCCCATGCAACAGCATGGAGAAAAGTAGTAAAATTTAGTAAGCGCTTTTCTCAGAATACCGAGTGCAGCCTTGTGTTCATTACAAACTGCTCCGATTTTTTTACATGTTAAGGAGATACAAGAGACCACACCACCCTTCGCCTGTAGGAACAAAAGGAAGAACACCTAAACATGGTGTGGGGGCCACAACCATGAGAGTGTAGCATAAAAAGGTGCGTCAGCAAAAACTAGGGTGAGCATATTGGAGGAGCCATGTTCCCTAATTGGCTACAGAAGAAAGCACATTGCCCTTTCAAGTGAGAGGCACAGTTAGCATAAGAAATTTGCCAGTGCTTTCCAAGGCACGTTGACCAATACTTGTCCACCAAGCACCAGGAGAGCACAGGCAACAACAATGTCGCTGTTACCAAATATCAATGCATCTATGAGGCGAGAAAT
This sequence comes from Hyalomma asiaticum, assembly GCA_013339685.2. Lineage (NCBI taxonomy): Eukaryota > Metazoa > Arthropoda > Arachnida > Ixodida > Ixodidae > Hyalomma > Hyalomma asiaticum. Next base: position 70,932,317 of record CM023486.1, on the reverse strand, counting down.
AATGTACGCACGACCAAGTTCCCTACAAACAGGACCAAAGTCGCAATGCCAAGAAGAGTGCTCGCCAATGTCCCAACACTAGTGAGCCAGTGATGCAGCAACCATCGCTGGTTCGCCGTATCACTGACACGAGCGAATACTCACGTGCAGGAGTGAATATAGATACTGTGTGTAACAATTGTGTTGGCCAGATACAGTGGTTTTGATTCGCCTCTCTAGTCCAGAATGTGCATCACTTCAGCCGATCCTTAATGGAAAGGTCGCAAAGAACAAGAACATACAGTTAGGCCAGTCACACTTTACATCTTCCTGTGCACATTCACAGTGAGAAAAACCATTAAAGGGGCACTGACACCAAAATTTCGCTGCCAAGATAGCCTGCGAGATCGATTTTCGTGGACATACAGATGTCATCTACCAAATCTCAATGGCGAACACAGCTCCGAAGATAATTTAAATGAATATTGAAGTTCGCATGCGCAATCGAGCGCTAGACGCCGTACATCGCGACATCGACAGCAGAAAAGGTGACCTGAAGGGGACCCCCAACTTCCGCGACGTCACCACGACAGCCGAGCTCCGACAGTGCAGTTAGCAATGATGACGTCATAGCCGCCATTGCTTATTCGCTACGGCTGTGTTAGTAGACTGCCGGCGACGCCAGACCTGAAGAAAATAGTTGCCACCCAACAACGATGACAGCAACAGCGACAACAACGCGCAGGATGTGCGACAGGCGAAAGAAAATGAGCACACGACGGTTGTCGTGCGGAAGTGCGTCACAGTTATGTGTGCTCACGTGTCCGAACTCGTCTACTCCATCGCGAGCGCTAGATGGCGCCAGTTTCACCGGGCGCCTCGTCGTTTTTTGAGCTCTCCCAAACCAAAACTGAAACTATTGAGTAATAAACAGGATGTAAATAATTATCTGATGCGCGCTGGAGCAAATGATGTGCCGTGTTATGGCTAACAGGTCCCTGGCTACGTATTGCAGCGAAAAAACAGCAGACGAAAATTTTGGTGTCAGTGCCCCTTTAATGCCAATCTTGCAAAGGCCAGCGGGGCCAGTAAGAAATCAAGATTTCTATACAACCTCAGTGTAGACTGGATGGCCACAAACAAGTTCAGCGGGATGGAATTAAGTTTAAACGTCATGTGGATTTTGACAGCAGTAATGTTACAACTGAGGCCACGGTCTCCAAGCTTGTATCCTCCGACTTGACGTGAAGGGTTCCATGTGACTACACGTCCACCAGTGGAAGGTACGAAAGAGGATTAAATGACATAGAGCTACCCATGGCAAAATTGCATTTTGCAGGAGCATACTATCACTGTCCTGTTATAAGCTCTGTTGAAATTTTCACCAAATTTCAATGATCCATGCGCATCTGCAGTGGATGGTTCTTCTGACTAGTACTTATATAGATAAACAACGCTGGTCCTTTCGGATTGCACACAAATTCACAGAAATGTAGCTTTAGCTCCATAATTCATCTGGCATGTGAAATCCCATGCCAGAGGCTGCCCCAGGAAAATGCACAAACACAAAAAATCAGAAGACAATTGTAAATGCACTAAAGCCTCCTTTCCTTTAGATCACGAGATGCACCATAAAACAGCTCTTCCCAAACACTTCACATGAGATAGTTCCTGAATCTCTTTAATTTCCCTTATCAAAATATACAGTTGCTGTAAACAAACAAAGATTTCAAAAAAATCTCTTGCTTAAGGATGTCAAGCATCCACAAAAAAGAAAAAGTAAAAGAAAGGAAGGACTGCAGGAAGCACCAAAGCTTGTTACTCCAAAAACACTAGTGCAGTGACACTTGTGTAATGAGAATGAGGATAAAAGCGAACATCATATAGCATGTCTGGAATGTTGTGCTTCATGAGGTGATAGTTAGCACACCCATAATGCGATAGCAGACGTCAGCACAACAGTATCCTTGAGACCACTGCTAGGATCGAAAAGAAAAAAACAGCATGTTGCTAATCACACTGTCAGGTACAAGGCACATGCAAGCATTTTTTTTCCGTGCGAACGGAACGTTATTTATTTCCTAGCAAATCTGTAAATGAGGCACCATCTGCATAGACTACAGTTACAAATTGCAACAGCTACAACAATAAAGACCATCTAAACAAGCGGAAAACAACAGGCACCAATCAATAAAAAAAGGCACCTTCTGCTTCTCATGGAAGGAAACAGGAAACATGTCAGCCAGCTTCCTGGCTGTGCTTGAAAACGTGAAAAATACTCCAAGATCAGTTTCTCACATGGTGCCTCCAAGGTGCAGTGGCATCACATTACATTTACAAAATATCTAAGCAATGGAAAACGATCACCTATAACCCAAAGCGCCGTACGTCATGCCTCGTAACAAAAAGGAGCTTGATAATTTGACTGCAGTAAATACACATCTCATAGCAGTACAGTTAATGAATTAAATAAAACGCGGAATGCAACCACCTTGAGAAACTTCTGCCCCAGCCTTTTCTTTTAAAGCTGAGAGGGAAACTGATCTTTAGCAGCGTCTCAAAGACCAAGCCACTCAGCAGTCTGACTGATCGCATCCTAAAACACCCCTCTAACAACCATGAACAAAATAAGTGATGGCAGATATGCAAAACAGGTGTATAATCACAGTATTAGCATAAATGAGGTTTCGAAACTTGGGATCGACTCCTCCTTCTCTGTACCAGTGGATCTGAAAACAGAATAAATAAATAAAAACCATAATAAATGGACGTCTAAACAAGTCTGATTTACTATATATATACTCAATATATAGCGTACTAAGTCTAATCATGAAGAAAAATAAATCTAAAGGGAGCTTTAAATGTGATTTATACAAAGAAAAATAAAAGACAAAAATACTGTACCAATACTTCCACATTTACTATATGACTATGGCATGCAGTCACAATAAATAAGATCATGGGAAATTCTGTAGTGTTCTACAATATAAATAATATAATTGGTAATATAAGGTGTTTTAATATACAAATGTAAATACAGTTAACACCAATGCTTCCCACAGGAAGCACTGAAGCTTCCTCCAGAGACAGTAAAATTCTTTCATGGTTAAATTTACCTAATCCATTATAGCAGCTTCCCTAACACTTGTAAAGCAGTTCCAGGTCACTCCCTAAAAATCACACAGATAATTCTTAACACATCCACAAAGTGCATTTGCAGAAGTGCTAATATTTCAAATAAGCAGAGAAAGCAAACAACTTGCTCAGAAATATCCCTTCGGTTAAGACCAATAATATAAAAGTAAGCGTCCACTACACTGCCTCTACAAGCTGTAATGCAAAAACGTAAATTACATGCCCATTACCTCTTCTAAGGAAAGCAATTACTTTGCATTTGTGCCCACCTTATTTTGTTTGCCCATGCTTAACGTTTATACTGTGAAACTATCATGGTACCACAACTACAAACAGCTCACCCAAAAAACAGACCTAGCTTGAACGCCAATTTAGCTGTAACGAACACAAAAAATCCCCATACAACAATGTCAGACCTATCCATTATGCAAACTCACAAAGTTGTGTTATCAGTTATATCAACACCCTCTTTTTTTATGCACATAATTTAAGGTACCTCAATACAGCAGCTAAAAGACAATTACCTACAAGATGAATTTTATGTCTTCCTTTGTATGCTTGATTCCAGTGGCGCACCGACAAGGGGGGTTTTGGGTGTTGTGACCCCCCCCCCCCTGAGGCCGACCTAACCCCCTCCCCCTCTGTAACTGCTCCTAGGTCCTAGAAGAATGTGGCGCTAATGTCTCAGCAAAACGCCGAAAACAAAATAATAAAATAATAATCATCATTCATGTTACTATTATTTGGCATTTTATTTGCTTTACGATTCCTCCAGCTGAAGCAAGGAAATTACGTATTGCGCAAGGTGCGCAAGTCGCATGCCCTTCGTGAAAATTTGAACCCCCCCCTGACAGAAATCCTGGGTGCGCTGCTGCTTGATTCATATATGCAAATGCAATGTGTTTGGCTACCACCAAGGAAAACAAGGCAGCTCATCTTAGACACTCATACTTATGTTAAATTCCAATGGCAAATTATCAGCGATTGACGGATTCTGTGAAAGAGCGTTCAATTCAGTGTAAAGTAATGCCTGCTTATCCACAAGTGGAACACAGCCCCCACCATTGGAGCAATGCAGGAGTGAAATTCCTATTTCTATCTCTGTATGCAGAGCTACCCAGAATACCTTGCTCGTGTTTGTTCACTTCCACAGTTCTGCTGTTCAGTCATCCATGTTGTCCACCATTACTACAAAAACTCGCGACTCCTGCAGCCACCGCCCTCCCTTTCCAAGCAGATGTCGAAAATGGAAGGGCTTCCCGGCAAGTCCATCCAAAATCCTGTGCTAATACCCGTGTCACACGAGCACACTGGAAGGCCTTCGAGTCGACCTTCGGGAAGCCCACAACTCTACCAACTTAAGGGAGTTCTGGCGCTGCTATATGGCAGTTTTAAACGGCCGCTGAGTGGTTCAGGCATTTCAAGCAAAAGTTGTGTGGTGCTGCGGATGTTTATTTTCGTTTTCACGTCAACAAAAGTTAAACAACATTAAATCCACATAAAAGCACAAATACTTTTGTTATTTTCGTGTAAACATTTATCTAAATCGTTCATACGTTGTCATGCATATATGTCTCGTTTTGAAGTTGCTGAGTTGTGAGACTGGCGAGACTATGGCTGCATTTTCGCCGCTCGATGCTGCGGACTAGTGTTGGGTGTACGCGTAGTGTGCGATTATGAGTTTACTATGTTAACATGCTTAGGAGCGTTGGTTCCAATGTCATAAGCGACAAGAGAGCAAGGCGGAGCAGAAGCCATTGCTATTGAGGAAGGCCTTCCGCCCGTAAACAATTCGGCGACCGAACAAAACGTGCACAGAGACAGGTGGTCGACCACTCGTCAAACAAAGTGGTTTGGGTAGACTGTGCCGTTGCTTAGTGAGAAGTTTTATAACCGTGCATTCCGCATTACACCAGCGACTTTTGGCCACACTGTGAACGCCATGAGACCTCTTCTCTATTGTCAGAACACCAACATCTGTGAAGCCATCGTACTCGATAAACGTATCGCAATTTTCTTGAACCGACTGAGTTCTTTGGCAGAAGACGATAAATAAAGAACTGCACGCCAGAATAAACACAGAGGAATGAAAAAGGAAAGAAGCGAAGAAGTACACAAGAAGAAAAACTATGGCAAGTAGACGAGACAGGCCAAACACAAGTACGTCGTGGTGATCAAGAGTATGTGCAGCTCACACATTTCAAATGGCAAAAACGCTTTATTAAATAATTAATAACAGTTTTATGTACTGTTTCTAGAGCATTTTGGTTTGATTTTGCTTTTTCTGTCTTGACTACAAGCACAGTGTCAACGTGAGGGCACGTTCATGCCATTTCTAGTTCCATTGCTCAACGGCCTTCGAAGCCTCGAAGGAGTTGGCGGGGTGCTCTGTTGGCCCAATAGGCTATTGCCTTGACAGCCATCGAAACCGCAGCGCAAACCTGACCTTTGAGTCGATGGACTATCAGTTCGAAGGCATTCAAAACAGCCGTGTGACATTGGTATGAAGTAAGCTGGTAAAGGTCTGATTCAGCAGACAAAGCCTACTGCAGAACGCGGAATAGTGAATTGCCTACAGGAAGCAGCTTGAAACACAATGGCCTTGGCCCAGCGGGGCTGGCTTAGCAATCCTGGAATAGCTGACCTAGGATTAGCTTTCAGTGCTCCGCAAAAATACAGCCAATAACACTGCCTTGAACAGCACTCCAATGAATGTGTAGTGCATTCCTGGCCACAGCCACCTTGCAAACCTCTCGAGGGAGGAGAGGTGTGGCAGGGAGATCAATCAATAATGAGAAAAAGGTGAACCATGTGCTCAGACTATGGAGTGGCAAAGGCAATGAATTCATGGTGGGGGCATGGCCATACTGACAGTGGTTCGGGGCCAATAAAGCCTTGAGGGCCTAATGGGAGTTCCTGCTAGGCAACGAGAGGGTTGAGGCACTGTTGCACAGTGACATAGTAAGTCAGCTTGCCTGACAGAACCTGGTGGTCTCATCAACATCCATGAAGCGACATGGGGGCACCTGTTAGAGCTTCTCATGCCAATTATCCACAAGACTGAGACGATGCAGCTCACTGCCTGTAGAAGATAAGTACTACTACTTTACATGGTTGGATGGCGCCTCATCAAGGAATATTACGTAGAGAAAAGTGCAGGTTCAGTAAATGTTGAAAACGTGTACTTTGTTTTCGCCCAATTTTTGTAATAACTGCTGGAGCTTTACATGGCAAAGCCACAATATAATTGCGAGGCACGCCATAGCGTGGGACCCCAAATCGATTTCCAGCATCAGGGGTTCTTTAATGTGCACCTAACTCATAGTACATGCGTGTTCTTTGCACACCGCCCCCATTGAAATAAGGTCACCACAGCTGGGAATCAAAGCTGCATCTTCGAGCTTAGCACTGCGACACCTCACATACTAAGCTATCATGGCAATAGTGCGGGCCCAGTATTTTCGTTGAAATGTCTAAGGGGCTGCGACTCAATAATGATTCATATATTTAGAAGTGTGTGCCTCAGTTTTTCTCAATATCGGCATTTCACACCCTGACCCCCCCCCCACCCCCTGTACTGCATATGCATGCCATAATTATGAAATTTTAAAACAAATGTCTTACCAGCATAGCATGGGTGAAACAAAGGCAAAGGATGCAAAGTGCATAATAGATGTGCCTTCCACATGGCGGCCGGACAGAGTAAAAGAACGCAAGAATAAACGTGATCTGAAATGAGAGAAGGACGGACAGTTTAGGCAACTATGCAAAAAAATGGCACTCTTGAGCAGGACGAAACATTGTTCACGCGAATATGCACCAAGTGGCACAACTTGGGGCACTGCTTATACAATTAGGCACAAATGACCAGTGCTATTTAGAATACAAATATAAAGACTAATGACATCAATTAAGTCACAGCTACTTCAAATGCCAAAAGAAATAATTTCGAGCAGCACTCATTAAACTCTGCTAACTGTATCTCATTAACAATATCAGTTAGCAACATCCAATTAAATAATGACCCTGTTACCAACAACCACATGTTACTGCCGTTTGCTACTGAGAGCCTTCATATATGCCAAACACCATTTTTAAGGGGTACACAACATCTGCAGCATGTCTGAAAGTTTGGAAATGTGGGACAGCAGCTTTCAGCGGCCTGTTTTTAGTACACAGGTGTCCTTATGAACTGCCTTCATAAGAACGTCACCATTATTTCCGCGAAACGAATTCACAGCTTTGCGGTCAACAGCTAAACACCAATTGCAGACTTTATTTCCCTAGTGACAGAAGGAGGGAAGCTTGTGCAAAGCTTTTGCATTTCATCACCAGGAAACTCGCAGCACAAAAATTTGCTGCATCCTGTACAAGCCAACTAATGTCAATCAGGCAATTTACCAGTTACCCCTGTTCATTTTCTTGGCATGTTCATTAGCATTTTTCCTCCTCCTACTACATCATCTGCATGTACATATTAACAAAGGTGCATCATTAAGTTACTATGATGACCTTGCTTTATTGCAATGAACCTGTGCATCTGAAGTAGAGATAGAAGCAGTGCATGTGTTTATAACAAAGTGTAGGGGATCGGCAACCCATTAGAAAAGACAACTTTTAAGCCATTGCTAATATAAGTTTGCAGGTAGTGCACGGGCGACAGACTTCCTACACCATGCATTGCTGCACTTATTGTGGGCTTGATCAATGATGCCCTGCAGTTATCACCTGTGCATAACATTCAGCAAAGTGGATGAAACAGAGGTTAGGAAATAAAATGGACAATTTCAAAATACAGTCCTAAATTTAGTAGAGGCACAAACAATGGCTCAGTATGGTGTTTATGGCCATCACATTTCAACCCGCCAACTTGAAAGGGTCATGGCATAAAAGAAAATGCTGTATGCCCAGCTGTAGGCATGCTCCTGCAAGCTCCTGGGGATTTGTTTATGCAGATTGATGTGTGGTAACACAAGTACAATCCACAGCTCTGTGTTTTCTGCTCATTTCCTCTGGTAAGTAGCCGGCTCGACTCGCCATAGTAGCTCCTTGCCTATAAATCGCACAGTGCTAATGAGCATGAGATCAGAAAGTTCATTTCGGCCATGCTGGTTGCGTTCTGAGGCACAGTGTTTTATAAAAAATAGGTTAATTTCTCGGCCACAGCATACCACATTATAATTTCCTGGTTCCTACATGTAACACCCCAGAACAGAAGTTATGCAGGGCACAGCTTTCACTATGGCTTCAATGCTTTCTAAAGTCAGCTACATCAATGGCCACTACTTATTATTTGCGGGAACACAAATGTCAACTTCAAATTGTAAGCAAACCCACGTATGAAAGAACCTAATGATTTGTGAGAACTACCAATGAACAGATATTTTTTTGTGATAATACCATTACATCGCCGACACAAATAGAACAAGAAACATCTATTACGTGAGAGGGCTACAAAAACCATAAGTGGCATTAAAAAACAAGTGCCACATCCCATTACACGAGTCAACTGTGTTTACCACTAATATATCCATCGATTAAAAGTGCCTACGTTGATTATTAGAATGCATGGACACACAGTACAAAGCATGGAACAAAACACAAACAAAATATACGTACTGATGGCACAGAAGTTGCAAATTTCACTGCCGATAGACTAGTCGATGATGTTCACATAATGGAATGCAATGTATGAATGTATTTACTCTTGCAAAGTTTCACAGGGGTGCTCCGCAGCATGATGCTGACTGCATTGTCAGTTGGTACTCCCTACGTTGCAGAACTACACAAATTCTGAAAGGCTTTTGACTTTACAATGTTATTCTTTATTTGTTCAGCTCAGCTGTACCAGCCTTTCAATCAAGGGGATAATATGCATCATTCTGAGTACTGTAATGATATTTGAGCAGTGTTTATGCATTATATGTTTTTAAAAAGCATAGTATACAGTGGCCATTAAGAGCTATGCTGAACTGAAAAACTTGCTGCATTTGCCGACACTAGTGGATATGTTTGCCTCCAAAAGAGTGTAGCACGTCGTGGGAAATTCCACACGGTTCTGTTCTTCAGAACAATATCAAGCGGCTATAATAGTGAGCACACCCTCAAATAAAGTTAGGAAGACCTGAACACATTTTCTTTTCCTCACTGACATTCATAAAAACCCACCCAGACACATTGCAAAACGACATATGCTATGGTACAGGATTTACTCACCAAAACAAAAACTACAGTTACAGCTCCTATAATCAGATGCAGGATCCGTTCCTGCAACGAGAAATGGAACGACAGGAAAATAGTTCTCTTCAAACACCCCCGGTTACGAAAGCAAAAACCGCGACGCGACGGCACAAACAGCAAAGAAAAGAAAAAAGCGCAACAACCCCTACGATCACAACGCGAGCTCGAAACCACGATCGCAGAAACACCTGTGCCGAAAAGCACAGCACAACTCTACTGCTCGCGCAGCATGCTCGTTCCTACGCCACGTTAACCAGTGAGTGCACGCACTTGTCGTTTTATTGCTGTGAGCCGAATGCGAAAGTACATACGCCAACGGGCACACGCAAACAGCAATCAAAAGCTCGTTGAATGCGACCGCCAACGAGGAAACATTTCCAGGGACGTTACAACGGGAGAGACATTTGAAACATAGCGCCCACAGCGCAGAAGCAACGACCCAGTCGGGGAGAGCACAACACATTACCCGCGTGTTGTTCTCGTCGAACAGTGGTCTGTCGACGGGCCCGCCAAAGAGCGGCCGGTACTCGGTTGATCTCAAGTCCATAGCTGCCCCGTCACATCACTCACGATGCAGCAAACGAGACGATCTCTGGGTCAGTCATGTGCCATGCAGCTGTACTACCCCCGTACGCTCGATTGCCTTGCGAAGAGTCGAGGGCCACGCCGACTTCCCTTAGCAGCTGCGTCAGCAGGTGTCACGGCACGGCAACACGCTTGTCGATATCAGCTCCAAGGATAGCAAAATAAACTGCGTCAAACTACACTGGCCGGTGATTCCCTGGAAAACGCAGAGAAAGTCCACAAACGACACAACAAAACACCGCCTCCGCATGGGAGAAAGGGGGAAAGAGGAAACGCCTCCGACCTGCCACTGGAGAGATGAGTGTTGACGCTTCCATGAAGTAGAGAAGTTTATAGCGCCTCCGCTTGCGCGCGTGCCGGCAGTGCACCGGTCAATGCCTCGTTGCACAGGTAGAAGTAACAGATGCAACTTTCTGGAAATAAGTGCTCTTGAACGCCTTTATCTTTTGTATGAATTGTTATTCACAAACGCACGGCTAAACGAGTGGACCGCTATTCGCGTCTCTTTAATATGTTCCGAAACAACAGTGACCTTACTATGGGGCAAAATGTAGTACCATGCAAAAGCGAACAACTCGCTTAACCTGCTTGAACGTGCTTCAAAAGTACACCTCTGACATTCAACAAACGTTCCACGGTCCCATGTTACAGGAGCAGCAAGCGCTGCCCGATGGACCACAACGTCCAAGGGTAGTTCCGAGAGCGGACACAGGAAGCTCTAGAAACACACCAAGCTTGCACGTTTGTGTCCTTTTCTCAGGCGAAGGTTGTTACATGGCCTCCGTGATCCCGCACGGAATCACGGAGGCCATGGTTAAGAATTATGATTTCAGTGGCGGCGTTATTAAAGTGCCAAGCACTTTGGGGGCCCGGGCTGTCGGCATCTGCTCATGCCGTGCTCACACACAGAAAAGAGCAGTTGAAAATGCGGCCAAAATATGCTAACTCACCAAAACCGGTTAAAATTGATCCAGATTATTATGGCGAAAACAAACCAGATTAGCATAATATAAAGAATACACATTCGGAGTAATTAACTGCATAATGAGATCAAATTAGTCGAGAATAATTCGAAAACGCCGACGACAAACACAGGCGAATCCCTGCTGCACACTTGGAACAGCTTTCACTGCAATGGAACTGGCTCCGATTTTTCTCTTTTTTTTTTTTATGCCACCTCACATATATCAAATGGTTTTCAAGAAAAAGTAAAACGAAGTGTTGTTCGTTTCAGCTATTACATTACTTGAAGGCTCTACGTTGAGACATGCATCATTAGAGGTTCACTGTAGGAAACGAAATGTCCTCTTTTATTTTTGAATTTTGCGCCAAAATTCAGCGCCAGCTGATTTCAGGCACATAAGCTAAATTCCCCGAATCTTGTTACATAAAGTACCTGGCTACCTCAGAACAAAATGTTTTTTTCTTTTTCATTTTCCAATTACACAGGCCACAGCAGACAATCAAAATCTATGACGCCACTGCAGGTAGTTGCAGTGTCTTCAAGGCTCTGTCGCCATCAGTAGTTTCTTTTTGCATGTATTCTCACTTAGCATGCGTCCCACCCTTACTGCATAGGGATAGGTTACTTTGCGAGAAAAATAGTAATACAATCTTTTTATCGTAAGGGTTTCTACAGCCCGATACGCAAAGACAAAAACCTTCAACCTTTCAGCTTCACTTCAAGGGGACAGGCATCTGCAACAAGGCTAAAGAAATCATAAAGATTCACCTTGCAGGCCAGGTGGAAAGGCTACAATGGTGCAAAAACTAGCCGCTGTGCCGCAAGGCCGATTACGGTGGCTCCGTTTTCGGGTAAAGACCGATTAAAAGTGTTTCAAGAAAATCAGCTTAGACGCGATTTCTCCCCGTATTTCAATACCCAATGCCAACCTGTTTTTTTAAGGTGCACGGAGTTTGTGGTGCACACATGCCATAGCTACCTGACCTGGAGATTACAAAGTTGCACCCTTTGCGTTAAGTGACCTGCAGTGAAATAAAGTTCATTTCACAGGCTATGTGCTGCACTGTGGAAGCTATACGACCATCATGTGTAATTTAATAAGTCGGAAAAATAAAAAAACCTGATACTTCCTCAAATATCACTTGAAAATTTGGCACCACATTTTTACCCCTACCCACCCCCGATTCGAAATTTGAAAAAATATAAAACCCAAAATGAAACAACCCTAGATATATAGCGCGATATGGGAGGCCAGCACAAAACATGATCCATGCAGTGCCTATTCTCATGAACATGCACCCATTCTTCAAACAAGATGGAAGAAACCAGAGTACAGACACTCGTAAGGAAGTACAAAAACCACCCCAATGTAGTGCGTCTCGATACAGCCAATATGAAAAGAGACACATTCATTATCATTGTCAAAAACGACGATAGCAATAGTAGTAATGCATCATTTGTTTCATGGAGCATCACTACCACCCACACCGCGAGTCGACTGGTGCATTCTGCATGTTACCTTGCCATTTAATATTACTTGAAGCCCTAAACAAGTTACAGTACTGTAGTGTTTCTCTTTGGTATCCATACCAATAATGTAAAAATATAATTTGTGATCCTACATGGGCACCATCAGGCAGCTTGACAGCAACGGAATATAGAATGCAATTTATGCCATGCTGCACGCATCTATTATACAAAGCGGCCAATGCATTTACACCATCGGGGGCACGATGCATATGCATAATGGGTAGTCTATAATTTCTGGCTGACGCATTAGTAGGTACTGTTGTAGAGGGCTCAGGACAAGACAAGTTACTGTCTTAGGCACATAGTGTTTGAAACAGCATGAGTGTAGCACACAGCATGCCATGACTACTGAATGGCAGTGTATTCTGACAGCATTCAAGAATAGGTGCAAAGTCCCTTTAAATCTCAAAGCTGAATGACTTTCATGTTATGAAAGTATGAAGTCGGCACTGTGCATATCCTTTGTTAACTACCATAGTACTTGGTGCCCTGCAGAGGCTTTTATAAATGTTCGGAACTTTTGTTGCAACCACTGCCGTCATTTTAAATGAACACTCATGGAAGTCCACCTTTCAAACATACTTTTAATCTCACACTTCTAATGAAAACAAAAAAAGAAAGGTCGGCATGTCACGCAACACACCGACAGTCACATTGCACAGGGACAACTGAGAGTTCATCACTCATCCAGAGATTACAACCCAGAGAAGCTCTCAAAGTGGGCCTCCCCATGTGCTAACGCCGGGACCACAGAGATCAATCCGGCAGGCACTTCACATTCCCTTGAGCAACCCTGACACATCCACTCCGCTGTGCTTTAATGGGAATCTCATAAAGAGGCTTTGTGTGTAATGTACAAAAATATACAGTTAAAAAATTTGCAGGCAGGCGGGTGGCAAGGCAGGGCCATCCCCTTCCAAGAAGAGTTGCACAGCCAGCCTTTCCAGGGAGGACCTTGAAAAAGTGGTAAAAAAAACAAACAACATAGCTATTTAACAAAGCTTCCCCGTCAGCAATGCCACCTTGCCAACCTTGCGGTGAAAGCGCGCCTCTACCCCAAAGCCTGAACTGACAATGCAACAAACTGCGCCTTAACACGCGTTACGGTGCCACCCGAACTGCTGCATTGTGCCCTGCATGGGGGAACGCTGAGAGACCAGTCTATCCCACATCTGATGAGATCATGCAGGTAACAGTTGCAACGTGAGGCAGCACAGATCGGCAGCCCGCAAGCTCTCACATTTTTCTGCCGCCCTTCTCCCCGGCCGACTTGTAAAAGGAGCACACATGATGCTTTTCTTTTTCGTTGCCTTCTCTCTGCTGTCGTGAGCATTGGCCCGACGCTGTCCTCGTTTATTGGCCCTCCCTTTAATTGGTCTCGAGTCTCTGCTGTCCTCGGATGGGCGGCAGGACGTGAGGCACATGGATGCACGTATTCACACACACACGTGAGAAGTGTTGGTTCGTTGGCATCACTTTCGAGCTTGCAGGTGATTGGGAGCGTCGGCAAAGGTGTACTTTAGCCGATACGCTTCTGCCACCAGAAGCGTGATCTCCTCGTTGCCCCAGTCATATGTTGGCAGGTTCTGAAGGAGAAGCATAAGGCCCTGCAATACAAGAGCATGGCAGTACGGAACAATGATCATTCAAGCTGATAAAAAAAAAAAGCTTGCAACTCACATCGAATATCTTAGAAAGCGACACTGAAGAAGGAACACTAAATTAGTTTCGACTGATAAACAATTCTTTCATAACTCTTGCAAGATGAAATTAGATTAGATTGGCAATGAGAAGTGGAAATGGTTCACATGTAAGCTAAGTTTCATCTTTTTCTCAACATTAATGTGACACTCTTGATTTCAATGTAAAACTCCCTAATTTTCTGGCCTACTCTTGAGCAGTAAACCTTAAGAAACATAGCAATATTGCTTTCCTGACCTATTTTATAATCACTGATACAAACTTAAATCAAATAAATACCCAAAATGTGGAAATTCGCCATTATATCTACCAAGCTGTACTGACAGTACATTAAAGCCTTGATTCAACAAGGTCTACAATGTAATGACCTGTTTAATTTACCGATCTTAGCTTAATCATAAGCTGCGTTCATTTCTTTTTTTTCAAGGTTTTACAAACCCACTTTGTGCTACAATTTTGGTTTTGGCAAAATCCTCACACACTGGATAAGTGCACTTGGTCCCTCCATCACAATTGAAACATCGGTAAATACCTGTCGAGAGAGAGAGAGAGAGACAGGCTATCCTGCACAGGAAACCTTTTGGATAGAAGCATTACAAGGAGGGAGAAATTCGAGTGGATGGAATGGTGTGCATCACCATGCTATTGCTTTTTGTGGTGTAAAAGTTACCAGTGACCCTTAACTCACGACACAGCAGATTGCACGCTACACTGGAAAAAACAAGGTGTGCTTTTGCTACCGCAAACACGAACGACCAGCCGAGCTGTAGGGGCTTAGCAAAGCATGGCAAAGTTAAGCGAAGGAGAAGCTATTTCTTAGTAGAGCCACACGTAACTTTTCTTGCACTATATAAAACACACAGGCACAAAGAAATCATTAAAGTATCATTTTCTGTGTAAATGAAGTGTTTATTTCATCCAGACCAAGCTAATCATCACCTTCACTAATTCCACTATCTTTTCTTTCTTTCTCCCTCTCCCTTTCTGTATCTCATCTCTTAGGTCCACCCTCTCTCTCTCTCTGTTTCTCTTTCTCTCACCCATAGCAAGTTGTGTCACAATTTTCGGTACAATGCAATCATATGGTTCCCATAAATGCAGGTTCCTCAAGCATGGCAGTATGAGCCTAGAAGTTATGATGCTTGCCTTTAGACCATTGGTACCTGGGTTTGAATGCCGCCTTGACAAAAAATTTTATTTTGTTTGACTAGTTTCCTTTTCTCTCACCCTCTGCCCATCTCTCTACCTCCTATCCTCATTTCACACTTTCCACTTCGCTCAACACTGTGAGCATCGAGGCCAACCCAGCAGGGCTACAACAGCTTTGCCATAAAAATTTTTCCATATCTTGGGTTGCAGCTTCTTGGAAGGGATTCATCATGAAAGAACTTAAGGGGGTACACTGCTTGTGGAGACCAAAAAACAGCAAAAAAAACGCGTTTTTTTTATTGCCTTTTTGAAATCTACAGCTACTAATGCAGCTCTACTCTGAATTCCAAGCCGATAATATTAGTATTCTAGCCGCAATGGCTCCTTATACAGCGTGTACCAGCTAAAATTGAGCCGAAATCGACGCTGAAATGACCTCGCACTGCAAGAGGATAAAGTGTATGGTTATATCCCAGTGGAAAGAGAGGAGTGCGTTAAACACGCATTAACCTTTTTTAACATAAAGCCCAATTTGTGTATTACAAAATGCTGAGAGCAGAATTTCCATTTCCTGCACATATAAATTTCAAAGTTATCAAATTTCTTTGTGCGTGATAGCCATGCCATGGACACTGAACTTTTATCATCTGTGGAATCACTAATTATGGCTTAATTTGAAAACTGCTTGCAGCGTTGCACTTATTACTTATTGCATTATCTAGCTATGCAATAATATTCACTTTTCACTGAACAGTCTTTTTCCTATTGTCTCCGAAAACAATAGAGTGGCAGCTTCCTGTATCTTCTGAACTAATTCACCTAAAAAAAAGATTTTTCATATTTGAAATCAACAGGAAAAACTACATAAGTCTCTATATTTTCATCAAGTTCGGTCAAAAGATGCAGAAAATATGTCCACACGCCATGTCCCCCCTTAAAGCATGTAAAAATGGACATAATAAACGAGAATGGTGTGTCACCTATAGTCAGTTACAACCTAAGAATAAAAATCACAGCAATCATTCTCCAATGCAAACAGTATATGCAGAGACATGAAATTCTTATGCTCAAACTCAGCATGTGTTTCACCCATCTTTCTATGAAGCAAGGCAGAAAGGTGTTCCAGAAATGATAAACCTGTCTAAGGTGATGTGTTCAACCTTCTGACTACCTGCAGTGGTCTATACGAAATGCCACCATTGGGTTGATTGTGACTGGGGATTGCCATACCACATTGACTACGACTGTGGATCAATGTATTAACACACAAGCTATACTTCAGCACGTAGGCTTGCTTGCATTCTGCCTTTACTGGAATGTGGCCATAGTGGCCCAGGATCAATGCTGTGATCCCGTGCTTAGTAATGGGGTGCCATTACCACCAAGCCACACAGTGAGAGTTAGGTGGTGTTTCGTCTGTGGTACAAGCAATCGTCATCACTTTTCTGACTGTAAGCATGTGCTACACATGTCTAACATCACAGCCCTAGAAATAAAAAAAAAATATTGAGATTAGTACTTATTCCTGTCCCATATAATTCAGAACTAGAACTGCGGAAAGCGTTAAGTAATGTTTAAGTGTGATTCGTTTAATTAATGTTTAAGTGTGTTTAAGTGTGAAATATTAATGTTTAAGTGTGATTCGAGCTTAACATTTTTCTAATAATGTTAGAATATTTTTAAATAACACAATGTTAAATTACAGCTGAATTACAAGGAAATGTAGTGACGAACATGGGCAAATCATGTACACGAGTGTTAGCTTTGATGCAATATGCAAATATTAGCTTCACCACAGTATACGCAAGTGCTAGCTTTGCCACAGTACATGATTGTTAGCTTCATCGCAGTACCCCAGTATTAATTCACCGCAGTACACGAATCTTAGCTTTGCCACGGTATACCAGTGTCAACTTTGCCGAAGGACACGAGTGTTAGCTTAGCCACAGTATGCCAATGTCAGCTTCGCTACAGTGCACCAGTGCCAGCTTCACCACGGTACACTAATGTCAGCTTTGCCGCAACACACAAGTGTTATGCAGTGAAGTGTGCACCATGCGGGAATGGGGCACCTGTCGCGAGATGCAGCATATTTCGCAATCCTCAAATAGTTTGAGTAATAAAAGTTAAGTGTGAATCGAACCAAATAGCAAACACTATTAAAAAATTATTTAAAATTTCGAACATATTCACGTACCCCTATTCACAGCCACTTTTTATATCTGCACTTAGTGCCAGCTGTAACTTTCTATGCGTCTTCTAACTTGCATAACTCTAACATTCTCTATTTGAATTGTCTCAAACCTTGAGTTTCAACTTCTGACATTTTATTTTGGCATTCTCAGCTTTTGTGGCTGCTCCTCGCTTGATTCCAGTGGCACTGTCTACTGGAAGGGGGATCTGTTTTGTTTTTAAAGATGATAGTCTTTCTTGGGCTACCAAAATGCAAAAAACTTAGTATAACTTTGTCTGTCTGTCACTGGATTCAACTGCCGGGCCAAAACCGGTTCAACCGGGCAGTAATAATCAATTGAGCTACTAGCACTGGCGGCAAGGGTTATACACATCAACATTATACAGCACAAAGGAAACCTCAGGCCTACTTGAGGCAAAATATATGTATATAACCGCGATCTGCAGCGTCCACTTAAGAATACACATTGGACTGGTTCTTACACTAGTAAATAAGAAACCAATGCATTAGAAATGGCATCGAAGAGATGCCATGTGTTAAGCAAACAGTAATAAAAGGTCCCAACATGGTGTGAGAGCAGGGCGAACGTGGGAAATCTGAATCGAATTCAGCAAGACCTCCACTGCATCCATCATGGGAGGAGTGAGAGTTGTTGTTTTGTGGGGTTTAACGTCCCAAAGGAACAGCGAGAGGGGTGGGAGGGGAGAGAAGAGAGGGTGTTACGTATCAGGGGTGGCAGAAGACCAATGTCTTTCGACGTCATTTGTCGCAAAGCAAGCGGATATGTGGCCATTTTCTTTTCCAGTTCTTTGCGTAGCAAAAATGCACCATTACTAAGGCTGTTCACGGGCACTTTCAGAAACAAATGGATGAATAAGCCAGATATACGTGCGCACCTGAAAGTCCCTCTCTCGTAGCAGAGCTGGGGACCAGTAGCGCAGGAATGCGGCACACACGTAGAGGTGAAAAGTGGAGAAGCCCTCGGGTTCGGCCAAGTACGTGTCCCAGAGGCGAATGGTGCAGTGCAATGGCAGTTCGCGCATCAGGAGGTTGTTCATCCACCGGAAGGTGAACTGTAGAAACTCGACACAGTGCTTGGAGAGGTGGTCGTGCAGTGGTGCTGCAATGGGCAACAATCAAAGGCAGGTTAAAGGTGAGGTTTTTATTTTAAAGGGGAGATGCTCCTCAAGAAAGATTTTTCTTTACTTGGCCGAGACCTCTGAAATTTCTAGTGCTAGTGGACTTCATGATGCTGATTTCAACACTGCAATTGTTTTTATTGTAGCTATAATAGTTCTTGAATTAGAACAGCTATGATAACAAAATATAGCATCTATTGTATGCACTTTTTAGATTAGTAAAACTATACACACAGAATCCCAATATGGCTCATCTTTCTGCACATGGGCAGCACTATGCTGAAAACTGCCTAAAATGCAGTAATAACATGCTACATTTGCAACTTTCTCAACAAAAAAAATCAGGGGTTCTAGTTGCATACTCCACATTTCCCTTAATGGCATTTCAAATTATGAAACAAGAATTCTGTAATAGGTATCAGAATACTGTATAGATAACATTCCATGTCATCCAGAGATAGTAGTCTGTGTAAAATTTCATGAAGATATGACCATTCTGAATGCCTGAAAAAATTGTGCACAACATGCAGACAGTTTTCGCATGTTTTCATGCTGCAACAAAAGAGCCTGAACTGCTTGCTGCCTACCATGAGCTGAAATGTGGACATTGACAGCCTGTGAGGTTGTGATGTGGCAATTCCTCCCACCATTATGTTTCAAGACAACGTAAGCATTGATGGTGCAGTGTTGTGTACATGGTAAACTGAACGGTTATGAAATGATTCAGATAGTTTCTTAACTCTTTCGTTACCGTGTCCATAGGACATGGGTCACTGGTGACCCATACGCGCCACAAGCTATTTTTAAAATATGAGCGCTCCTATGGACTTGCACCGCCATCAGTCGTATTCTCCAGACACCAATCTTTCATTTTTTGCGTAGTTTGCATTTTTCCCGTGCGGCAGCGATTTAAGCGGCGGTTCCAATTGTGCGGTTTGCTCAGTCTGTTTACGAAGATGGCAGACGCTTTTGGCCCTCGCGCGAACGACGCCTTTCTGGCGATTCTGTTGCATCTGGAAGCGATCATTTGGCTGCTTCTAGCAGCAGTGATTCAGATGATGATCCCGCATCATCGGATTTTAGTTCTGACGACGAGGACGTGCAGAATCAGCCCGGACCTACATCAGCTGTCCGTCGGTATGTTTTGTTTTATGGCACAAGACGGGTTGCCATTTCTTTTTGCAACCATAGAGCGCAATATGTCCATATATACATGGTTCAATAGCCCATTTCTTTCCCTTTTTACTAATATATACTGTGCTTCTGTGTGTGAGAAATTTGTGCAATAAAAAGAAAAAACTGTGCAACCTGGCTGAACAAGACACTTTCTACTGGGTAACAAGTAAACAAGTGTAACTCGTGCAGTTGTTGAGCTAGGTCAGTGAAGCTTTTCTGTTAGGTAGATGTCTCCTATCTAAACAATTTGTATATTTCAGAATATTTTCCAGATTTAGTTCTTTTATGTAGTAAACATACAATTGCAAATGTTCTTTCAAATTTGCAAGAAATGTTACCTTTAACGATTTTTTCTGCATATTAGTTTCCAAGTTCAGTTTTTTAAACGTACACACGTCAAAAGTACATTTACTTAGCTTTCGCTTGATGTATTGCATTACAGTATAACCATTTTATTACTTATTACAAAAAAATACCAACAAAAACCTACGAAAAGTTGCCCATTTTCCCACGGTAACGAAAGAGTTAAGGGTCAAACAGTGACTCCTACACAGAGTATGTGCTGGATGCTTCAGAGCCATGACATGTGGATCTGACCTGAGCCCTTCCTGTCCTTTTATATCATTGCACACTAGAACAATTATACAGGTGGACTTGGTCCCACATAAGCACAAGTGCGTGCAACGACACATTGACCATCATATTTACCCTATTTACACTATTGTAAGTTGACCTATTTTTCTGAAATTTTAAATCTAAAGTTGGGTGGTCAACTTAAAATCAAAACCAAAACTATACTGCCAGTCAGGTCTTTTTTTTTAACGCAATTTTTTCAGAGGGCCAACCTACAATCGAATTGACTTAGAAGCGTGTAAATACGTACGGCATTTCCTCCTTGCCGAAGGCCCTTGAAACACAAATGAAATGGTCTTTTTGGATGCATTTGTTTTTCCGGACATCCAACAATTCAGAGGCTCACCATTACATTCAGAGTGGAGCCTGAATTATTGGTCATCAACTGCATTTGAGCCCAATATATATTTTGTTTAATGTGGTATGTACTTATACAAAAAAAAAAAATCAATCTTACTTCAGTGTACCTTTTACAGTGCCATCACATTTCATGCCCATAATAAGCTTTCTTCCATTTTTGTGTACAGTACAAATAGGATTTGTCTCTCACTGTCTATGCGCTGGATAAGCTCCTTGAGGGTGTTCACTTTGCTCTGGATGCCTGGCTGGGCAAAGGTGTAGTTGTCCTGAATGCCGTCTAGCAGCTTACTCATACACCAGAAGCTGTCCGCCTCGATGTCTTGTAGCACCGACTGCTCCAGGCGGTCGACCGTGAACGTTTCCACTTCTGCCTCTATGTTGAAACAGTATGCAAAGAAAGTTAAGTAAGAGGGTGACATTGTTACTCAAAAAGAAAAAAAGGAAACCCAACCTCATCACCCCTAGGGATGTGCCATTTGACAGATCATGAATAATGCTAATATACAGTAGAGTGCTACTAATACACATTGTTGAGAATCTCCTAAAATGATGCATAGCATGCAAGTCAACTGTGGTCGCAAGCAAGCTGATCGTAGCAGCCATGATAAGCAGATTGGTCGACGTAGACAGCTTCCGCATAGCCGCTGTGGTAAACTACAGCCACCGTGGACAAAACCCTCCATCACAAACAATGCGATAGCAACTACGCTCTTCCTAAAGCACATGCGACATGATCAGCACAGTGTCACATGCCGCAGTAACAAATAAAGTGAAAATAAGTAACAAAATAAGTAACGAACAAATAAAGCACTACCAAGGACAATCCAGCAATTATGGAATCCCTAATGTTAGTTCTGCTTCAAGTGACGGAGTCAGTGTTGCTTGTGATGTCATATGAAGAGCAGGCAGCTCTCCGCCATATTCGAACCCAAATTGCGAATTCCCTAGTGCACACAGCGCACTAACATTAGGCCCACGTTTTTACAGGAGCCTCCACGATTGATGCACACTGTTTTCAGAATATGTTAAAAAAGGTGTTGCAGGGCCCCTTTAAAAAAGTGACTAAGGATTTAGCTTACCTTTAGGCACATGTTCTTGAAGAAAGACTACGAAAAAGGGAGTGACAAGGTCGTTCATGCCTTGGACATAGCCGCTGGCTGGATGTCGGATGGCCCATATGTACAAGATCCTCTCGAATATCTGCCAGAGTAAATAGGAGAAGAAGACTTGCTTTTTTGAAAGGTGTCTTCATGTGGCATAGAGAATGTATATTTGTGCATAGATGATGCTTAGCATCATTCTTCTAACACAGACATTAAAAAGGAGAACCACGAACCACGCTTTCATATTTAAAAGGGTCCTGCAAAACTTTTCCAAGTAATCCTCAAATAACGTCGCCAAAGAATCTCATTGCATCCCGAAGCATCTGCCACAAAAAAAAAAAAAAAAAATTCGGGGTGAGTTTGAGGTGAGTTCCATCATCCGAACACATTCCCTCTTTCGTTTCGTACCAATGAGCATGCTGGAAGCTACACAGAGGAGGGTGAAAAAGGGGGCACACTCAAACAGAAATGGACACTGACTCAACGCCATTAATGTGAATGCATAACAAATTTTGACAACCCTCGTACTGACTATCATAACACATATTAGTCTTGTCATGTCATAGCACACTTTCAACATGCAGGATGATGAGCCTGTCTGAGTGCACAGTCAATTTCACTTACAAGAAAAGAAATAAGGCGCTTAGAGGGTGTGTCCAGCATGACACGTGGTAGCATTTCATTCTTAATGTCTTTTATTCTTCACACTGGTATGTAAGCATGCTCTACATTAAATTTCAGTTGCAGTAAGCGCCTGTGGCTTTATGGTAAAGTGTCCCCCCCCCCCCCAAAAAAAAAGCTCACACCAGTTATCATTTATCAACAAGAATTCAGACGTACCAAAAGCAAGCTCTACAAAAGTGCTTGTTGAGTCTATGCTAAATGACACTTCACCAAAATGTAGCAAAAAAAATGTTTAAAGTAGACAGCTATTTCAAACGATTCACTTCGCCCGATCCGGATGATGTCACAGCAACAGTAGCAGCAGCCACACAGCACATCATTGCCCTAGCACTTTTTCTTTCTTATTGTCATGCTTTCCATAGTGTTTGGGAGCCGTACAGCATGGCAATTTAAAACTCCAGAGTCCTGATAAAACTGTTGCACGTTGCCTGGTGTAGGCATGTGCAAGCAGCGGTAACACCGTTTACTCGCACTGCTGCATTACTCCGTCATTTACTATAGACCCTTTTCATAAACTGTAAAGCTAGCTTCCCTGCAATGCAGCTTGCCCTACTAATGGCGGCATTGGCAATCCGGAAAACAGTGTCTGTAAGCACAATTTGCTTGCGACAGGGCATGTAAAATGTCGACGCAACCCTTCTGATACACAAACATTCCCAAAGAACGGGTGGCAGCATGTGTAACTTGAATTTTGACAGCATTTAAATAAAGACAGCCGTCGCCATTAGTAGGGCAAATGCACAGTGCAGAGAAGCGCACTTGCGAATTATGAAAAGGGTCCATTCCATTTTCTAGCCGCATTTATTATTCCGTTTTCACGTGAACGTGGCAGTCATACCACTGTTTCAAAAACATACTGTCATACTTTAATTGGATGTGTTTTACAATCAAGCCTCGATATACAGGACAGCATGGGGATCGCAAAATGGTTCGATTTAGCCAAAATTAGACATATATAAAATCACACAGAAAGGCATATCAAACTCGTAAAAAATCAATCGATGAACCATTAAACGTGCAGTAAATATTCATGTGAAACCAAGTATTTATTGCATTAGTTGGAGGTACTGCAACACTGTAGCCTGCTTCTAATTGGCAACTACATGCTTAATCCCGGTTTTGACTGCGTTAATTCACCCAAACACCAGACAGAGCGAAATAGCTAGCTATGCATTCGCGACAACTGTTCTTTGCTGACTACGCAAGTAGATATCGTTAAACAAGCATAAAAGATTGAGGGTGGATACCACCACAGAAAAATAAGCCCAAATTGCGGCTTGATGTGTGTGTATCAGCACCTGCTGCTTTTTAGACACAGCGTGGTCAATAGGAAGGGATTCGCCATGCTGTTCATGGAAGGGTCAAAAGACGGAGAACAAACAAAAAAAAAAGCAATAAGACATGTTTCACATGCCTTTAATTATCCCATCAACTCGCACGGCCGAACAGGCTTTTGAAGATAATGGCAGGTGTGATGAGAAAAGAAGCTAAAACAAGTCGTTGAGCGAGCACCAGCATCCCACGTGGCTCACATTGCAGTGGTAAAGGCAAGGAACCAGTACGTCAAATGCAGCGTGTTGTCAAACTAGCGAAGGCGCCACGCGTGCAATGCCGCTGTGTTCAAATGGTGCTATCGGCAAGGCCTATGCACGTGCTGCATAATTATTTCCACACTCTTATTTTCCATGATCATGTCCACTTTCTGTTACACTGCCTTTTGTTTTGAACAATAGTTCACATATAGTGCACTGATTAACTTGTACTTGTTTCTGTACACTTGTTTCAGTAAATGGCAAATGAGTTCTGCGGAAACCCGCAAGGTGGAGTAACGTTAAGAAAGGGAAAATTAGCATCCACCCGTCTGTAGCACAAGGCTACAAGGAAACCCATACGGATTTCTCAGAAGTGAAAGCTTGTTTCAGTAAATACTGCAATGCTACTTCTTCTTGCACGCATCCCGTCTTCCGCTTATTTCAATGTACTAAGCTCACGAGATTTTTCCCTCTAGTGTTTATGCATAGCTCCACTCATCATTATGGCTGTTTGTTCTCATAACATTTCCAGAGAACAGCCATGTATTATTACTGCTGCTCTTTTATCAAGACTAGCTCGTTTGTATCACATGCTAAATTCTTCACAGTAAGTAAAAAAAAAGAAAAAAAAGGAAACCCTGCATTTTAGAGCTACTGAAAGCTTCATTTATCTGTTTACCCAGAAATTTTGGGCACGTCAATGGAAAAGCCCTCAGAGCTTGGACACACAATGTTCTTGTTGGCACTTTCAATGCAACCAATACACATCTAAGAGCACTTACTGCAAATGACTCCAGCTTGATTTACACTGAAGGTTCGGCATATTAACCCTATCCATAGGATGTAAAAAACTGCAGAATTTGTACAGAGCTTCTCTGACACAAAACACACACAGCCACACCATGTTTCCAGTGCAATCACCAAAGCACCCAAAAGTAAGGAGAGAAAGAGTGCAGAAAGACAACAACTTGATGGCCAAAAAAGTGCACAGAAAGGGACTGACAGATGAATCATTATCTATAACAATGGGAGTACTTTTTCTTACAACAGCTGAGCTCATCAGTGATGAAGCAAACATTAACTAGTACACAGAGCCTCATGAAACATTCAAAAACAGTTCCATAAACAAGCCGAATAAACTCAAGTTTCAAGTCCCTAAAAGTCAATACAGCATAATGGCTACCTTGGCATACAAAGCGACACAATACTCACCTGTTGAACTGACTCTTGTTGAAATAATGGCACCAGGGGACTCATGCGAGGGATGTCTATGTGTATCTGAAAGTCCCAGAAAAGAGGGTTCAATCAAAGTGGCCGACATGTTCTGTCTAGAGCAAATTCTCGTTGTAGGGTATCTCTCAAATGTTTTAGTTGTTAACCATTTTTCACATTCGATTTACCCAGCTTCTTCCTTCACAATGAGTGACTCACACTTACTTGCAAGAAAGTATATATATAGGCATGATGTCGTCTCTTTACATTAGATAACTCACTTTCACACATGTAAACACCGCAAGGCGGCAGCAGAAAACCTTAGGCAAATGAAGTAAAATGAATTTATGTAGTTGGAGACCACTAAATATGTAATAAAACATCAAACTTCCCACGACTGCATCTTCTTAAATTTTATCAAAATTTCACTGTGAAAATACTATTCTTGTTCTGATCTATCAATTCGCTTTCACTTTCGATCCTTTGAACTGCAACAACATTAACAGTCAAGTCAACTGCCCCCCTTCTACATAGTATTCGTAACACCAAAAATGGAAAGAAAAAGTGTAAACACGTGAGAGAATACACACACATAAAGAACATTAAGACAGCATGCAGCAATTCATATGCAGTCAATGTGAATTATCCTTTCCCTGGCACCTTGCAATACTTGTTCTACTCGCTTTATTTTCAAGCAACCTCGAGCTGACGAGCTTGTACAAGATAGTGCTTTTTACATCGCAGAACGGAGCAGAAAGTTCACACACATTCATGTAAATTATGAAGAATGATGAACAATGGTAACACAACCAAGCAACACCTTATTACCTTAGGGTTCCTGGGACTGCAAGAAATGTTTTAATTATTCCAAATCTAATTATAAGGCACAAAGAAAACAGTTAACAAATAGGACTGGCATATACCTTCCGAATTAGCAAATCCTTCGATCGTACTATTGCACATGAAAACTGCACATTCCCATAGAGGGGCCCTGCAACACGCATTGAACATAGAAAGAAAACGCCACCGATCGATCACGCAAGCACCTGCGAACACGTCAGCCAAATGTTAGTGCGCTACATGCAGCAGAGAATGTGGACTTCGGTTTCAAGATATATCTAAAATGTGTCCCCTCTTCTTTCAAAACAAAACACATCATATGAGGGCACGGACTACAATATGTGTGAGAGAGCTCCTACTGGCCGATTCCCAGCTGCAGTTACCTCGTACGCTAGGGGTTGTCTCCTCACTGACTCTGGCAGCAAGCCTGTTGTCACTGTAGAAACGCAAATATATTGAAAGAAGGGAAGAGAAAATGTTTGAAGCCATGACAGGTGCAGGCATGGCTTCTCACGCCTTTTTTTTCTCACCTCCCCCTGTGTAGCATCAAGCGTGCTCGTTAAGACAAAAGGAGAGCGCACGCGATCGTGTGGTAGAACTCCCCTCAAACTTGATGCTGTAACTCTGCTAATGACTAACGGATTTGATAAATTTTTGATCCGGCCAATTCATAAGGCAATAAGCTCCTTAAGTGATGCAACTTGAGGACTACTTGTAAACATGGTGCACGGTCCCTTGTGCAAACAATACAATGGTCACAACTCATTCCAAGCAACTGGCCCAAAACTGCTCCAGAAATAAGAACGTGCCCTATGATGTGCTCACCCTCATAATTTTGGTAGTCAGATCAAATGAGACAGCAGCTGACACATCTATACTCAACGTTAGGAAGTTAGCGATGCATCTATTAATTAAAAGTGTGCTTGCTTCTCCTTTATAGCACATTTCATAATGCTCGTCAATGCATGCTTTTTAACATGACGAGAAAATGAAATAACTTGCAATAAAGCCATCATATGCTAGTCCCACATGAACACATATGAAAGCAAGCATGGAAGAACAGGAGTTTCTGTAGTTCTATTCAGAGCCACACTTCTAGTTATGCGTATCCTGTCACCGCATTTCAGGTGGACACAAAAATGCTTTTGGCTCGCTCATATGTACCGTCTCACTGCATAGCTGAATAAATAAATCTTTCGGAAGACATAAACCACTGTGTTAATTAGTGTTCAGTGTACTATACAAAAAGACTAAACTGTATGCTTCTAAAAATTAAAAATGGCTTAATGAGCGAACTTTTACAGTAGTGCACCACATAATCCCCCTACAACCCAGAGAAATAAACTTTACTGACCTGTCTATATGTTTCTTGGTGAATGTCTTCATTTCTCGTGTCATAATACTGCTTTACAAAGTTGAAATACTCCTCCCGTTTCCTTTCAAGAACGGCTGCCCGTCTCTCTGAGTTGGCCGGCAAGTAGCCCTGTGCAAACGAGCAACTGAATCAGCCATTTCTTTCACCCAGACCAAGGAAACCATAATGTTTATGATACATACTGCCAAAAGCCTCCATGTAATCGGACGCACTTCGGCAGGAATACCCTTCCAACTTAAAGAACGGAGCGCATCTGGAAAGAGTAAAAAAGGAATAACATGACTTATGCTGCTTAATAACATGTCACAAGAGCAGAGAATATTCACACTACAAGCATTATTATATTACAGTTAAAGCTTTGATATAATGAACTTCACTATAATGAAATTTTCTATATAACAACTTGGCTTTTTACATGATGTTCGTAGAACACCATGCAATTTTTACCTCGATACAATGAAACATTTCTATCTGCGATTTCAATATACTGAAGTTCGAGTGCTACCGCAGATGAAGACTCAGGCTGATAAATTAGCTTCTGTTTGAGCCATCGGGACAAGTTGCATGTGGTTTTCGCTAATGCATTTTTAAAACTGCACATCATGCAACTAAGCAGTGTTACATTTGAAACAGTGAAACTGTACTTAAAACGAACTCCGAACGAGGGAATCGTTCATCAAGCCCAGCTATCAAGCCAGCGCGTGCAAGCTTGCTCATCACACATAGTGATTGTGCATATGTACACAGTGTATGTACGGTATGCTTAAGCCCTACTCTCCTCCTTCATATGATCACCCCATCTCCACTTCTGACAAAACCAAAGGGCACCCGAGTTGTCTGCTTGGCTTCAGCATGTCCTGGCACGCATCAATCACGAAGGACATTGGGAACACTTCACAGGAGGGGTATAATAGGAGAGGGAGGTTTCACTGCCATAATGTTGTCACTTTCCACAGTAGCACAAATGCAGTCAACATCCGATTTTTCAGACATGCCCAAT
Source organism: Hyalomma asiaticum (assembly GCA_013339685.2). Classification (NCBI taxonomy): domain Eukaryota; kingdom Metazoa; phylum Arthropoda; class Arachnida; order Ixodida; family Ixodidae; genus Hyalomma; species Hyalomma asiaticum. The sequence goes on along the minus strand of CM023486.1, from coordinate 70,903,786 downwards.
ATTTCGGATGTCCTTGCGGCACCGCCACAAGCCCCATAGAACCAACGTATAAGGAAGTCCGAAATTTCGGGCGCTCAAACCCTTCACCATCCAATTTCTCGGACTTTTTGACGTGACGAAAGGTCTGAAACCATCAAAACTGCGTACACTCAAATCTCGCTCCAAGGAAACTGACGGGATGCGTGAAACATTCGTAATCGCGGAACTTCGTCGCAGCAAAATTTCAAGTAGAATACCAGACAAGTTTGGAAATTATGATTATTATGACTGGTCCTGTTGTCCCCGCAAGCGCCCATGCATTGTTTATCGGCATCGAACTCTCACTAATTTGGACTTACTCAGCCGCACACTGAGCTGTTCGCAAGCATGACCCTCGGAGCGTCCCGAGTGCAGAGCGCTGCAGCTGTGTGTCGCATCGCGTGCACTAGAGGAAAACCGAAAATGGAGTGCAGAAGTCCGCCCCGCCGCAGTGATAGCGACCGACAAAAAAACTATAATGCTCCGTGCCTTTCTAAGACTCCATTGTCTTTGAACTACCACTGTGTAGGCCGTGCAGTCTGGGACGTACGTAGTCGCTATTGATGATCGCGACGTGAGTGAGAGCATTCTTGTCTGCAGCGGACGGCAACCTGTAGTTCCGTTTTCACGCCATGCGCACTGTCCGCACACGTGCCTTCATAAACTGCGTTATTGCTACCCATGATAGCATCTAGCACGGTTTCCTCCACAGCGTTTGCGGAAAGCAGCTTTGCTTCGACTTACTGCATGTTGGGCATGCACATACTTTCAGATTGGTGGTGGCCATACAAGACCGTGTCGGCAGCAATCGCGGTTTTTAAAACACACACGTGGTAACACCTCCGTACGGGCATTGGCCACACACGTACTTTCAGAATGCATCGTTGGCGTTCATGATCACAGCGACCGCGATTCTACCTGCAGCGCTTTCAGTGCACATGTGCTTTGCGTGTGGTGGCCGCCATTCGTGAACTCGTCAACACGACCGCCATTTTCGGCAGAATTCAGTTTCGCCCGGGTGTTGCGCACATTGCTGCGCCTATGCCGTCAAAACATGTATTAGTAACCCTTTACAGGAGGAAGAGTGACAATGAGCAGTAATTTCCTTTTGTCTCAGTGTAATGCGTATGATGTCATACACATGATGGGAGTTCTTAGTAGCGATTCCACCACAGCACACAGGCGCGTGACACCCGCCGGCCGAATAGGGTTGGTGCTTCTGAAGCGCGGTATTTCGTCCGTGACCCCCTTGATAAGAAAAATATTGGTAAGTTGATGCATTTTTACATGCATTCGTTTTTCCAGACTGCCTGATTTTCTGGACATTTTTGCGTTCCCGAGAGGGTCCGGAAAACTGGTCGTTGACTGTAGCACAAAATGTGCCTGTTGAGCGCCCGCCCCGCTCATCCATAGTGATGTATTAAATGTCTGTTGTTTGTTCTTTGCATCACTTTGTCTTCCCTGCTGGTCCTCTTCGATGGCCAACCTTGCTCGAGCTCTGCACAGACGCTGCTGAAGGTTCGCCAACCCACACTACCCTAACAGCAGCCACCGACGAGGAGCAATGCCTCTCTTGACCACGCTTGAAGGTTGAGGCAAGGGGGAATCTGAACGCTTGCCTCCTTGCCACGAGAGTGGGGAGAGCGGAGAGCATGCATGAGAACAGCCAGAACAGCCTTGCACATCGAAATGCACACCACAACCGACATAGTTCCAAATTTCGTATCGGTTGTGCCATGGTCAGCACCCAACTTGGTGGTGCTTTTGCAAGATATTGCGATTGTTCAGGAAAGGGATGTCACTAAGAAGGCTCGTATCTAGCTAGTGACCCCAAACAGCTAGAAAAGGCATCATTCTTCCCTTCTGGAACCACTAGCTGTGAACTTTCCTGCTTCAAAGCTAGCGGTTATGTGATCATGATGACATTGGCATCACCCTCTCAATATGAGAAACGCCGGAGGTCTTGAAACAAGTCACAGTGGTAGAATGGACGCAATAGCTTTGCTTATCACTTCTTACCACCATGTTGCATCTGCATTTCTTTAGGCTTTACATGTGGCATACGGGCTTTGATGGGGACTCTTACGGCACATTATCAAGTCGTGGTCACTGGACCCGCAAGCAGCAAATGTCTTTGTAAACGTTACTGAAAATAGTTATTTTTTTCTTACTGCTGTTACTAGAACGTTCTGGAAGCGCATTTCTATGTAAACAAGAATTTTTCGGTGACAGTACATACCATAAGAGCATGAATTTCGATTTAATGACGTTTCAATATAACAAATTAAATTTCCAATGTTATTGACTTCGTTATATTGAGGCTTAACGGTATGACCAAAACAAGATTTTTTTGAAGGGGCCGTGAAAAGAATATGGAGATGTCAGGTTGTAATTTTCACTGCTTCAATATGCATTCGACAAGCCGATTCCGAAATATTTCAGCAAAACATTCAGTGCACATTTAATAACGCCCGTTTGAAAACCCACCGTTCTTGCGCTCTCGAAGCGATTATGCGACACTACGGGCAGGCATGGTACTATGCGGTGACGTTTCAGTAAGATATTTTTGAGCGTAAGGGTAAAGTGAACTCATGTGTGCTCTAAAAGAATCGATTTACCTGAAAGCTAGAAAGTAAGGAAATACTTAGAAACTGTGCGGTGCCACCATTCGGAAGCAACACTGCAGCACGGTTTCTTTTCCCGCGGCCTCCGACGGTGTGCTAATCTCGGAGGCCTGATGGCGACTAACGTGACGTCGACTGCAGAGCTGAGGGGAACGTGTGCAGTGAAACCGAAACTGCATTTTTTTTATTGCTCTAAATCAACCCAGACTATGCAACAGAAAAATGCATATTGTTGATTGGAGGGTCAGGATCCCGAATACGCACTTAATACAAAATCTTTGGAAAATGTTTCATGACCCCTTTAAGCGTACAAATGTGTAAAACATGTCGAGCAGGTATCCCCGCATATCAGAGGATCATGGCATGCGACAGGGGTGCTTTCATCTGTTTAAAATGCACTATCTCGAAAGCATAGCTACTGCTAACCACCATTTGTGTGTGGCATATGCCACTCATGCTCTCACTTCCATTTTCAGTGTGCTTTGTCCCCATTCCAAATGCGGCCACCATGAGGCCTTTCATTGACCCAGCCAAAAAGCACAGTCACCCACCTTCACAATAAGAAAGGTAGCTGGTGAGGCAACATTTCAACAAGGGGGACTTGTCTTTATTAGGGCTGCAACATCCGTCACAAGCGCCCACGTTCCTGTACATCCATCTCGAGACAATGCTTTGTGTGAGATTAATATGAAAGTAAAGGATTAGCATGTGCAGCTGAAACTTCGAAATAGATACATGCACAGTTATGACATGAATGATACTTTTATCTAGTACTCCCAAGGAATTTTCTGCACGGCATACCTACAACACCCTGAAAGCATGCTTGCCCACTCACCGAGGTCTGTCTTGGGGCACTGCAGGACACTCTGGAACTTCTCCAGTGTTGCCTGCGAGTTGAGGGCATTCTGCGAGGATGAGTGGTGAGGCGATGCATTTGCACCAGCCCCCCCGCATAGGTGACGCACTGCCATGCCCGGTCCAAAGCCTGTCCTTGATGGTGGTACCACACATGGTTCCAGGGGGGAACCCGCACATGCTGCATTGCAGACAAAGCAGAAATCTCTGTGTCATGCTTAGTTCACTAAATAACATAGTAAACACAGGCTGTCTTTCTTCCAAAGCTCGAAAACTCAATTTCTTACAAGCACTGAAAGGCAGTTTGGCCAGGTTCATTGGAACACATTCATGGTGGAAGGTATTGTATAAAAGTTAACAAGGACACAAGAAAATTAGGGACAACAAAGCTCTTGTGGTGCATTTTGGTGTTCCTGTGTAGATAAATTAAGACTTGCATTTCAGAAGAGTTGAGTTTTGGGCCAGTTGGTATTGCGTGCTTGGAGGGTGACGGGCAAAGCACAGGACAAGAGAGTGAGACGAACAACACGAGCGTGTCGTTCGTCTTGCTCTCTTGTTCTGTGCTTTGCGCTTCATCCTACAAGAAAGATTTGCATGACCTGCAACCATGAATAAGCTCCTGTGTGAGTATACATTGTGATTATAGCGGTTCATTCCTGTCTACAGGACTGTCTCATTCAGCTCGTTTGCAGCAATAAGAGATGCATCGGCACCTCCCTTTTACCAGTATAAGTTACAGTAGACACTTGATAATTCAAACTCTGGTTCAAGCTTTCGGTTAGTGCAAACAAATTTCAGTCTTTTACGTTGGTGCTGTTCCTTCCAGGTGAACATTCATGCTCATATAATTTTTAAAGCCAGAAATAAAGCTAACTGCCTGTCAGCATTTGCTAAGATATTCAAAACCACAAGCAGAAAAAAAAAAAAAAACACTGATGTGGCAACAGCGCACATGATAACTGTCCATGTATGTTCTCCGGATATGATACAATGAGCCTTACCTCAGCTTGGAACAATTCAAACAAAATTTTGGGACCCACTCAAGTTTGAATTATAGAAAGTTTGTGGGTCCTTTGGTCCACATAAGCACACAGTTTAAAATGTGTAACCAAGACTAATGGCAAGGTAATATACATTTTTGTTCTGGTAACAGTAACAGTAACATGCTCCATCATTTTTTATCATAAGGGTTTTATCATAAGGGTGTATCTGGTTACATTCTTTAATAACCGCTACAACACTGCTTGCCAGTCAGTTACAGCATCATCAGCAGGCTTTCCTCTTCTCCGCTCAACAATTCATCTTCTCCCCTCTTTTTTTTTTTTTTTTGAAGTTTCAAAAAACCAGTGAGCACGAACCAAAGGGTACAGCCAGGAATTTTGTTCGTAGAGGGCATTCCGCCGCTTGAGCAGATGGGGTGCTGTTGGATGCCTTTTAAACTCCGTATCTTGAGTATGCAGAAATATCGGGAGGGTACCAAGCCTGGTGTGAGAACCCTTGGCAGCCAACTGTGGCATGCCTGCCCTTGTGGAGTGCTTGAGGAAACTGATGTTAGTTAATGTCATGAGTAAAGGGGCCCAGAGCGCACGCCGCATGGCAAAGAAAGAGAGATTGCATGCGAAATAACGGAGAGGCGTGGGAATGCACGCGCCGATGACACGTTGGTGTTCGTGGTTGATGGACAGCTGGCTCGTGGCGTACGACCCGCGCTGCGATCCGAAGTGGGAAAACGCTGAGCTGGCAATTGTCTGGGTGGCGATGGCCGAGGAAGGACGCATTGGCAGCTACGCTCTGTCGACGGGACGAGGTGTTCGGTTCAGGAGCCGGGACGCTGGTACTCCATCGTGTAGCCGTGGACCTCGATTACGTTTGGGCGAGGCTCCTTGGAGGTTCTGCAGCGGACGGTTCCGGACGCGGCGCCAAGAATCCTCCTTCGAAGGTCAGCCAGCAGCAATTCACCGGGATGTCACGTCGCTACGTCGAGCGGGGGGACCGTACTTGTACTTAGGCCTCAGGCTAGGCCTACCCGCGGAAGACGTGCCACGTCACCGTCTGAGACCGGGCGTCGGCTGCGGAAGCAAGCGGTGCCTTCCGGCAGATGTAAGGGAGGCCGGCAACAACCTGGAGTCACAAGACTAGGTTCCATACCGGCAGCGGACTTTGCCGTGAAGAAAGCAGCTCCGACCACGTGAGAACATTCCACATGTGTTCATCGCGGCAGTGTCGGCGGAGTCGGTGTGGCCTGACCTAGTACTTAGAGTAGCGCCGAACTGAGAATTTAGAGCATTGTTACTAAGTAAGTCTGGCTTTCAGTACGGGTTAATTTCCTATACTAGTTTTCTGTTTATATTTCTTTGTCAAATTTTTGTTTGGCTGTGTTGTGTATAAAATTTTGTTTTGCCGTGCTCACAACGCTATCGTTGCCAAACGTCTCTCTCTCTCTCTCTCCCACGCTCGGTATTTGCCCTCCGAGATCCGGCGTGACAATAATTGGCGAGCCTGCCAGGATCCCGGAGGGCAAATACCGACCGTGGGAGAAGAGAGAGAGGTTTGGCAACGATAGCATTGTGAGCACGGCAAACCAAAATTTTATACACAACACATCCAAACAAAAATTTGACAAAGAAATATACATAAACAGAAGACTAATATAGGAGATTTAGAGGTGTAAAGCGAAAGGAAAGAATGTCATTGCCAAGCTTGTGTAAAGGGAAGTGGTAAAAGTATGTAGAGCCGACAATGCGATGGCGGTGAAATATGTATTAGTATTTGTAGCCATTAATTTGGAGATACAAAGAATGGCTACATGTTCGCATAGGCTGGCATGCTGTTAAATCTAGAATTAAATCCCAGATAAATTCGAATTTGTTTCTTTTCTGCCTGAAGATAATATTACTTACTTCAGAAGTGCACATAAGCCAACAGTCGCACTTGGAAAAAAGAAAGAGACAACAATAATTGCTTGGATTTTATGCACCAGAACCACGGTATGATCATGAGGCACGCCATAGTGGAGGCCCCCTGAAAATTCCCACCAGAAGAAAAGACAAGAGCGGCTCACCTTTTTGTATTGCAAGTCGCTGCATAGCAGCTGCTCGTGCTTCCGAGGAACATCCATCGGACACTTCGTAACTTAGTGGCTCGTCTGCAAGCTCAGCAGAGTTCCGGGCTCTGCTGTGGTTCGTGATGACCGACTCTGCTGTGGACTGCACCACCTTGGACACTATCTTCACATCTGCAAAACATATGCAAATAAGCTTTCCACTAAGGAAATCTTAATGACTGGGGGCCTGTAAATACTGTACAGCCCTCAGCCCTTTTCACTATATATATTATCGCGCAATGTTGACTGCATGCAGTATCAGGCCTTACAACGACGATACCGGCAGTTGTAGGTGCCTGCACATACTGTTTCCGGTCGATACTCATTTGATATAATTAAAAATATAGGCTGTACGGTTCTCTGCAGTACCACCAAACGATCCTCATTGCAGATGGTAGAATGGAGTGTTGCGACTGACCATATTAGGAGCTCCTGTGTCTGACTTTGATTGGCCCTTTGAAGTTTCAATCGTTTCACTAAACTTTAACTCTCCCAGGATCAATGTTGTATAGCATGTTTAAAATCTTCACACTAACCTCATTTTGAAACAATTGTGCCCTAAATGTTTTTGAGTGATTTTAAAGTGACAAAAGATATTTTCTGTAGATACAATGCATTGTTTATTCATGAAAAGAAATTAAATGGAGAACGAGACATTAATAACAAAGTAGGCCCACAGGAGTAAATATGTTTCACAGGTTTAGAAACATGCATGCATTAAGACAGTGCATGAACGAGAAAGCCAATCATAGATGATTCGGAAATCATTAAGTCATATTTTTCTTTTGGGTAAGACTTATAACTGCGAAGTTCTTGAGTGGTCTGCGGTTTTTCAAACAATAATGTTTGCTTCAATAAAAGAGATTACAACACTCTGTCATGTTGCAAAACACTGTTCCCTTGTAGAAAAATACTACAGTGTACAGTGCACAATTACAAGCACACAGCACATCACTAAGTGCAAACAAAATATGGGTCATGCCCTCAGTCATGAACTTTGAATAGTAGCCCACTAACAATCTGTTATTTGTTCCTTCACTGTGCCATTCATAGTTATGCCTACATTTTTGCTTTTAGTATTATATTAGGGCAACCGTATTACTGCATTTCATTGATGATACTGACATGCCGGGGTGACTCGCATGAACATACAAAAGAAGAATGTTGTGCTTGCAAAACTGAAACTGAGAACACCAACAAAGTTTATGACTTCACTAAGTAACCCCGGAGCAAGAACTTTGCCTTTGTAGCTTTAGGTGCTCTGTTACAGAAAGTCATCGTCAAAGGCTATGCTCAGGCATGTACCAGACTCAGGCAACTAGTACAGTGGTCTACGCATTAACAAGAATTTATTTCTTAACGCCGTGACAAAATGCAGCACTAACAGCTACCTTGACACAGATGCCTTACCTGTGGGCAAATGTTACAGGCAAATGTTACTGCACACTCCATCAGATGTCAATTTTCCAGTACATTTCCAGGTACTACAGAAGTGTCTTCTTATTTTTACACCATTTAATTCAGCTTCTGTGCTTAAATCTGGCTGGGGATCCCAACCAACTCCCATAACTTGATTTGGACCCATGCGCTTTTTTCATTTTCCATCTCGAAGCTGTGCCTTGCCAGGTAACAGTAACGTAGAGTGGCTGGCAAGAAAAGACAAAAAATTGAACCAAATGTTCATCTAGTCAGATAATCCAGCGAATTTCACTGGACCTGCCAAGTATAAGCTAGTGGAACTCAACAAGGAAAATTTATAAAGATGTACAATTTCAACTCTGTAAGAGCTCCACTAGAGGTTTAGTCACTTGGAACTTTCTGCCTTTCTTAGCATAATACAGACTGCCTTTGAAAGCACACACGTTAATGGCTTGACTGTTCTTTTAATTCAGTGTGGGATTTTGCAGCAAGGACATGAATAATTCACAAATTTCCAGACATCTGTGCACATCTGAGCCTTTGTTTACTTCAGGACACAGCGAAACTTGCCCTTTTTGGTGTATGAACCTACTAACTAAATTGACACTGACCAAATTACATAGGATTATGGTGGGAGAAGAGCTCAAAAACGTTCTAGGCAGTGTCACCAGTGTTTCCTCATCTTAATTACAGTAGATTATTGATTGATTTATGAGGTTTTACACCCCAAAACCAACTACAATTACGAGAGGCACCTTAGTGGAGGGCTCCAGAAATTTTGACCACCTGAGGTTCTTTACCATGCACCGACAACGCAGCACAGTACACGGGCTTCAACATTTCACCTCCATCAACATGCAGCCACCGCAGCCGTAACAATTACAGTTAAACCACTTTATAAGAGACACACACGAAGGAGCAGCCCCTACCCCTTATATGGGGAGTCTCTTACAGGCAGTGTATCATGTTTGCATTTTCCGATCAACCCTTATTTCGATATGTGCACACTACAACTTACCACAAAAGAAGGCTAGAGCATGTCGTAAAGAGCTTATTAATATACCATTTGCATACCTGACAAGTTTGGAGAAACGGAATTCGCGAGATTTACTCAATGAGGAAAGGGCGGGGGGGTTAATATGATAGCGAGTATATAGGCACTGCCAGTGGGATTTTGCAGTTGCCCTTGTTCTGTACAATGTCGAAATCGATAACATCGCTTATGCAATGTAAGCTTCACATGTCAGTAAAGGCACGCTAGCCCTGGAGACGAATGCGGCTGAAGAATAAATGAAATGATCCGGCCATCTCCGTCGCACAAAGGGCGCGTATGATAACATCACTCCGTCTGCAAGGCTTGTCGTCGCTTGCTTCTAAAGCAGAAAGGAAACACCCAGCTCGTCTTTCGTCAGGTAGCTGTGTGTTCCGACACTATTGTCGCATCTCAAAAACGTGCACTGAACTGAGTTAAACCTTCTTACCCACGTGGCGACACAACTTCACCCATGTGGCCAGACAAAGCACTGGACGTGAATAGAAACGAGGCACAACTGAATTTGCGAGATACTTTCCTGTTACCCGTACAACCGGAAAAAACGGTCAAAGTCTAGAAGTCTCCCAGGTAATCTGGGAGACTTGGCAGGTATGTGTTTGCCTTAAAGGGGCGCTGACACAAAAAATTTCATCTGATGTTTTTCCACTGCAATATGTAGCTGGGCACCTGTTAGTCATAACACGGCACATCTACTGCTCCACTGCGCGACAGATAATTATTTACAGCTTCTTTACTAGCGACTAGTTTAAGTTTTGGGACTGCTCCAAAAACAGCACGCCACTGGGTGCTACTAGCGCCACCTAGCGTTGGCAACAGGATAAACAAATTCAACCACGTGAGCACACGAAAATATGATGCACTTCTACATGGTCTACAACGCGTGCTCATATTGTTTCGCTGGTTGCACATCCTGTGCAATGTCATCATTGTCGTCGGCAGTGGTTTTCTTGGGGCCTGGTTGGTTTGACAACAAACCAACTGCAGTCAGCGGGCAATGGTGCTGCATTGAAGTTGAAACATCTGTTACAAGTACGACTGCAGAGAACAATTAGGATGTTTTGTCCTTCATAACCAAATGTCCCTAGGTGCTTGTCTGTAGCAAAAGAGGCCCAGCTATTGGAAGAGATAGGGCTGCCTACCATGCAGGTGGATGACGTTCCTCCATACCCAACTGCCTTTTATATCAGCGTCTCTTATACACGAGTTCTACTATAGCATAAGCCTCCATTCCAACAATAACAGCATACCAACAAAACCACAAGTGTAGTTTATCAGTCCAAGTGAACACGATTTTTTTTTTTTTTTTCAGTCATCCCTCTAAATGTAAAAATGTAATGAGACACGTCCTCACCTGACACAACACAGAACTCATCGTCGCCGATGTCCCAGGCGTCGTCAGTACTCTCCTGAAAGTCCTTGAATGAGCTAGATGATGTGTTTCGTCGATGACGGCTGCTGTGACCATCTTTCTTTGGGGTGGATGGCCTGCGGAGGGAAGAAGATACCCAAACTCTGATCAATCATAGATACATAAAGTGGGTGAGAAGAATAACAGATACCTAGGTCAACCTGCAACTTTAAGCAGCAGTTACACATTCTTCCAGTTTCACCCTTATTTTAATTATTGCTTCCACCCTTCATTAAATAAACTAACTTTCTTTGCTCTTTCCTCGCTAGCGTTACCTACCTCCTTAAATTACTGGGAAGGAACTAGAGGCCAAATTAGGAAAATCATTTCCATGCTAGAAATATGTTATGGAAGATTTTAAGGGGACAATAAAGTGGTTCAAACTGATAAATTATTCTTCGGGGCAACTCCAATATCATTACATTCACCATTTTACATTCAATGTTAGAAAAGAAAATGGAAGGTAAAAGGTTCATTTTTGAACTCTGCACCGAGACTTGAGAGCATATGAAGTCACAAGACCTAGACCTAGTCTTTTTTTATATTCTAACCATATTGGCTAAATAAAATTTCCTGAACCACGTTATTTAAGTCTCTGACTTCCCAAGAACAAAATGTACACCCTTCTTACTGATTAATAATTTTCAGAATCCGTCAGAATTAATGTTGTCATGTGTATCAACAGGAACCTCCGTGCGGTGTTGCCATATGTATTTTCTATTGAGTGTTTTCTAGCTTACCAAACATATTCTCCTCGCAAAAGTAGTGCTTTTAGTACTGTCAAAAAGGCAAATTACTAATACGATAAAATCATTTTTCACTATAGTGTCACATGGTTGTGACAATGAAGGACAGTATCAAACCTATTCAAAATCAAACCCTTTATTGGGTGAACTTGTGCTCAGCAAAGAAAATGACTCACTGTACAATAATAGCAGTGAGCACAATCATCGGTTGTTGGTAAAACTGATCAGTGGCAAAAATGAGTTGGATTTTATCTACATGTGTCAAAGTACATTCCACATTATTGATCGTGCTCGCAGTGTATCTGGAACTTACTCATCTATTCGCATTGTGCATGCAATGTTAGTGGAACACTCAGAAACATATGGGAAGCTGCACATACAGCTATATTTTGGTGCTGCCTCTGCCAAGTGATAACAGGCGTAACAGACAGCAAAATGTGGATGGTATCAAAAAGAAAACAAAGGCACGTGTCAATAGCATCCCTCTGACATGACTAAACACGCACACATACATATAGCAGCCCAACAGTGGGACAGGTTAAAGTTTTGAATCTGAAAAGCATATTGCCCCCAGTCCAAGCTCAACTAAAAAACATGACTTCATCCAACAACAACGAAAATTCTTATGTCCAGTGTGGCTGCATTTGCCGCTAAAGGACCACATTGATGCAACAAGCGTATAAAGAACGCGTTATGCCACAATCATCAGTGTTATCATCAGAGCATTAGCTACGCATAGTCTCCACCGACTCAACGGAAATTGCGACCGACGTTATCGCTCTAGCCATGCACATACACTGCACTTGTTGGATGGTGTCAGCTCGCTTTCACTGAATAAAAATTCATTGACGGCATGTCTTTCTGTGCATTCGTGTGCGTACTGTATCTGCATTTTTCAAATTGGATCTTTTCTTTTTGGTGCATGAATCTGTGTGCACAAGAGCTTAAAGGAAATAACTCACATTCACAGAGCATAGCAGATTGACCTTGTACAATTGCACGTCCCATAAAGCACCAAGAGACAAGAGTTAAAGCAGGAGAAAAAAAGAGCGTATGGCATATATCCTCATTTCTACACTCACGAATATGTGGCACTGCGCAATTTATGGAATCTTAAAGACAGTCAGTAAAATATTTAATACATCAGGTCACACTGGGTCGCACTTTTCAAATATTCTGTTTAACATACATGGACTTTTCTTGTTCACACTTCGCTTCAATGTATTAACAAGCAATGCACAAGTTTCCATAATGCTATTGACTACTTGGGGTAGAAGGGTGAGTAATGCACTCACATGGTGTCTTTTCTTGGCGGATGGGACGCTCCATAAACGGGCTTGATGCTGAAAATTGGAACATTCGAGACTGCGTAAGCGATGTGCGAACTTTCAACACGGTTTCTAAAATTAGTCTTTTGCTACTGCGCATAGCACTGCCAAGACAATGCTTCCATTTATGTGCACAGCTGTGCCGAAGGCACTGCGTCGACATGTCGACTAGAAAAAGGAAGAAGCCTACAGCTGTGAAGGTCGAATTTCCTTGTGTACACTTTTCACATCACAGAAATGACTGTATGTACTTACAATGATGCAACTAGTGATGCTACACTACGATTTAGATGAAGTCAGTGTTGCTCAAACAATTATGTTAACAAAACCTTCGGCTGGTTTCAACGAGCAACATTACTCAAAGGTAAGTCTGACGATCACTCACACGCACTTGTGTTCACAAATGTATACTGACATCCTGTACTGTGTGCACTTGAACATACCACAACAGTTCAGCTGAACATCATTTTGAGCCACTTAACTGCAAGCAGGAGGCGGCAAGTAAAATGAACTACGAAGTTCAAACAATCTGACAGCACTAACATACCAGGATATACCAGAAATGTCACCACTAAAAAAGTCGCGGCACAATGGCTACATTGCCCGGCCTGTCAATTCCCCCCATCAAGCTACAGTGATGCAAAATAATGCATAAGAATTGCAGTAGTCACTGCTCCTACGCGACAGCTTACATAGGAGGGTCTCCAGGGTAGCGGTGAATGTCGCGCGTCGTATGCGTCACGTTCGAATGCAGAGAAAATAAAGACATCTAGTAGTAGCAGCACCAACTGGCCACACGTTCAAGGTTGCACAGAGGTTGTATTTCACAGAGGTAAACAGCGGGCAATGCCACACGAAACAAGCGCTCTCTCTGAGCGACGTGTAGGAGCAACTGGCACCGACCACAGCTTGGCGCCCACGTAGCGCTTTCGTATGCACAAAAGCAACGCCAACACCTGCCGAGACGCTACACAGCGCGATTTCTACAACCAATCGTATGTCACCCAAGAACTGGACAAAACAAAGCACCACAAGCACTGCCACGTGCATCAGCCGGGCGGCGGAATACTTGTATCCTTTTCGAAGTTCGCTTTACATTTACTTTGCCCGCTAAACACGGGAACGTTCAGCGTAGGCAGCGGAGTGTAGCGATCCGGCAGGTATCTAGGATTTCATATAGGGCAACGCGATAGCTGACAAGAATAGCGCATGCAGGGACCGTTTCCTGCAGAAAACGCGCGGTCTTGCGTCTAAACACCGTGGCACGACAAGAGCATGTCCAAAAACGGCGACAAACGAAACGTTTCCTACCGATGCGTAGACACGATGAATCAATGCACGTGGTGACGCATGCTACATTGCGCACAGCACTCTCGGACACTCTACAAGATGTTCGATAGTTCAGCTGCTCGGTGTGTTTACGGAAACTTGTTTTTAGCGTCGTAAACATGTAGGCGAGGTCACGACGACAACTGCTCGTTTGCCGGCATGTCGCAATGCCACGGCCTACGCCCGCGGCAGGAATTTCTCGCGCATGATAGCCATTGTGAACGTAGCCTACAGGGCTTACGACGATCTGCACGCGTGAATTACACATATGTCTCGAAGATTCAGTGGAAATAAACTGGAATATGTTTTACCTTCCAGGAAAGGATCGCGCATTCTTTCTCCAAAATGCGGTCCTGTCGTTGGCATTCTTTTCGGTGAACCCTTGCATCATGATCTCAGAAGAAAGTCAGGGATCTCCATGATTTAAGTTATAAAACAGGGCACGACAGGCATCTCTACAATAATCTTCCTCGCAACTTTCGTTCATCGCGTCGCCATGTTGTCTTCCACAACGTTGCCTTTCCGGTAGCGTCATATCCGTCAATCACGCTTGTTGCCCTATCGTCGCAGAAAGAAAACAATTTTAGTGGGTAAATATATTACGAGAAACTCCGCATACAGTGACTCTTTCAACCTCTCCGCACTGTCATACTTTACTGCCCGTACACAGCAGCTTCTTTCGGAAGCCCGAGTGACAGCTGTGTATTTTCAACCAGAGAGCTTTTCGATCATCTTTCAACCACCCATTGACACGCATATATTTCGCTGTAGTTGTACGAGACAAAACACAATGAGTTCCTGCATCATCATATGCCATGAATCATAAAAGACTTGTTATTAGGATCAGTGACTTATGGCTAAAAAGGTGTAGCACAATATAATAATGAAACCGAAACCGAAAGCTTTAACTGGCATCAATGGATAACTCATACAAATGTGTTGCGGCTGTACTCCGATCAACGTTTAACGACGTGTATAAAGCACCAGATCACGTTGGTGTGATCAGCTGATCTCCATCACTGATTCTTTCGAAGATCAGTGGCTTATCCAAATTATAGATGCATTTGATCACATGTTCAAAGCTATGAAAAATTTTCATAGCTTTGAACATGCTACGAAGCAAGAAAATGCCACAGTGAGATTATGTTGTGTGAAGCTCACTGTTACTATTATGCAGCAACAGCATTGCCACTATCACTATCATGTAGCAGTGGGCTGATGGAAATGTGGGTAATGCGTCAAGGGCAAGAGAGGGTCCGCTTTTTCCTTCTGCGTGACAGCGGACATCGGGGATGGCGGATATGGCGGGCCCATAAACAGCTTTGCTGTTAAAATAACGGACACGTGTAGAGGACCGTGCGGTACCACTTGTTAATGATTTTAATTGTACATACATACATACATACATACATACATACATACATACATACATACATACATACATACATACATACATACATACATACATACATACATACATACATACATACATACATACATACATTACAGCATTCCACTGGTCTCTGGCAAGTTGAACAGAGTTCGTGTAGCACACTCATTAAAATTTGTAATGGCGCCTTCACAATGTAAGTGCTCTCTGCGATGTAGCAATTCAATGCGATGCTTTCACGTACGCTTTTCTATTTTTAAACATGAATGTATTGTTGGGTAATACCGGTGTCACACGGGCGTTCCCAGTCAAAAAAAGTCAATTGGTCCAACTGGATATACCATTTGTTAGTAAAGGGATCACAAATGGAGTGAACCGGAATCCAAATGGAGTGGCAAACTTCAATGGGACAGTTGACAGTTCCAACTGGCCATGCCAGATGCCAGTTGGCATAGAATTTTCCATTTGGCCTCCCAATCGGAATACCTGTAGTCCAGTTGGTTGCAAACGGTCCAATTGGGAACCCATTGGGAACCCATTGGGACAGCCGTTTTCCAATTGGAATCTTTGGATTGTCCAATATTGGATGCCCGATTATGGTTGATTCAAGCTTTTCCATCATCAGAATGCTTGAAGATTGCTGAGTCTGGTTGTTTACACTATATGAATTTGACATTAAGGAGTTGTTGGTAGGGCAGTTCTAATTGGGAGTCACTTTTTCATCATTTTGTATGTCTAGTCGGGAGTTAATTGGTTCATCCAGTTGGTTTCAATGGGTCTTCAGTGACAACCCAAATGGTTTCAATTGGAAGACACAGAAATGAGAAACACTTTGAAACAAGAAAATAGCCCATATATATATTTTTGCAGCTGTAACAACATTGATTAAGTAAAAGGTCTTTGTACCTTACTCAGGTCATAGGATCACAGCATTTATTTCATCTTTGCATTAACGGATCTGCCAAAAAATTGCCTGTCTTTTGTGAAAACGTGGCACTACCATGCAGGTCAGAATACGCCTGATGGACGTGATCATATCTGAGTAGTAACGTCAGTGGAGCATTTTTTTTTTTCGTTTTGCACTTCTCCACTGGAAGTTTTCTCTAATGTTTTGCTCGCGCAGTCAGACTGCGTCGACTGCGTGGTTTCTATGGTCATTGGTATAAAAACTTCGTCATTGGTATAAAAAACAAACGTCATGCAGCTCGTGGGAAACATAGGGTGATGATGATGATGATGATGATGATGAATTGTGGCTATGCCCTTTGTAGCGGGTGGGCAACTCTCAGGTGCCTTAGCCAAAAAAAATAAATAGAAAAATAAAATAAATAAATAAACACTGCGTGTTGCGCCATCTGGTGCCTATGAATGAAACTACTTTTGAGGCTCACGCTAGGAACTTAGGCTTAGCAATGTCAAAATCGGCACATTTTCTGAATAACGACTGCAAAACGTCGCACATACTTTGTCCCTTTTTGTACATGGGATTCAGAGTAAGCTCAATTTAAACTTTGTTTCTTGCCGTCGGTGCCAATAGCAAGCAACTAGTGCGAATAAGAATTGAGGCGGGTGCGTTGGTTGCCGCCATGTTGTTGCGAAATCACTCGGCGACTCAACGGCCGTTCAAAACTGCCG
Organism: Hyalomma asiaticum; assembly: GCA_013339685.2. NCBI lineage: Eukaryota > Metazoa > Arthropoda > Arachnida > Ixodida > Ixodidae > Hyalomma > Hyalomma asiaticum. The sequence goes on along the minus strand of CM023486.1, from coordinate 70,886,877 downwards.
TGTAGCAGCGCCGGAATGTATTTTGAGCCGATAGAGTTGTGGGCTTTTCGAAGGTCATCGACTCGAAGGCCTTCCAATGTGCCCGTGTGACACAGGTATAATATTACTGAGGGGTGATAACTGACCATCGTGCGACAAAATTTGATCGCGGTGCGCAGTAACCGGGAAGCTAAGGACGAGCTAATATGGCAGCAAATACGCATTCTCCTGGCAATTGTGTTTTAACCACAGGTTAAAAATGGGCACGCATTAACTATGGGTGCGCGAATAAACATATTTTGGTTCCAAGCCAATATTCCATGGCGTAGTACAACTTAGAAACAAATAATTCGAACAGCTTCAGCCGTCTGGAGGCGTATCTATAGGTGTCTAGACAATGAAACCTAATAGCTTAAATTTGTCCTTTCTATTAAAACAAGCATTTACTTGTGTGCTTAAAACACTAAAAGGTATTCCAGAGAATTATTTGGTAACATACCTTGGGCACTTATCCAATAAAAATGTTTTATGTGCAGACTACGCTCTCTGCGCAGTAAGAGAAGCAGCTCTTTTCAACCCAGATAATGAGCTGTAACATCACTATCTCCTCCAACTTCAGTAAAATGCGTTTCTTTCAAGGGCTGAAAACGCACATAAGAATTAGAAGCTTGTGTGAAACCACCTTTTTGGTTCAAGGCAAAGTTGCAGCAAATTGTAATTGGTGCAGAAAAATTTCGAGACAAATTGGAATATACCAGCGGGATTTAAATAGTAGTAAGTGTAAGTTATAAGTGGCAAACTGCGATAGCTTTTACATTTTCCACATTTTGCCAGTATAAGCTCATATAGCCCGCTCTAAGACTAAAAAAGTTTAATCGGATACAGGTAATCTGCGTACTTCATCATAACATGCGGCTTCACGGCAATGCGCACTTTCTTTTTTTTTTTATAAGAATTTTTTTGGCGTAGGAACTCTGTACTGCAGTGAAACCAGCTTTACCGGCGGCTTACATGAAGAAAAATACGTCTTTTCTTTAGAAAAATGCCAGAGGGAAATTATTTTAAAAAATAGTGTCAAAGCGCACTTAAATTCAGTAATTTCGTTCGCTTATTCGCGCAAACCTAGGATTACAGCATTTTTTAAAATATATATGGTACTTGTAATTTGTCACTTCGAATATTGGAAACCGCCCGAATATTCGCCGCAATTACCGCACATTCTACCGCTGCCGATTGAACACCCATTTTTTTAAAATCGTAAATGCTTCGAATAAGGAAAATATTTTATTCGCATTTGAAATTTCGAGCATCCGCACACCCCTAGTATTAACCTCTCTTCCGCGCCCCTCACCTAGCGGTCACTAGAAAATAAAGAAAATATAAGAGCTCTCGGACAGCTCATAAATAAGCGCACTTGCAAAGAAGTTGACCCGACGCGGCGTTCTTCCGCCGAAGTCTAATTTTTCCTCTCCACTGCCCTTCCTCGCACAGAAGGGGAAAGAAGAAAAGAAGAAGAAGAAGAAGAAGAAGAAGAAGAAGAAGAAGAAGACTGAGAAGCTACGGAGGGAGAGAGCGGTTTGACATTAGGAAACACAATTTCTGCAACTCACGATGGAACAAAGCTCAGCGCCAAGCAGGGCGCCAAAAATATAGAAGAGCCGGAAGTTAATAATAATAATAATCTTTATTTCATCATTAGAGTAAATGATAGGTAAGCTGAGGGTAAAATCTGCTTTTTATAGAGGCAGCTTGACAAGTTCCCGCAGCTACATTTGTGTGGTACAGACAGCAGTAGCGATTTATGAAATGACATGCAACAACAAAAGAAATAGAAAAAGAAGCATAATACACTTTAGCCATAAACAAAAACGAAAAAGACGTAAATAGCAATCGCGTAATTCTCAAAGGCATGTTAGAATCCCAACATACGCGCAGTTTACGTAGTTTGGGCAGTGTACACCTGTGGAGATCAACATGAGCTTTTACATATTTATTAAGTTGTTTAGGAAGAATGTATGATAACTATAATTTGTTTTGGGTGTTCTTATTCTCCACGTATCTTTCCACGTAGTAGAGATTCCGGAATAAAATTCGTGCCATTCTTTTTCTGCATCCTCTCACGCAGATATACCGTGAAGAAGCCACAATGCGGTCTTGTGTTACGTAAATAAACGGGCGTTCATGTCGTACCTTCGTTCGCACGTCTCACATCCCATAGCCATTAATTGAAGATACTCAGTTACGATATGCAGCTGTTATATTTCAGCTGAGATCACATGGATTGTTGTAATTTCATTCGGGGCCGCATAGACTGTTGCGCCCTATCAATTAGAAACACAGAGAGAGGGAGATGAAGGGTGGAAATAAGCAAAGGAACAAGCAAACGAATAACGCAAGAAACGGTCCGCCGGTTATACTGGTGGTTACGAATTTGTCTTTATTCTTCTCAAGGCAGCTTCATAAGGTAAGACCAACTTCAAACACAAATGCGGCTATTCTCACGGTGTTTGGGACAGCTCGCAGCATCAGAAAAGTGGCGATCAGCGACATGTTCAGCACGTGCTGAAACTTAACCATGAAGATGTTGCCAGAAAATTCATGCTCAAAAACCCGCTGTCATAACTTCCGAACTCGGCACAGCATCAACGAAGATAAGACGTGAAAATATATACTAATGAAAATCTGTAGCTATGTTACTTTTCAAAAGAACCGCTTTGCGCGCCCCCAACGGTACCTTTTCTTAGAAACTTTTCTTTGAGCATTTATCTAGCTATCATGCATACGACAAATCACTTCTACGGAAGCCCGTGAATTTGAAGAAGGTTCATTGTAAACACTTTATTTTTCAAATAGCCGCGAAATGTAGGTGTCGAATAATTTCATTTATTTCATGCTGATTTCTTGCTACTCGTATGTATTGGAAACATCTACTATCTCCTCAAGAAAATTATGTCGTCTGCATTTTTATTATTATACGCGCTAAAAGCGTATATTTTGCGACAATAATTTTTCCCCTAGGTAGTTGAAAACAGTTATTTTCCCACAGTAACGGAATATTAGGCGTTCCAAACTGCACAGGTACAGTTTGTCGTGTCGTTAAAGCTGTCGAGCTTGTGAGCTAGCTCCAGCCACGGGCTAGCTCCAGCCACGGGCTAGCACAGCCACGGGCTAGCACAGCATGAGACTCAGTGTCGCAGGTTCGAGCCCCACGTTGGGCACCAAATGTGTGCTCAACGCAGCCACGCAGCCGGGCTCCTCGTGAGTGATGTCACTAGAATGATTATTTCTTAGTTATATAAAGTAGGTACAAAAATACCGTTTACTTATATAAAAGGTTCGACAGTGCCACGCGTGCACGCAGAACGGATCCATCATTGTCGATCGATGAACATCGAAGGACGCCAGAACGGTGGGTATTGCATCAATGTTTACGTAGGGTTCTCAGATCGACGCTGCAATACGAGTTCCTCCAAGATCCCGCTTCCTCTCGTATGCTGCAAACTTCGACGAACATGATGCTGGCTGTTTGTCTCCCCTGCTTGAGAGTCGTGGAGGACAGGTTTTTCTATTCAGACCCATACTTCTCAACCTCAACGCCATTATATACCTTCCCAATCGGGACGCAAGCTTGATGTACTCCTCAAGGTATATGTATACCGAAATATCTTGCACGTTAAGAAGGCGTACCCAACCGCCAGACATAAACCGACACTCCCTGTCACTGCCTCGATGCTTGGCCATCGTCTAACCATGGACCCCACAAGTGGGAAACCCACCCCTGTATGTTCCAAGTGGCGACTTCCCCCTATATACTGTCCACATTTTATGGTGCTCCTTCCCCCGCACAACACTCCCTGCCCGCGTCTATACAGAGCCCTCATCCCGGCCATGCCACCCTAAAGCCAATACCAGAAGCAATTTGTGACGTTCACCGAACAGTGCACGATGCTGTAGCGGGACTCGGGCTAGGCTGTTGGCTATATGCGACGTATATATCTATATATCCCACCCTTCCTGCTAGTAAAGTGTTTCCTATGTCACTGCCGTTTTACGATCTCGTGCACGCGGCGCGCAAGGTGGACGGTGCAGGGGCTTAGGTCGCCCCGTCCCCTCCCGGGGTTAGTGCGAACGCAGAAAGCGCATGCGCGGCACAGGTATTGGTATATATGCGCCGCAAGCCGCACAATGCCCTCTGTTCTGCAACCTTATGGGAAACACGTACAGCCCAGATTCAAAGGGGGAGGGGGTGGAAGAAGAGGCCACCATTCCGGGATTGCTCGAGAGAGTTGCACAGAGCCCCTCGTCATGTCCCTACCCATAAGAAGAACCGGTGGGCTCCCGACGGCCTTTGGCGCTGGAAATCGAACCCATCATTTCCCGCATTAACTAATACGTCGTTACGCCTGCGGCAGCGCCCACTTTTTCTTCTTGGTATTATTGATTAATTTCTGGGATATTACGTCCCAAAACCACGATATTATTATGAGAGACGCCGTAGTGGAGGGCTCCGGAAATTTCGACCACCTGGAGTTCTTTAACGTGCACTGACGTCGCACAAAAAAAGGCCCGCCTAATTTCTGCGGCATATCAATTTCAAAACCCGGTGGTGATCAGAGCGTAACCATGTCGTAAGTTGATTGGCACAACAAATTAAAGCTCTTTCTTGATACATGCAATTGGTAATGCTACTATCTTTGGCGCATGATTTTCTTCTTTTTGTCACCTCGGTCTGTACGCATATGTGTGCGTGGTTTTTGGAGATATGTAGCAGTTTGTTGTGAATAAAGTTTAGTCACGTGTCAGCATGCTTGTGTTATCCTTTTCAGTGCCCTCGTTTTTTGTTAGCTAATGTGTGACACTTACGCGCTTGTACCAGCTATAGCCGAAGTATATATAGCCACCGTAATTGTATCGCGGACATATTTGAACAACCCCATTCTGCGCAACACCCAACGTTTCCACAAAGGTGCTTGTGTTCGGCAACGATCACAAAAACGAGACCCGCTGCTGAAACGATGGCACCAAGGAGATTATTTTGTTCATGATCGTTCTTATCATTTAAGTGACACTAAAGAGCAAAACGATTTCTCGCGTATTAATTACCCTTTCGCAATACCAACAGCACCGCTCTTGCAGCAAGTGAACGCTTAGTTAGGGAGAAAACGCACAAAAAGAAAACACAGGGGGCGACGCCGCATTCACGTTTCCGGACCAACTCGCTGTGACGTCATAGATTTTTAAAGGTGCCTGCCATGACGCACAAAATTATTTTTCCGCTAAAAATGAATCAACTTGCGTTGTAGGGGGGCCAGAGACTTACCGTAGTAAGTTTCATAAAATTTCGTTGTGCCAATATGGTCAAAATACGAAGGAACTACATTGAAATACGTGACGTCACGCGTACGTTCGCGTGCCTGGGATATGGCGCGAAATTCAAAAATTAAACTTTCGTTTTCTCTTCTAATACTGAATTTATGGTCGCGAAATCAACGACAGTAGATTTCTCAAACGATAATCTATCGGCCTCATCTGACTCGTTGTTTCTCTTTAGTGTCTTTTCAAAGCTTCAAGCTTACAGCTGGTTTAGATTATAATATCACGCACAGAAGGCTTTATTCTTTCTCATGTGCTCAAGGTTCAACAATACATGAAGGTTTTAAATCTTCGCGTAAAAGCGTTACATTCGTTGTTCGTACCGCGCGAAAATGAATCGCGGCGTCGATTCGAGCTCCCTGGTGTCCCGAGACGCCGCGCTAGGGCGCCACTTGTTCGCTCGGCGATTTTTGCCGATTGCACTGACTCGGGTTTTGAGTCGAGTTCTTTCACGCGTGGCACGACGGTGATGCAGTGCAGCATCTCCGAAAAAAAGATCGATGGCTTACGTCATACTCCCGGCGTGTCTGTGGGGTGGGGTGCCCCTTTCTGGCAGAAGCGGTGGTAATTGAGGCATGACGCACCGAACGTGCTTGCCACGGTTCTAAATCGGGGGCTCTGCGGCTGGCGCATTTAAAATGCCGTATGAAAGCACAGAGGGGAATGAAGGTTTGGTTCGGTGTTCTAACAAATTACAATCCTTATCCAATGTCTTCACGAGACGAACAGTTTGAATTCCGCGCTGGTGTCGTTAATAACATAAAATTTCAACCTAGTAATTGATCGGTCATAGCAACCAGCGGTCTTTACTCCAACAACTGTGATTGGGGTGAAGAAAGGATTCTATGTTCTGCAGCGTACATCGGGAGCTCCGCTGTGCGCCCGTAGAGAGGCGGGGGAAAAGAAAAGTGGTAGTTCAAATCTTCGATAATTTAGGCCAACTGCGTGTTCTTTAGTGTGCTCTGGACATGGCACGGTACGCAGAACTCTAGTATTTTCGCTTAGATCGAAAACGCAACTCCCTGGTTCGAACTCGCGTCCTTTGGATTCGCAGTCAAACCCCGTAACCACTAGACCACCGCGGCAAACTGATTCCTCATGCTCACATATTAGCACACACCGCACTTAAGGCACTTTATTTTCTTACTCCTTAATAGAACACAACCACGACCCCTGCGAGCACGACAAAGAAGGCACGTGTTTAATGGGCTCAGTGAAAGCTGTCGCTTTATAGTAAGAAAAAAAAAAAAAAACTGACCGCAGAAAACACACACGCACATACATACACACACACACGCACGCACGCACACACACAAAGAAGGCATGCGTGCATGTGATCATGCCAGCGCCAAAAGTGAAGGTAGTACTGTATATATGGGACATGTGTGGATAATTAAGGTCTCTATGAGAACTGTAGCTACGTTTCAGGCTGTAAAAAAGCTGCATTCGGCGTGATTTTCTTTCTTCTTCTTCTTCTTTATTATTATTTTTTTTTTGCTTACCGTCAATGAAAAGCGGTCTCTTTTTTAAATGCACAGTCATCATGCTAACCAAACATTAAGGGGACCCTAAAAAGAAACACTAAGTCCATTTAGACTTAAGACTATACTTTGAGAAATATATTGCTAATTTAGCGATCATACATTCAATATTATAGGGAAATGTGCAGGTCGCAGTGTCGTTCTCCAGTTTCAGCGCGAAAACCTAGCGCCTGAACTGTAGAGAGAGGAAGCGCAAAATATAATTCTCGAATTTCGTAACGAGAGCCTCTAGGACATGATGGACAGCATCAAAACACGGATTTCCAAGTTCTTTATCTGTACATTTTGGCCACACTGGCTCCAGAAAATGTCTTCGAGCCAATGTGACGACTCCTTTACAACGCAACACAGTTCTTTTTATCCACAAAATACTGCGTGAACCATAGCAGACGCCGCTAGTATCTGTGACGTCGTGGTGAATTGGCGCGTGAACTCGAAAATGTCATCCTTCACTGCATTTCTTCTTTCTTTGTTTTCTGGCTTGCCGAACACCGCCTCGCGCAAGAGTTTTTTTAAGTATTGCGGAAGAGCACTTTCAGAATACGCGCGAAATATTTTTAAGTGATGCTAAAGTATATGTCGTCCATAGTGTGACTGCAATTTCATTACGGAGCAGTGGCAGAAAAGCGGCACATAAGTTGCGTCATGTTCGAGACTGTGAATGCGATTGTTTGAAAACCGAATGCTGAAAGAACCGAAAGTTGGGAAAGCGGACGTTCGAAAACCCAGCATTGGCGGGCATAGGGGGTGCACAAGTCTTCCACAGTGCAAAAGGTAGAGTGACCTCATGGAGGAAGGAAAAGACTAGGAGAAGGCGTCACGTGACAGTTTAGAAGCCGAGTTATAAAATGTTTAAAATCAAGCGGGAAAATAATAAGAAATAGATGCTGGTCGCATAATAGGCAAGCTGTAGATTAATACTAACAAAAGCCTCCGCGTACGAAACTATCTCGAGCGGTTCGGCAACTATACTTGGTTTCACTAGTTCCCTGCAGCAGAGCCAGGGCTACGAGGCCATGGAGCGCAGAATTCTTCCGAAACGAGACGAAATGCCATTGTTCGGATTGATGATGATTGTGGTCCGGTTAAGGAACGGACTCTAATTTCTGCAGCTCATGCAGGTAGCACGGCTAAGCGTCCCTGGGGGTAGGGAAAGGAAGTGAAAGAGATAGACGGGAGAGAAAAGCCGTAGAGGAGGGCTCCGGAAATTTTGACCTCCTGGGGTTCTTTAACGTGCACTGAAAACGCACACTACCCGGGCCTCTGGCATTTTCGCCTCCATCGAAAATGCGACCGCCGCGGCATTGTTCGGAGATGCAACTACAAGCCGCCAGTAGTGGCCCCACTTCAATCCTCCTCCTCCTCCTTCCAAGGATGCAGCTGCCACTGCAGCGCCCGCCATTGGCAGATGCCAAGCCGCGCAAGGACACGCTTGACATATGTTTCCCCTCCGCATTGGCTGAAGAGGCCTGTAGCTTGCACAGTGCTGCACGGAACTTCTGAAACAGACTATACAGTCGGCAACTACAGTGGGTCTAATATTACCCAAGAGGCACCACTCACAAGGCGTCAGAGGAGATTGCCTTACCGAGGCCAGCGAAACCCCGTGACGTCACTTCCTAGTTCTTGCTTGCTTGTTTGCTTGTTTGTTTGTTGTTTGTTTGTTTGCCTCCACAGATAGCGCACGGGGGATCTGCAATGAAGAAACCTGCTGGCTGATGCGAGAGAACTGCAGAGTCAGCGCTCAAGTGACCGGAATTCAATGAAGAACGCGCGAGACACGAACTACTGAAGGGATCGATACGCCACAATCCACACGACTCCGGAGAACACCACCGATAGTAGGATATACAATACAAGTCGGCAGTGAAGCCCCTCCAACGTCCTCATAACCGCCAGCCACTGTTCTTCCGCGTGGCTTCAAATATTGTTTCACACTTCAGCATTTCCATGTCAGCAAAATAAAGTGATAGCTGCAAAAATAAATTAAATGTACGTAAATTTACATGTTTCCATTTTTCGTTCGAGTGGAACATGGAAAGTTCAATTCTTTACTGAACTCCTGACGCCAAAATGACCCACGACGCCATTTTGAAAAAGTTGCGCAACGTCGATTTTGTTTGATTCTGTGATTGGCTGGTGGAGTAACACCAACCCGAGCGGTCCGTCTGCCTTGTTGCCAACTGCTATTCTTCTTTCCTTTTTTTTAAAAAATTTGTATACTACTACTACACAAGCTCAGCAACATTTAGACGCTGCACAAAATCCGGGAACATAACTCAGCGACGCACAATGTGACAAGTAATTCTGTCTCATTTACGCCACATCGCAAGAATTGCTCAGGTGGCCCTATAATATCTTCGTGTTCATCGCTACATTCGCTTTAAAACTATGGAGGAATGAAAAACAAAAGAACATAGGAGAGGACTTCACGTGGCAACTTTGAAACCTGGTCATAAAAAATTTAGAGAGAATCATAAGGGGGAGGAAGGCCCGGTCACGTGATATACAAGCTATTGATTTGTGAGGTTTAACGTCCCAAAACCAGCTCTGATTATGAGAGACGCCGTAGTGGAGGTCTCCGGAAATTTCGACCACCTGCGGTTCTTTAACGTGCACTGACATCGCACAGCACACGGGCCTCAACATTTCGCCTCCACCGAAATGCAGCCGCCGCGGCCGGGATTCGATCCCGCGACCTTCGGATCTGCAGCCGAGTGCCATAACCACACCGCGGCGGGGCGATAGGCAAGCGATACATTAATGTTTGGTCAAGCGCCACTAAAAGTTACCGCGTCCAAACAACCTCGAGCGGTCCGGCGACTATGTGGGAACTAATCTTACCCGACAGGCACCGCGCACTATTGGTGTCAGAGGAGATTGGTTTACCGGGGCTGTAGATTCACTTCCAGGCAGTAACTATAGGAACTCTGGCTCCAAGTTTTTTTTTTTTTTTCCTGAGTGTTTAAAACAGCTTTTAAAGTATTTAGCTCCCTGTCATGGTTCATTGTGCTTAATAGCTGGTGAATGCTTACATACAAAACGTAACTACTGAGGAAGCTAGACCGTGGTATATTCGTGTTCCAACAAGTCGAGTGCTTTGAAAAGCGCTGTAGATTCTGACTGAATTGGAAACTTTGCATTTCGTTCGGAGAGTGAGTGTGTGGAACTTTAACTGCGGCCACGACTGCCAGGACTCAACCATCGCGACCTCGTGTTCGGCTAGCTTTCCTGTATATGTGACTCTACCCTTTAATGTTTCAGAAATCAGAAATTAGCAGTGCATGCATCCACATGAAATAAAAATCTCCTGTCCAATGCATTTTCTAGCACCCTTCAAGGGCAACTCCGGCTGTTTTTCAGTGTCTATAGATCTCAATGAAATTTTCAGTGCTGTGATAATATATGCCAAGCCAGGCGGTTGTTTCAGCCAGGCGGTTCCAGTTTTCCTGGAAATGAATTTTAAAACTTTTAGCGGATTCCCACGAGGGCCACAATGTCTTTTTTTTTTTTTATGTCATCACCTTCAACGCTGCCTACCCGAGCCAGCGGGCCGTCAAAAGCAAAATGGCCATACTTGAGCGTTCAGATCGGCGCTGTCAACTTCAGAAAAGTTGGCGTAACTCAATGCATCGTCGGATGACCTCGCCGCTGTCATTTCTCTGGCACCCGCTCCAAATTTCGGATGGCGGGAAGGTTATCACGTCATCGCATACGCTGGAAGAGTCTACCAGTTTCAGTTTCGGTTTGAGCACGCCTTTCAGTTGGTTATTTAGTATTATTGGTGCGTTTGTGAGCAGACTGAACCGTTCTGGCTGCTACAGGACTATCAGTACCATTGTAAAGCATCGATATCAGAACATAGTGAAAAAAAAAAAAAACCGCCGGAATTGCCCTTTAAAAAAGTTCGTCTGCTGTGTGCCTGTACAGCTGCAAGGAAAAGTGTGGCCTTCACTAATGGTTATTCATCTCGGGCTGAAATGGCAAACGACCCTACGAGTGACAACTGTGGCCGCGACGAAACGATTGTCCCTCTTATTCTCTGTGAGTGTCCCCGTTCCAGTGAGCCTGGAAAAGGAACTTACAGCTGCTCTAGACAGATTTGACAGCCAGCCGCCCTTTATCTGAGGAGGGAGTCTTGGGACCCCGGCCGGGACCATCGTTAGCACGGAAGGCGCTGAACGCGTTGTTGCGCTTTTTTTTTTTACAGAAGGTGGTCTTAGGGACAAACTTTAGGCAGTGTCGCACTTTTTATTATTCTGCCTTTTGTTTGCCGTGTCTCCTTTCTATTATTTTTTTTTCCTTACGCAGGATAGACAGCCGATCTAAGCACCATGGCTATAACTTCCCTGTATTACTTTTAACAGCGGACCAGTTGTTGGCCGATCCTGTGCCGGGCTTCTTGTGTCGCGCAATGAACTTGGTGTAATTTGCGCGATCACTTCCATCTTTCTCGCTCGACTCACTCTTGCAGACAGCCGACTGCTATACATTACAGCCAAGGCCAATGTCCGATATCGTGTAGAAAAGGTTTAGCTCCAAGTTTCGGGTCTAAGCCCCAGAGCCGCAGCTGCATTTCCATAGCGCAGAAAGAAAGAAAGAAAGAAAGAAAGAAAGAAAGAAAGAAAGAAAGAAAGAAAGAAAGAAAGAAAGAAAGAAAGAAAGAAAGAAAGAAAGAAAGAAAGAAAGAAAGAAAGAAAGAAAGAACAGTGTATGAATGCGCGTGAAGGATCAGGTCAGGTAGATAATGAGGAAGGTTGGAGTATCAGGACACTACCAGTTCATAACTTACATAAGGTTTTGGCGGAGAATTAATGTATGGCTAACGTAACTGATAGGGCATGACACCAGTAACTTCCCAACCTTGCTGGTTACGTCACAACTAACTGCAAAACAAAGCTTCGGTTGCAACTGGCTTGAATTTATTTTTTATTCCGCCTCTTCCTCCTTAGAGGCCAAAACAGGCAGCAATTCTTTTTCTTCGCAGCCTAAAATTGTGTGCCCACGGGTGACGACCACACGACGGTGTTCAATCAATGCATTGCACTGACACGGTTCGCTGATTCGCATAAAACAATTCACTGATTCCATGGTGCCAGATGCAGCAAGTACGTACTGCCGTATACTGCGTACTGTGCACGTTGCCTATACCACATATAAGGTTATCCGAAATCAAAATTTTCATCGCGAATGTCGTTGGCTGCAAGTGTATGTAGTAGCAAACACCGAGCGAAACTCTGGCATCTCCTTTAAATTTTCTCGCTCAGAAACGCGCGTAGAAGGAGTGAGCTTGTCAAGATCCAGGGCGTGTCAGCGACGTAGCTCGGAGGCACTGCGCGAACGTTGTCAAAACCTTAGAATAGAAATTTTCGAAATGGGATAAAGCTATCGCCAGTCTCAATGCCTGGCAGTACTGTGTCGTAACAGTTTGGGCTGTTTAGGGGCTCGTCATGACCGTACCGGTGTCCGGTGTCACCCAAGAGGAACAGGCCAACCACCTCCTGCACTCGACCTATACTACCCACGCTCTTAGCCTAGGCCCACCGCTATACATTATAGTCGTTATACAAAGACTCATTACTAATTAATTAATTATTCAAAATAAGAAAGGGAAGAAAGAAACAACGTCTCGTCGTCACCGCTTGTCTCGGGTTACAGGGAACGGAAGAGTGGACCCACTGTCTTGGCCACGACCCACACTCTTGCACTCAGCCCACTGCGACATGCTAGAAATAGTGACACTGATAGTCACAGTGTCAGTGATGTATGATTAGAGGTAGTGAACTTGACACTTTGGCCAGTTACGTCACGATCAAGGATAAAAGCATAGCTTCGCTGTTACCGCGGTTTTCATAACGAGTAACTGGTCCGATAAATTATTATTATTATTATTATTATTATTATTATTATTATTATTATTATTATTATATTATTATTATTATTATTATTATTATTATTATTATTATTCGCCGATGTTCGACAATCCCCTACCGCCGCTTGGTTGATTGCGTGTGCTGTGTGCTTGTTACGACTACATTTCAACCGCAAGAAAAACGGTTTGCCCTTCTTGTTTATAAGCCTGTTCTAATGATATGTTAAATGTCTACGTTAGTTGCTAACGATATGTTGTATGTCTGTTTTAGTCGCTGCTTTAATGATATAGGTTGTGTGAAATTCAAGCACCTGTAGCGCATACCCGCAAACCACGGGCCGAGCACTACGGGCATGAGCCACACGTGATTGAAGGGTCGTTAATTGCGACGTGCATGACGAGTATATCATATTAATGGTGCAAAGACCAATCCTTCGTGTTCTTCATACGCTTATACCCTACCTCCCGTACATTTGTGTGTAGCGGATAGATAGATAGATAGATAGATAGATAGATAGATAGATAGATAGATAGATAGATAGATAGATAGATAGATAGATAGATAGATAGATAGATAGATAGATAGATAGATAGATAGATAGATAGATAGATAGATAATGCTTTATGCGCCGCTGAGATTTGATTTGCGGGGTTTAACGTCTCAAAAGCAGCTCTGATTATGAGAGACGCCGTAGTGGAGGTCTCCGGAAATTTCGACCACCTGGGGTTCTTTAACGTGCACTGACATCGCACATCACACGGGCCTCAACATTTCGCCTCCATCGAAATGCAGCCGCCGCAGCCGGGATTCGATCCCGCGACCTCAGGATCAGCAGCCGAGTGCCATAACCACTAGACCACCGTGGCGGGGTTTCGCCAGCTGAGAGTAGACTCGAGCGCTGCGACGGCAAAGCATACTAATAAGTGCGCCAGAGCAGTAAAGAACATTTATTCCAAATAAATGGGAGTGAAGTCCGCAGTTTCGATAGCAATGAACCACGGGAATTTAGATGCTTCGTACGTCACTCGATGGGAAGCGGGTCCGGGCTTGTATAAGGATATATATTTATTTATTTATTTATTTATTTATTTATTTATTTATTTATTTATTTATACTGATATCTAATAGAATATCTTGCCAGCATGGCGCATGTGTAAGTGCACGGAACAGAAGAAGTAACGAGGGGGAATAGCACTCAGTAAGTTGCTTCACTCACGTGTTTGAAGAAAAAAGAAAGAATAAAAATAATAATTATCATCATCAGCATATTTTTGTGCGCAATGCAGAACTAAGGCCTCTTCCGACCATCTGCAGTTTATCCTTTGTTGCGCAAGCCGATTACATTTTCCGTCTGAAGATCTTCGAATTCCTTCAGCTGACCCATAACTCCATCCGCCTGTGCCTCCCAGGTTTACTCTGATATCCGTTCGACCGCTTAGGTTATTCGTCTCTTGCATTACGTGGGCCGCGCAGCTCCATTTCTTTCCTCCTAATGCCAACAATACTATCTGGTATCCCTGTTCCCTCCGTAAAAAACTCCATTCTTCGTAAAATATAATGTAACGCACGCCTGCATTCTGTCTCCCTATAGAACTTTCAGCGCAATCGCGCGCCCCACCCCCTTTTCTGATTAACTGTCCTTTTTTTTTATTTTGTTCAGTATGCAGTGGCAATAAGCAATTGTTCAGCATACAATGGAGCTCTCTGCGCGAGCCCGACCACTTAAGTGCGCGACTTAATTCTTAGCACTGACAGAGCCATACGTTAAGCAACGACAACGCCCCCTCTTCGAGCGTATTGTATTTGACCTGTCATCCACGCATTATACTACATCACTTGCTCGACAAAGGTGGCACGTGTATGACACCGAAAAGAGAAAAGACAAAGTACATATGATATTCTAGTAGTACTTATCACTCCCGGGTCTGCCTGCGATATTAACTATCAATACATAAGGTTGATTGACATGTTCTTTGCGAGTCCGTACATGTTCTTTGCGAGTCCGTAATAGAGTGGCTAAGAAGTGGGCTACGTGGAACACTTCATTAGGCCTTACTGGCTCATACTGATGACGCAACAAAGACGTGTCGCTTAAATGGACCCTGAAACGGTTTTGACGATATTGTGCAAAGATGGTGATCCGGTAGAGCGAGTCATTAGGATGATTAGAGGACAGATTTCAGCGCTCTGCGTAAAGTGTGTAATTTACAATAAGGCTTTGAACACGCGCATAGCAAAAAATCGCAGCGGCTCGCCGAAATGCGTTTTCAAACGCCCCTGCCTATCGAACGATGGATGAAAGGCCGCTGATCGCTCCTAACAAGTGACGTGCACGTAATTTTCCCAACCTAACTGCGAACAACGTGCTCCTACAACGTGCTCCTTCGTTTCAGTCAACGGTATCGTCGCGGCATCTGGCGGCGTACACACGAGTCGCCGGCGCTCTATTACGGAGGCTAGCACTGCCGAGGCCGGCGACTTCAATAAATATATCGGGGCGCTATGTCGCTGCGGGGCGCTCGGCAGAGCGGCTGACGCGGGAGGCGCAGTCGTCGCTAGCGCGCACTCCGCAGCTGATCGAGTTGAGGAGGAACGGCAGTGGTAAGGAGGAAGGCGACAGAAAGAAGCTCAAAGCTGCCTTAGCGCATGGTGCTTCGCTTTATTTATGGCATGAATGATTTCACAATTGTGTTGCCTAATCAGTGACGCAACGTCAAAAAAAAAAAAAAAAAGAAGAACGTTTCAGGGACCCTTTAACAGCGTCGAGATACCACGGTTCCCGAGCGCATCTGCGCAACACACAGTGCTTCCCCAAGGACAGGTGAGAATGTCTCACGACGTATTCCCGCACAACTTGGCGACAGCGAAATCACAGGCAATGTCAGGGCAGGTTCCCAAACAATGAATGGCGGTAGAAACAGCGGGCCCAGGCTGCGACGTTAAGCGGTCGTCTAGAAACAGCTTAACCTAAGTTAGCATGAGACGACGGTGATCGAAGAGGCGAGTATTGCGCTCTTTGTTGCCAATGGCGTCCGGCGTATATTACGCGCTCGTGTTTTCCTGCGCTTTGTCTGTGCCACGGCATTCCCAGGAACATCTTTATCAGACTGCCTTGGCCACCTGATAAAGGCGTTCATGGGAATGCCGTTCCTGGGAAGGATAAATGCCGTTCCAATGCCATTCCTGAATGCCGTTCCTGTGAATGACGTTCCTGGGAATGATAAAGACGTTCTTTTTCTTTTTCACTTTCGCCAGCGTGTCGCTGTAGTCTCCGTGGTACAACGCGATCACGAGGTTCAGAGAAAATCATTCACCTTCTGCAAGCGTTGACAGTGATCTTTGTTTTGTTTTGTAATGTACTATTATCTTAAAGTGCTCCGCGGCGAACAATGAAAAAAAAAGATTTTAATATTAACTACCTTGGCTACCTTAGCACTTTGACGCGACATGAACAGAACTTTACGCTACGTAAGAAGATACTGAACTGAACGTGGTCGTACATAGGGTAAAGTTCTGTCCTTGCCATCAGTCGTGCTTCTCAAAAACTATGCAGGCCAATAAGACATTGAGCACTGGGATTGATACCCAGCACCTCCACCAAGTATGACGTCTCGGTTGCAAAGACGTTTATTAGGACCTGGTTAGAGTGTACTAGAAATTTCTTGTACACTCTAACCTGGTACTCGGCAACGAACCAGCCATGGCCCACACCGATAATGATGGTCCCGAGGCACCGAAGATGAAGATCAACCACAGCAGGATGATGATGAGAATGTACAGATGAGGAAGAAGTGCATAATAAATGCCCACACTAGATCATAGTTTCTCCAAAACACGACTTATAGATAGTGGAGCTGAATCTCGGCGAACGATAAGAACACCTCTTATAGGAAGAAATAACGTAAATACGCGATATCTCTATAGCGACAACATCAACTGGTTTCGTCTCGTTTGTTTGTGTTTGAACACGCCTCACTACTGTTTCCAATGTTGGCGCAAGTGCAAAGATTTCGCTTGCCTATAATAAGTAAAGGAAGGGCATGCATTATTATCCCTGTCGATAATACGCGCGGCTCACGAGCGCGGGATCGTACGGTTCGGAGTAAAACAGCCAAGATGCTTCATTTTTCCCACCTGCGAACCTAATTTGTTTCGCACATTGCTTTCGTTACAGCAGTTTGTGTCACGCGAAAGACGGAGGTACAGGTTTTCTAGTTCGGTTTGGCTTAGAAGTGCTTACGTGTTAAGAGAAAAAGAAACAGTGAAAGTTACGTGCCGAAAGCTTCATCCACTGTCCTTCGGAACTGCTTATCGAACTAGCGCTGTACAAAAGCTAGGGAAGGAGGAAGGGGGGAGGTGAAGCTTTAGGACAAGCGACAAAGGCTTGCTAAGCACGCTAAGCCTAGCCGCATTCGAGAACATATACTGCTTAGTCTTCGCACGTCGCCACTATACAGTGTTTTCAGAGGTTGCCTGCCTCTAAATCCCGTCATATTCAAATAAGGTTCCACGCAGTTATCTGCTCAGATAAGGCTTTGACGCTTCAAGCCCCATCCTGCCATCGAGAAAGAAAGAAAGAAAGAAAGAAAGAAAGAAAGAAAGAAAGAAAGAAAGAAAGAAAGAAAGAAAGAAAGAAAGAAAGAAAGCTCCTGTTCAAAACTGCCAAGGCGTGCTCTCGCGTAGTTGTCCAGTATTAACGATTTCACTTTCAACGTTTTCTTTTTCTCTCACAAACTACCCCCCTTCGCAGGTATCTATACGCGCAGAATAAATGACCGGTGGTAAAGAATTGCGGGGAACGGGCGCGGGAAAATTTATAGCCGGAGGATCAGGAGATCAGGGACGTACAGGATGGGATGCTTCCGGTCCGGAAGGAAAACTTAGGGCCCAACGGACTACGGGGAGATCAAGAGAGCGGGGCCCGGCCGATAAAAAGACGCGAAGAAGCTATAGGTATATATAGGAGAAAAGGCGAGCGGTGAGCCCCATATATGGATGCGTATGCCGTTACGTGCATGGCAAAGATATGCGGTCGCAGAACCCCATAGCTTTCTGGAAAGCCATTGAGCAAATCTAGTCGAGCGTGGGCGTGTGACCGTATGCGGTTATGCTCGTCTTCCTGCACTTTATATCTCAAGCACATTTAACGAAAGTTTGGCTTTTGCCGGTGATCGGTGTTTGCTACAAAGTTCGTAAGGGCACTGCGGTTTTTGCTCCTCGACGTTAAGTCGATAACTATTTCGCTATCCCCGGTCACCTGGTTGGTTCGGATGTTTGTGCAGTTGGTTCCAGGTAAGGATTTATCACTGCGAAGCTGCGCATAGGGCTTGGCTTCCGTGAATGTTCGTTGCCCGTAAGTCGAGACTCCGGGCCGATCCCGGAGCCAGTAGGAAACTATGTATGGTGCAGAAAGCTTCAAGCATTCGGGCGACGACGACGACGACGACGACGACGACGACGACGACGACGACGACGACAGCAACAACAACATCTTTCTATTCTTACACCCCCACCCTCCCCCCTCTCTCTCTATCTCACATACATACATACATACATACATACATAAATACATACATACATACATACATACATACATACATACATACATACATACATACATACATACATACATACATACATGCCGCAGCTCTCCAAGCTGTTGTACATTACAGCCACGACGACGAACCGTTTACGAGAAAAGAAGACGAACCGTTTACGAGAACACGTGCGCCATCTACCAACTCGTATTTACTTGTGAAAACGACGCCTATTTAGGCGCATTCTGGATGTCTGGTGAAAGGTTGCGCCGGCATTGCATCCTTGCATCCCCGAAAAAAAAAAAAGGAAACGAGGTTACTAAGAAGGCTCTTTCGGGATGAGTTGATTGTGTACGTATATCGTGTTTGTTGTGTCGCAGCAGTTTAGTACACCGAGCACGCAGAACGTGCGTAAACGCGTGCGCTGCATTCTCGAATAAACGTCAGCTGGTACAGTTGGCCGCCCCGTATTCCTGTTTGTCCTTCGTGCTTCTATACGGCTGCGACGGTGAATGCTGGCGCTTTGCGGCGAGCCATATGGCCGTATGCGTGGAAGCTATCAACGTAGGAGAACGCAGTGACAACAGAGCAAGGTCGCAGCAGCATGGTTCTATACGGGGCCGTGAGTTAGCTGCGAACTGTGTGAGAGCTCGCTTGTACGGCTTCGCTGTCTTTGTACCACATGCACAATAGGTGTATACCTGTGAGAGATCTTGTACAATCTGTGTACATCTGCATATAGCCCCGCCACGGTGGTCTAGTGGCGGTGGTACTCGACTGCTAATCCAAAGGTCGCGGGATCGAATCCCGGCCGCGGTGGCTGCATTTCGATGGAGGAGAAATGTTCACGCTTGTGTTCTGCGCGATGTCAGAGCACGTTAAAGAACCCCAGGTGGTCGAAATTTCCGGAGACCTCCACTACGGCGTCTCTTATAATCAGATCGGGGTTTTAGGACGTAAAACTCCGAAAATCAATTTATCTGCATGCATTTGGTTCTGTTATGTTACCGTCACCGTGGAGTCATCCCGAATCCTTCGACAAGAGGCACCGTATATGTTCTTGCTCACTCTAAACGAGGTTGTATGCGTGTTTCGAATAATAAGCAACTTCAGCACAAACGGAAGCCTTCTTCACAAGAACAATGCGCCGAACCTGAACTGCGTCGAAGAAACTTGCTCTTATTGTGTAGCAGAGAATAATTATAAAGAGGAAAGTGTATAGCAAATATATGAGATGCAACAAGTATGTAGGTGTTGACTAACTTACAGTAGTGCGCTATATCAAGCGAGGCGGAGGGTTGTTTAAGTGTGCACGTATTGCGGACCGCTTGGCAAGGGGGAGCCGGACTCTCTTCTTCTTCTTCTTCTTCTCCTCTGTAATTTGGCACATACCCAATGCAGGGGATTGGCCAATGCTGTTTTGACTTTAAGAGTAGCTTATTATGTGTGGTTTGGCGAAGCACAGACGATGAAAATTAAGGTAAAATTCTTTTGGTTTCAGTTACAACATCCCTGTGACTGTACCTCAATGTGGACCCAAATGAAAGAATAGTCCTCTCAGTAAATTCAAGGCGCAGTTGGCGAATACTTGGTTCGATAATTGTCTTTCGCTGCATTTTGAAGCGGCGACAAGATATAAAAAAGTGGTGAATCGTTTCCTCCTCATTACAGAAGGGGCACAGTGAGGAATCAACCAAACCAGACCTGTGCTAATAAAAATTTAAACAGGGAATCGGCAACGTAGTTTTGTGATGGCAACCTCCATCTCCCTTGTGTTGCATATCCGCTATGCCAGGTGAATAAAAGATGTGTGTAGTCTGGACAAACCGTCAATACTGGCTCTGACAATTGTTTTGCAAGTGTAAACGCGCGAAATCTGGCTGCCGTTAAGTGTGCAGTTGGTGGTAGGACCCGAATTATAGGTGAATTAAGCGACGCCTTTGCTAACGAATCGGCAATTTCATTTAAAAACAGACTTTTATGGCCAGGTACCCAGATTAAGTGAATACATTTCACGTGATCAGGAGCTAGAAGACAGAAGCGCTTTAATGCAGGCGACTCCCCAGGCGCAGACAAAGAAGAGCACACATATAAAGAATCAGTAAGAATAGCAACCCCTTTAATTGTAGTATTTTATTTGCGCAAAGCTAATATTATGGCCATTAATTCGGCGAGAAATATAGGAGCGAAATCAGGTAGCCGTAATGAAAAAGACAAGTCGAGTTCTGGGCGCTCTTTGCTTCGGGATGCATCTGTTACAATAACCACTTTTGTCGGTAGGGTACTTATGTGATCTTGTAACAATCCGTTTAGATACGGTACGGTAATAATTTCGCGTAATTTGGAAAGATGTGATCATACACAATTTCCGGACAATTTTGTTGAGCAGTCATGGGAAGTACATCGCGAATTTGTATGTTTAATGGTTTAAGTAATTCCTGAACAAATATAATTTGCGGAGTGTGAAACCTCGGCCAGTACACAGGAAAAAATAAATCTGGATGAGAGAGGAAAATTACTTGATCTCGGTTTGAGGAAAATTCATATAGTCTTAAGAATGTATGCACCGTTAGCATGTTAAATCGGCTTGTAAGGGGTGGCACTCGTGCTTCCAGGTATAAAACAGCATTTGCAACGACTTTTGGAAGTCCAAAACACAGTCGTAAAGCCTCTCGCTCTAATAAGCTTCCGCCCGTTGTCCGGAGCCCACTACGGCTTCTTTTCTTCTTGCTATCTCTTCCAGTTCCCCACCCCAACGGACGCTTAGCCGTGCTCCCGACATGGGCTGCAGGAATCAGCGTTCTTTCCTCAACCGAACCGCAATCGTCATCATCATCCGCCCGTCCCTATGTCCCTCATCTTCCCTGTTTCCGACTTGAAACCCTGTGCGCAAAGCAGTATAGGGGAGTAAACAAGAAATGTGAAAGAGGACAGGTGGTTTTGTGAACACGTACGCACACAAGAAGTTAGGTCCCTTAGTCGTAGCCACACGGGTTTTTCAATGTTATAAGAGCTTATATGCGCCCCTTATAAAGGCTCTTGCGTCGATAAAGAGTAGGGTAGGCTTTACTGTGAATGGTGTTAGCCAAAATGCCGATAAGTAATTCGGAAGGCGCGGAATACTCAGAACACTGAGCTCAGGTGAGGCATCGTACCCGGCCTGCATAGACAGATACCGGTTTTCGAATAGCAGCAGTGCGATGCAGATGTGGCGGGGCGTGAGAGGCAAGGAGGCAGTAAAAAATATCCGACGTGGCGCCCCCGAAAAACCATGTTTTCATAGTACGGCTGCTTCTGTACAGGTAAGCGCTTACACGGACCACTGTTCTCGCCTTCCTATTCGACTCCACTCTGTTATAGTCTGTCTCAGAGGTTCTGTGCAGCACTGTGGAGGCTCCAGACCCCTTCGGCCAACCAGGAGGACGAACACATGTTAAAGGTGTCCTTCCGCGGCCTGTCGTCTGCCAATGGCGGGTGCTGCAGTGGCATAGTTGCAGCCCTGGAAGGATGAAGACAAAGCGGGTCCTGCGTGTCCGAACAATGGAATTTCCCTCGCCCGGAATCACCTCGATCGAGGCCTCGTAGCCTTGGCTCGCTGCACGGAACTCCTGAAAACAGACTAAGTGACGCCTGCGTTTAAGGTTAAGGGCGTTGTCCGCGATCACGTTAAGAGCTTATATCGTCGAAAATGCGTGTCGACGTCCGGCGTCCACAGCGGAAATAATCACCTCGACGTAACCGCTGTGGAGTGCCTCAAGCAGCCAAACTCGGAACAGTCGACAACACCACCTGCTGTCTTTGCGGCATTTTCGATTGCCACCAAAACTCAGCCGAGCAGAAGCCACCCTGCTTTATCGTTTGTGGTTAGGAGTGGCTTTTACTAACTCTTATTCCTTTGTGATCGGAATGGCCGACAGCCCTCTTTGTGACACCTGTCGTCGTGAAGAGACGCTACAACACATCATATGCGACTGTCCTCGCTATGACTTACAGAGGCAATCACTGGCGTCCGCTCTCGCTCACCTTGACCTGCGACGGATGTCGGTTGATGCCATTTTGGAATGTCGACCGCACAAGACATCACAACTGAAGGTGACAAAGGCGCTGCTGCAGTTCTTAAAGACGACAGACTTGCACAAGCGACTGTAACAGCGATGTGTGATGTCGCGTGCCATGCAGCTGCCACTGACTGTGAGAATGTGCTATATGTTCGCCCACTTTCTCTCTCTCTTCCTCTTTCCTTCGAGCTACCTCCGTATTTCCCGAAGCACCCGACCACGGAAACCCTTCGCCATGACACAGGTTCATCAGTGACCAAAATTCAATTTCTTCCGGCTAAAATCCAGGAGAAAAATCGTAAACAACGATTTAATTAAGACATATAAAACAACAATTCGGACTTCAATTTGAATGTGTGCGAGAAAACAATTCTTTTACGAGAAAGCGATACGAACGGGGCCCGATGGCGCTACAGCGTTCACTCTTACTGAGCGCGAAGCTTTGGCGTCTTCCAACATTTCTTTCATTCTTTTTTTTTTTTCGAGTGTATCTTCTGACTGTGTGAAGGCTGCGGTGTGACTTTCTCTGCTCACGTGGTCGCGACAGAAACACCCTGCTCACGAGCGGAAAGGTAACAGGCGACAAGGCGTGCGCGTCAACATGATACCCAGAAGTTGACGGGGTCTCGCAGACAGGGGTTCGAATTGCCCGTGTTCAGCAATCACGTGAAGGTTTCCGCCTGTCTGTGTATGTACGGCTTTACCACAACGCTGTCCGTAGTTTGAGGAAGCTGCGGAAAGCGTGACAGGCAGCGCAATGCGTAAGTTTGTAAAATATATGCATGCTGTACTTTTTTCGGTGTTCGTAATTTGGAAAGGTTGGACGTAAAGCCCCAGAAATCGATCAATTTGGAAAGCTTGCATGTTCACTTTCTGGTGGGCGAGTGGTGGAAGGAACGAATAATAATAATAATAATAATAATAATAATAATAATAATAATAATAATAATAATAATAATAATAATAATAATAATAATAATAATAATAATAACTGACGGTGGTTTACGTGCCAAAACCAGATATAATTATGGAGAACGCCCCGTGTAGTGGAGGGCTCAGTGTATAATTTTGACTGCCTGATGTTTTTCAACATGCACTGATAACGCCCAGTACACGAGCCTCAACATGGAAGGGGAATGAAGTCTGACTAGCTGTGTGTTGAGGGAAGCACAAAAAAAAATTGTTGCTTACGAAACTTGAAGCTTACGAATTGTTCATTCCAGCAATTTACTACATGTTTAGAGTAAATTCATGCCATGGATAACTGGCGATGGTAATGTTTCAGACTGGGGAGCGCCCGGCGGAAATTTAGGGCTTTGACAGCCACCCCCTCGCCCCCGAAGTTGACCCGTTATGTTGATTGATTTCTGGGGTTGAACGTCCCTGAACCACGACCGGATTGTGAGAGACGCCGTATTGGAGGACTCCGTAAATTTCGACCACCTGGGGTTCTTTAACGTACACTGCCATCGCACAGTGCATGGGCCTCGACATTTCGACTCAAACGAAATGCAGCCACCGCGGCCGGGATTGTTGTTGTTGTTGTTATGTGGGGTTTAACGTCCCAAAACCAGCTCTGATTACGAGAGACGCCGTAGTGGAGGGCTCCGGAAATTTCGACCACCTGGGGTTCTTTAACGTGCACTGACATCGCACAGCACACGGGCCTCAACATTTCGCCTCCATCGAAATGCAGCCGCCGCGGCCGGGATTCGATCCCGCGACCCTCGGATCTGCAGCCGAGTACCTTAGCCACTAGACCACCGTGGCGGGGCAGCGGCCGGGATCCGTTGACTTGTCATGCGTAGTATTGGTATTGCGTTATCACTACGACAGCTATTTGCGCGATGTGAACTGGCCACATGCGAAGTCCTTTTGATGTAATATAGCGTTCGCGGAAGCCGCAGTGTGAGCCTTATATATTGCACACATCCATATACATGGGGCGAATACTCTTCTCTGTGAAGCCCCTCTCTTGCTCTTTGTGGCGCGATACAGTTAAAGTGTTGGCGTCTAGCCTCAAATCCTGCGTAGCGTTTTAGCGGTGGTACCGAACACTGTGGACTAGTACAAACTTGATAAATAAATGCGCATTTATTCTACTGGTGAACCA
Organism: Hyalomma asiaticum; assembly: GCA_013339685.2. NCBI lineage: Eukaryota > Metazoa > Arthropoda > Arachnida > Ixodida > Ixodidae > Hyalomma > Hyalomma asiaticum. The sequence goes on along the minus strand of CM023486.1, from coordinate 70,862,403 downwards.
CCTAGGTATAGGGCGCGTAAAAGCTGCAGATTCGGCTAGTTGTCGATCATGTCGATATTGTCGATCATGTACCCTTCACACAAACACGGTAAGATGATGAAATGCTCTAGTCCTGGAAATTTTGTACTGCTCATTGTTTCAGGGAAGGCTGCACGACGAACAAGACTACTAAAACTCATTATAGAATGAAGCCAGTTCGACGTCTGTTAAATCTGAGTAAACTGTTGAACTCGGACAATGGTGTCAAGTTCACTCTCCCTATCATATAGCACTATCACTATCATCTGGCAGTGGGCTTAGGGCAAAGATGTGGGTAGTGCGTCGAGGGCAAGCGTGGGTACGCAATTGCCTTCTACGCAACCCGAAACTTTTCTCTTTCTTTATTTCTTTCTTTCTTTCTTTCTTTCTTTCTTTTACTTCGTATAATCCATCATGTAGCAATGTGGGTAATGGGCCAAGAGCAAGGGTTTTCCCCTTCTGCGTGACAACTGTGCTGTTAACTGCGAACGCCGCTCCACGGGAACCAGCCTCAGCTGTTGAAAGCTACCCCCCCTCCCCGCACTGTTTGCTTTGAGTTCACCTATAAGCCTTCTATAGGATGTTCTTCATGGAGCTAGCCTCTGTAAGGAGGAGGAATAAACATTTATTGATAGGATTTAAAAAGAGCAAGGCCGGGGGGGGGGGGGGGGGGGGAGGGGGGGGGAGCGATTCAAGGGTGAGTCCCCATTCCAAGACTCCAGCAGCCACCGCGACTCGCCCAGCTTGATGAAGGAGGCCCTTCTGGGCCTCGAGATCAGCAAGAGCGAGCATGGCCTCTCAGGGATCCCTTAGCAGTGCGAGTACCAAAGGCGAATTTATGGTATGAGGTCTTTTGGTGCACTCACAATGAAGGCCATGACCCGCACCACGGGCAAGTGTTTTTATACAATGTCAAATATTGCTTATGGTACGTTCCTAAATGTGGGCAGGTAATTAACGTTTGTATCCTTCTAGATTTATGCGCCTCGTCCACATTAAGTAGTTTGTGTGGCGTGGCATACTGTTGAGTGAATCTCCGCTGATGCTCCAGGATACTAGACCAGTAGTGAATCATGAAATGTATGTGGAACATTTACCAAAGCGAACGCCTGGATTACTAATCCGCTAACTGCGTATACAAGATAGGCCGCCTGTTGCGCAGGAACTGCATTCCATCCAGCGCTGCGCGCGCTGGTGGCGATGCTGGTCGTGCACGGCGTGCGAGGCTATGACTTTCCCGGCCAGTGGGCGCGCTTCACGGGATGCGTCAGCGTCAACGCCAACTCCTGGCTGGGCTCGCAAAGTGGAGGCTGTGCCGCCGAGAGGATGTACCAAACGTTCAGCGAGCTGATCTCGGCCAACTGCACCAACTGCGACAAGTATACACGATGGGGACAGTTCTCCCGTCGTCTATTACGCCTAGTGCCTCGGATAACGTTAGCAATAATAATAATAATAATAATAATAATAATAATAATAATAATAATAATAATAATAATAATAATAACATATCGGCTTTTATGTGTCCAAACCAATTCTGTTTATGAGACACGCCCCGTAATGAAGGGCTACAGGGTAATTTTGACCACCTCGGGTTCTCTAACGTGCACCTACATCTAAGCATACCTGTGTCTTCCTTTTATTGCGATAGCAATTATATGGAAACTCTCGATGGTTTTTGCCGTCGCCGTCATGTTCCGTATAAAGTCCAAACTGATAGCAACCTTCCCCGCATCGTACCTTCTACCCGCGGGTTAAAGCACACGAGCGGGGGGACGAACGCGGCTAAGCAGAGATCAAAAGAGCCCCGGCCCATCTCCGTCGCTCGGAGTGCGCGTGCGATAACATCACCCTACTCGGAAGGCTCCCCACTCTGGAGGCTTTCCTCGATGCGGTCGTCCGGCTCCGCGCGCGTTCATCGAGGCGCACTTTAGAACGCGCCTGGAATGGTGCTGCCATCCATGAGAGGCGAAGTGAAGCTGCAGTACCTCGCCTTGCAGCTTCTCTTCACCTCTCCTGTATGGCGACACCGTTCCAGGCAAAGTGCACCTCGATGCGCGCTCTGAGCGGGACGAGGTCATCAAGGAAGAGCGAACGAAGCGAGATAAGAATGAATATAAGACGCGTTCGTACAGTTTGGAGCAGGTGAGCCGCTAGCGCAGTAGTAGAGCACCGGCCAACTTTCGTCGCGTAGCGGTGGGCTGAGTACGATTCTTAGCTCATCAACGGAAATATTTTTGCGTGGTTTTCTTTGTTGTTCTTACATGTATGCTTTACTGCTTCACTTTCGTTTGGGAAGTGGGGTCGTGGTGGACCCCGGCATAAAACACTTTCGTGTTAAACAAAACTTCGAGGCGATGTCGATTACGTGAATCGGTTAACCTCGGCGAGCCAGCCTCCTCTGACGACGTCTCTCTTGCTCTCAGAGGCAGTGAGCTTGGTGCCTCTTAAGTACACTGTATTTTAGGTAAGGCTAGGCCCACATGGTTGCTGGACCACACGAGGTTGTTGTGTTCGTCGTAGCCTTTAGTGGAACCTGCCGTTCGTGCTGGGCGCCTGAATCTACCGCTTGCCTATCACGTGAGCAGGGCCTATTTCCGATTATTCCCCTTTTAATTTCTTTTTGTGACTAGGCTTCAATATTGTCATGTCACGCCTCTCCGAGCTTTTTTTTTTTTTCTTGCTCCACGGATGCTTTAGACTACAGTATATGACATGTCGAAATAACGTGGGCAACAGTTGTGGAAGTTAGTGGCATCCTAGCTAGCGCTCGCTGACGTTTCATGAATTTTCAGTGGCTGTCGGCCATATGGTCTCTTGCTTTTGAAGTCAATGTTAAGCCTTCTAACTCGCTACGGTATGTAACAAGCCTAACATGTCTGCCTTTATTATAAGCGTTTAAATGAAATTTCATCTTTCATTGTGTTCTTTGCGCTGCTGGATTCGTTCCAATCAAAAGTATGATAGCTGCTGAAAGATGAGTGTTGCGTTCTCAGGGTGTGCTGGAGCCAAGTTTCCTACTGTTGGGCTGAAACAAAGAGCAGAAGATGGAAATCCGTCATATAGCAATACGTTATTTGATTGATTGATTGATTGATTGATTGATTGATTGATTGATTGATTGATTGATTGTCTACGGGCAAAACTAGCTGCGAGAGACTCAGGCTGATGAAAGGTTTCGCATGTATTCTGATAACCTGGCATTTCTCGCAGTGAACGCACAGCGCAGTGCATGAGCGCCTTCCATCGTATAACGCGCGGCAACTGCGGCCGGTATAGCCGAGCCGGTGACCTCGTGCGTGGCAGACAAACTCCACTTCAAACTCAGCCACAGTGACGACTCGAACGTAATGTATACACTAGGAAGAGAAAGCAACCGGAAGAACTTTCGTTTGCACACTCACCACCGCGGGAGAGGCGGTAATGGGGCAAAGGATAAATGGACGGGTTCTGTGAACACCGTGCGAACGCAACGAAAACAAGCCGCATCGCATGCGAGCCACGCAATCAAAGCCGCTCATATAATACGGGGCCACTCGAACACAATGGCGGCATTCACCGCGAGCGACGCGTGGTGCTCCGGTATCTTCTTTGCAGACACAATGACTGGCCCCATTTAATCGCGCTAACGCAACGGGCAGCAGCGATCATCCCTGAGCCTTTCTAATGGACGACAGTGGCAGAAATTACGATCGATGGTCTCGTCGCAACCACAGACCAGCGGCGCGGGTCGCTATCAACTCATACCGATGAGGGCGGAGTAGGGTATTTTTCTTCTCTTTCCATCGCGAATGGCGACTCTGCAGCCGCAGCACACACAGACACACAAACGCGAGACTTGGTTCGCGTCGCCAGAGAGTCCCTGCGGAGGGTGGAGCTGCAACGAAGGGTTCACGGAGAACTCTGGGTCTGCGCGTTAGGTTCGAGGTCTCCCCTCACTCAGCTAATGACACCGAGCAGTAGAAGCTTGTCTAGCGGTGTGTCTATCTCTTTGAAAACGGCGTGCAGCAAGGCGATGGTTCTTCGCGTGCTGCGCCATCAAGGCGCAACTTCGTCGGCGTGGTCAATAAAGGTGTGACCACGAAGGATCTTTCGTTGGGGTACAGCCGAATTTGGGAAAGTACTGCCCCTCCTTCGTGATCTGTCACTGCTCGCGAGGTTCGCCAGGAGCAAGGAAATTATGGTGGCATAAAGAAAATCGAAACAGAGGAGCGAAGTTTTGTTGCACAATTATATCGTGCGCGAAAGAGAGCGTTGATGACTCCGGTTCGTGCGCGAGAGATTTCGCTTTTTCGTGTGTGTACCACGATGCAGTAAGATAGGAGGTTGCGATATGAATGCCACGTCGCACTTGATTCATCGTGTTAATTCAGTGTCACTGCTTTCCCGTTGCACCATCAGAGCGAAACACTGGCTGGCAAGTGAACGCATGCGAAGAACAGCCTCGTGAAATCGTTCTCCCTATGAGATGAATACATTTGCGGAAAAAATGAGCGGCTCTGCGTTTTCCTCGTTCACTGTTTGACAGATTACTATTGCCAAAAGCCGCTGGACGAATGATATGACATTAGATGGAAATCAAAACTGCCTATTGTCGTTCGGAACAAGACGAATTTATCACTTAGCTGTCGCACTTCTTTTCAAAATCATTTTTGGCTTCTTTTGTATACACTCGATCGGGATATTATCAGAGGAATGAAATTGTAACCGTTCAACCGGCTATTTAATAGACAAGGTGCATGCCAAATGTTGGATCTAAAAACATGCCCTTCTCAAGTGACACTTCTCTATTGAAAGATAGGAGAAAATTGTACTGATAGGCGTTTTTTCTTCTATTTTTTTTTTGTTTCTTTGTCAGGCATATCCAGATGAAGCCAACACATAATATTGCCAACGAAAGCACATGGAGCGTTATAGCTACTACCTCGTATGTAGTATTGATTGCAATAAGTAGCTTGCAGTTGTATTTTAATTACATTGTCTAATTATAACAGAACTGCAAGCATCTCAACCATGAAAACTTCCCGGTCACTTCCTTCTTTACCATCTCGCAGAAAAGTTTCTCGATTAACACTTTTTCACAGACATTATCACCATCCTTTTCAACACAATCAACTATACTCTTTTGCCCACAGCATATATCCCACCGCATCGATCATCATCACAAGGTAGGCATTCCCTTAAGCAGCACAAAAACTTGAATTCATTTTTACCTCGTACGTCAAAAAAATGAAACAGTCTTTCCACCGACATTGTTGCTATTAGATAACGTTGTTTGATTAGGCTCTTCTATATATCGATTCACATCGTACAATGAATTTTTCTGTTGTATAAGCTAACATTGTACGAGCTTTAATACAGGCTTCAATTTGTGTCAATTACTTGTACTGACTACTCCTTGTTCAATTATGTTTTTTAACAATCCACTCCCTTCTGCAATGCCATTTTACCCTGAGGGTAAAATAAGTAAAAAATAAATAAATTTGCAAATTCTGCCCACACACCATACTCTACAGCAAAATGGCGATATCCCGACATAACTACAGTTACATGAACGCACTGCGGCTGCGATGTTGCGATGCTGTGCAGACCTTCGCCATTTAAGACGGCAATGTTCGGCGTTCGACAGAGGCGGAATGTTCATACAGCCTTTGCAATGCACAAACTAAAGTGCATACCGTGAAGCTTTCTGCCCGCGGATCCTAACACGCAGCTAATATTTGCAAAACTTGCTAGCCAGAGCGGGTTGCATGATCGGGTTAGTTTAGGGGGACTGGCCACGCACTGCCTCGGTACAGGTGGCTACTGCTTGAGACATGCGCATTGCTTGAGACAGTGGAAAACTCTGTAATGTGACAACGACGCTTTTTTAACCCCATAGATGACCTGCGTCTCCGCACTTCTCAATAAAGGACCTTCAGTCAATCAGTGGGATGATGAAATAAAGGGAGAAAAGAGGGAGAAAACTTTAATAAATGAATAGGTCCTGCGATTTGGTCGGGGTAGGGCCACAAGCACCCCAGCCTGGGTGCTTCGCATGAAAACTTTTGCATTACGAGAACCCGGACTCCCAACAACAGGTCAGGCAATAATTCTTACCTTCCCTTGGCATCAACAGCCCGCCAAAGCAAATGGTTCTGCTTCGCAGGTCAGATAACCAAATTTATCTCGGTTCTAAGCATCTTCCACTTGTTAATGCCAATGTTGTTATTCTCTTTAATTGTTGTCGAAAAAGTCAGTTGCTGCAGCTTCTTCTTTTCAACGCAGCTTCTTTCACTGCAAGGCTCGCCGCCTGGCGGCCAATTGTGGTGGGCAGGACTCCGTCAGAGTCGCCGAAGTCGTCGGCACTTGTTGGAGACAGTCTCGGATGGATGATCCAGTGAACCGGAGCGGAATCGAGGAGGCAGAGCAGTATGGAAGCAACCTCGGTGACTGCGCAGAAAGTTACTTGCTGCGCGAGGACTGCTTCTACAGGCCGTCTACCGGCGAATGCAGGCCCTTGACGTGAAGACCACTCAACGGCCACTTCCGTTTTTCGATGTAGTTACGCAATAAATTGTCCTTCAAGGGTCCCAGAAACGGCTTTTTGACATTGTGTCACTGATTAGGCTACGTCACTATCAAATTCGTTCACACAATAGATTAAGCGATGCACCTTGCACCAAGTCAGCTATGGGGTTGTTTGTGTCGCCTTCCTCCTTACCACCGCTGTTCTTCCTCAACTCGCCAAGTTGAAAGGCGCACACTAGCAACGGCGGCGCCTCTAATGGGGCGTTCACACTGAGCAATCCGGCGGCCGGAGAAGCGCGGAAACCTGTTCGGCGACAGCGAGATCCGCCGAAACAGCCCTATCCGCGCCGATCGCTCCGGGAGCGATTTTTGCGGCCGCTGCCGCCGGATTTCCCGTCGCGGACCAATAGGAGCGCGAGTCACAAATTCGAAAAATGGCGGCCAAGTTCGGCTCGATTGTCTCTGTATTCGAAGCCCGTCTGGACATCCAACTGGATCGTAAACACCCATTTTTCTTCGGGGAACGCCGCGCGTTGAGTAGTGTCACGAATAACAGCCATTCTCAACTTACTCGTTGTAGGAATCCACGTGTCCACGTCACAATTTCGCACAACGAATAGCACTTTCACGGCGTCACCAAGCTTCTCGCGTTCATGTATTCCAGGACGAGCACACCACCGCTGGTGGTGTTTCCGCCTGTCATACATCACCAGAACGTATTTCGCAGCCAGCCTAGCAGTACCGCTTCTTTCTCAGGCACACAAACAAAACGGACAAGATCCGCACGAGCGTAGAACCGGTGGAACCGCGTGTACATCCGGGCCATGCCGCATTTTTTTAAAGGTTCGACCTGCGCTCGGCAGATGGCGCTATGTCACTTTCCGGCGGCGCCGGTTCCGCGGCGGTAAGCAGTGTGAACTACGCGGTTTTCGGCGGCAAGAGAATTCCGTCGAATGTAGACGCCGGATTTACCAGTGTGAACGAGGCATAAGGGCCGCTGTATCGAGTCCTCAGTAGCTTAGTATACATGGCGCCGCGACGTTGATACTGAGGCCTGCCGGCGTCAATAGCGCTGAGGTGGCTAGACTACTTCCCTAGTAGTGCGTCGGCGACGCGAGTGTGCGCCGCCAGCTGCCCCGACGATACCGGTGTCTGGACTTCCGGTACTCATAACGTCATTCGGGGACAGCCAATCACATCAATTGTTGCGTGCCCATTGCACTCTAGCAGGGGCCTCTTTAGGATGAGTGGCGTCGATTTTTAACGATTCGCTCATTTAAAACCTTGCAGTAAACACATACTTAACAATGTTCTGTTAATGATCAGAAAGGCGAGTAATATATAATGTGTGTAATAAATCGAATAGAATTTAGCTACCGGCGCTGTGCATTTGTACAAAATCACCAAACCTGCTTCAGGGTCCCTTTAAGCAAGACGACAATGATGATGATAAGTAGTTTTTGCCGGCGCAAAGTTGAGATGTGGTCAAAGAGCGCCATTACAGATGATGTGGTGCAGGCGGTGACTATGTAATAATGACTATGCAGACGATGGTAATATGTAATAAGGATGTTAAGGAACCTAAAACCAAATCGCTGTACAGAAGCGTAAAAAACATATTGTATAAAATTGTGATGGTGGCGGGCGGTGTGGTCTGCTGAATGCACGACAACTAATCATGATGTTGAAAACTAGAGTATTGGAGTATCACGAATCCCTCCCCAAGGCACTTGAAGCAAGGGACCAAAAGGAGGTGCTTTCTTTAACAATAATGAAGAAAAATATCGCAGCAGCGACCTCTACATAGAGGCCGTGATACAGGTTGCCTGGAAAGCAAGAAAACTACGTGTATCTCTTAAAAACGCGAGAAGTGATTCGTATTTAGAAAGAGGTACTTTGCCTAGAAGCGTAAAAGATTGCGGTTGAAAATGCTGCCTGGATGATATAGAAAAATGCTGTTTCCTCCGAACCTCCAGTTCAGGGCATTGCAGAACGAACAGTGAGCGGCTTACTACATTTATCACAGACAGGTGGACCGCCACCGGACAATACGAACGGATGTGGCTAGCCTATCTGCAAACTCATGTTCTTCGATCTCGCGGTACCCTGGCATCCAGCACGACACAGTTTTCTGCGCGGATGCGTAGTGGTGCAAAAGGTAGAATAACGAGCCATAAATGCAGGGTAAGCCTACTGACGCATGTGGGTCGATATGGTCATTGAATTGAGTCAGATATAATCATGCATCACACCCGTTACAAAACATGGGTGGAAAGGTCAGAGGAACACTTGCAAAAGAACTAACACGAGGAACGGACGTCAATGTCCATGAGGAAACTTGGAAGAGTGTTAACGTCAGAACTGCCGGGGATGGGCTCGTACCACCCTGGAAAATTTCGGGGGTGGCTCGCGGCCTCGGGCTCCCGAGCTCCCCCGTGGTCGGCTCCTGTGCAACGTGGCGCGTTGGCAGTTCATCTGTTCGCACGAAATGTAGGAGCAACAGCAAATAGCACTTGTTCAAGGTGCAATACTGCGGAAGCTACAGCCCCCTTCGGCAAATCACGAGGGCAAACACGTGTTAAACGTATCCCTCCGCGCCATGGCATCTGCCAATGGTGGACGCTGCAGTGGGAGCAGCCACGTTGGAGGAGGACGGAGTGGGCTCGCAGGTGCGTGTCCGAACAACGACATTTCGTCTCGCCTCGGAAGAATTCTGCGTTCGATGGCCTCGTGGCCTTGTCTTTGCTGCACGGAACTCCTGAAACAGACTATAGGCACCGTACCGTTGTTTCGCTTTCCGACGCTGTGCGCGCGCCTAACTGAATTCTGTGGCAATAAATTCGTTTCCGAGAAGCGCGTCTCCCTGAGAAGCCTGCCACACACTAACAGTAGCTTACCTCAACCTCAGGCTGGCTTGCAATGTTCCCCATTTCGAAAACATATCTGAAGCAGCTTGCCGAAAAGGCCGGGCGTTCATGGTTGAGGTGGAGGCGAAATGTTGAGGCCCGTTTGCTGTGCGATGTCAGTGCGCGTTAAAGAACCCCAGGTGGTCGAAATTTCCAGAGCTCTGCACTACGGCGGCTCTCATAATGAAATCACGGTTTTTGGAACGTAATACCCCAGAAATCCATCAATCAATAAACCGATGCCGCGTATTGTGTTAGATGTACGTATCTGTGAGGCCCGTCAAGATCGATATCACACGAAAAAATTATTTTGGTGTTTCCGAGATGCCAAGAAAGCCCTACGAGCCACCCTGCAATACTTGAAGGCGACTAACTGAAGTGAAACAAAGAATCGGCTTACACTGACAAATCATTCTTTCAGAATACTGCACTGTCATTAGATTCGTGATCATAGATTAAACACTAAATGATAAAGAGAAGGTCGAAGTTTTATTTTTGCTTTATTTTCGTTTTGCACCGAAATATTCGCGATGTCACGTCAAGGATTACGGAGTGGTTTTTCGTATCTTAGACTTATTGACTCAACAGTTTTTCAGAAACTTGGTATGTAAACATCGGGCAGACTAGCAGGCCCGATGTTTACAGACCTGAGCCCGGGTATTTAATCTGAAGGACAATCAATAAAGTACTTTTTTTTTTTTGTTCTATGCGTTGGCTCGGTCCAGCCTCTTGTCGCATTGGAGGAGAATATGCTTCTTTTTTACTGACTAGGAACTTAGGCCGTGGTAGGCCTCGTCAACGTCGGTGACGTCACGACGACTTGGCGGAGAATGTTCAAGGTGGTGTCGTCACGTGCATTTCTTGCGCGTTTTCTCACGGCACAAGTGGTGCTTTTGGTGCTGTGAAAAGGTATTTTACGAATACGGTTGGTCGGTAGGTAGGTCGGTGTCTAGGGTTTTTAAGTCCCACAACCACGATTTGATCATGAGAGACGCCGTAGTGGAGGGCTCCGGAAATTTCGACCGTCTGGGGTTTTTTTAACGTGCACTGACGTCGCACAGTACACCGGGGCTAGTGTATCAACATAGTGTATTAACATAGCAGGTCCCGCCTGCGGTTTGTAACCTTGGTACCTCCTTCTGCATACTAATCTGCACTGTATTACATTTAGGGGCGAAGCTCCTTAAGGTTTGGGTCTGTCCGTCCGTTGTAGTAGCGCGTTATCTACTAGGGACGCGCTACTAGGAGGGCGCGTGTGGGAGGCGCGCCCTCGGTGCGTGCCTCCCGGCGCACGAGCTCTCTCACTCTTCCATCTGCTGTCTTGTGAGAGAGAGAGAGCGAAAGGCGTGCGTTGGCTATGGAAACGCTCTTTCTTCGATGAACGCGCTACCAGCTCGCAAAGAAGGAGAACGCGCCCTCGCCCGCGAGAGACAAGCTTGACGCAGGCAGCGTCTTCTAACTAGTTTCTTGATTGAAAAATACCGACTGCTCGCGCTGGAGAACCGTTCACCGGCCACCCATATATATATATATATATATATATATATATATATATATATATATATATATATATATATATATATATATGCACTGGATCTTGACTTGCCATGAAGTGCCGGTGGGAGATTTCACTTGTGCATAGTTGAACCATGAGGATTCGTAGCGTGCGCGTTAACTAAATTAATCCGGAACTCGGCACGATCTACGATGAACATCCGGAGCTTCGCCTACTCCGTGGATATGCTGTGAATTTTTTTGACACGAAATGAATACTGATTGATTGATTGATTGATTGATTGATTGATTGATTGATTGATTGATTGATTGATTGATTGATTGATTGATCTAAATGCAGCAGCCGCGGCCTGGATTCAATCCCACGAACTTCGGATCAGCAGCCGGGTGCCACAGACACAACATCACCGTGGCGGGGCATTGCACGAATACGACAACAGTACTGTTGCTCTCCAGTGTCTCTTTAAGCGCCCAACTGTAGCTACGGTCTGCATCTCTCCTCTCTAGTTTATTCCGCAACTCGAGCCCCCCCCCCCCCCCCCCTCCCGCCTCCTTCTGTCTCTCTGCTTGTTGCTTACACGTGCACAGCTTCAAGCGTACACCGCATAAAAGCACAGCTCTATCTTTTTATGGGTAGCTCCGTTTCACTCCAGTATGGAAAGCATAAAAATCCGCGTGTAGTGTGAAGGCCACCTACACAGTTCAAGCCGTGTGCGAGTGGCAGCCGCGGCTTCACTCAATTAGGCTGAGAGCATGCAAATTTGAACTGGAGAAACGAATGGAGCGAGCACGCTAATTACGTCACTGCGGGGCACCAGGATTGCTGCTGCAGTCCAGACGAGTTTTCTGGCCCCGGCAGCACGCATGCGCCAGTTTTCTTCTTCTTCTTCGACTAATGAAGTCCATTTCGTATTCATGAATTTTGAACAGTTGACGAGGCAGGGAGGCTAACCGTGAAGGCCACAACCGGATATACACTGCCAGCGGGTAAAATTGGTCAAAAGTCTGAAAACACAGAAAATTATCGTTAAACGAAGGAAAAATAAATAGGATGGTGCCAAAGTTTCGTTCATATATTTTATATTTATTATCTCAAGGCATTCATTAATACATCACAGAGAAAACGCACTGAACGAAAAGAAATACATAACAGAATTGGCGAATCGCACACCGGATAATATACTTAAGGGCAAACTACAATCTCTGTGTTAAGTTTTCCGCCGACAACACTATAACACTAACATTCCGAAGAAAAGATTTGCTTGCAGTCTGCACAAACACGCCTCAAAGGAGCCCCGAGACGCCTTGTTCTCGAAGCGAAGTGCGGTGCCTTTGAACGAGCTCGAGAAATGTTTCTATAGGATGTATAACATCAACGGAGACATAAAGAGTGCAGCGTTTTATATTTCCCGTTCACCCTCAGCTCATCGATTCCTCTCAGATTTAGCGGCCCGCGTCGATAGCACCTATGCGGCGTTCTTTGATAGCGGCGTTGTCGGTGTAGAGGTCTCAAAGGCAAGGGCCATTGATTTTCGACCCTGACAATCCCCGTGCTTGCCATGTTTTTTCCTTGTTTTTTTCTTGCCACTTGCCCGCGGTGACCCATCGCGGTAGGCGTTTAACAAAGGTGCACGAGAGTGACAAAAGGGGCCACGCGATGAAAAAATAAATAAATAAATAAAAATACGGGTGCGCGAGACGCGTTAACCACCGTTTCCCCGCTTTCAGGGTGTGGCGCGTATTTTATGGCCATAAACGATGGCTGCAGTTTATGGGACCTCGCTGCCGCTCCGCTGAATATCGCGACCACTTACGCCGCATAGGTGAAAGTAAAGTAAGCGTAAAATAACAAAGAGGAGGTGTCGATATTCGAAGGATGGAGAGAGAGAACAGGTCCATTATGCGAAATTGTAGGCGCTCTTTACTGCACGTAGTGCGAAAAAAAGAATATTGGGCCCGTATGCTCACGGCAGCAGTGTCTCTTATAATATGAGTCCGTATTCGCAAAAACCGTATTACGCTGTGAAATTGCTGACAAGAAAAGTTTCCATCCAACCCTATTGTTGCGTGGGCGTATCATTAATGTTGTATTCCAGGTTCTACGTGCCAAAACCGTGTGATTGCGAGGCATGATGAAGGGAGCTCTGGATTAATTTACACCGCCTAGGGTTCACTAAAAGTGGGCCTAAATCTATGCAGATGCATGTCCTTGCAATTCTTTCCCACCTTAATGTGCTCATCTTAATTTGCCGGAAATCGATTCATCTGCTTGCCAACGCACTGTCATAATCAGTAAGCTATAGCTATTCATCAAAACATGTTGTGCTAGTCAGATAATCATCATCATCATCACTCATCATCATCATGTTTTATGCCCCCTTCAGGACGAAGGCCTGTCCCACAGATCTCCAATTTACCCAGTCCTGCTTGAGTTGCTTCCATTTTCCGCCTGCAAACTTCATTTCACCGCAACTGACGTTTTGCCTGTTACGGTTGAATTTTCCGTCCCTTGGCACCCATTCCGCCGTTCCCACTGCCCACCTGTTATCATTCTTGTGCATCACGTGACCTGTCCAGGTACATTTTTTTTTCCTTAATGGTAACGAGGATGTCGTCTGCTCCTGCTTGTTGTCTTATTCATTCTGCTCTCTTTCTATCTCTGAGTGCTATGCCTACCATTTTTCTTTCCACGGCACATTGAGTAGTTCTTTGTTTCTTCTCAAGTTGCTTCGTTATCCTCCAAGTTTTTGAGCTGAAAGTGCTGGTAGAATACAGCTGTTATATATTTTTCGTTTTGGTTTCAGCTCAACCCAAACGTCTAAAACCCGCGGGGTAAAATGTTATCTTGACTCAGAAGGGAGGAGTAATAGGCGCACCCCTGCCCCGTAACTAACGTTCCTTGCCTATGCCAATCATCTCTCTCTCTCTCTCTCTCTCTCTCTCTCTCTCTCTCTCTGTGTGTGTGTGTGTGTGTGTGTGTGTGTGTGTGTGTGTGTGTGTGTGTGTGTGTGTGTGTGTGTGTGTGTGTGTGTGTGTGTGTGTGTGACAACGTCCTTCTGGCTTGCTCAGTACAAGATCTGCGGTCACCGCTGAAGCTGGTGGGGGTCTGATGCTGAGGTTATCAATGAGCGTGGAAGGCAGCAGCGGTTGGATGCAGTGACCACGGTTACCGCGGTTCATGACCTGCATTGAGACGGCCCGTGGGCTTGCTGATGGTCACGCCGAGTGAGGGCTGCGCCGCCTACAATATGCTCGGACAGTTCTGCATCATGAACTGCGTCACTTGAAGGAACTGCCACAAGTAAGGACAGCCACATCTGCATGTTCATTCATTCATTCATTCATTCATTCATTCATTCATTCATTCATTCATTCATTCTTTCTTTCGGTCGCTTGGTCGGTCTGTTAGTTAGTTAGTTAGTTAGTTAGTTAGTTAGTTAGTTAGTTAGTTAGTTAGTTAGTTAGTTAGTTAGTTAGTTAGTTAGTTAGTTAGTTCTAATTCTGCAGCTTATTTTTTGTAACATATTTTTATGAGACCATTTCTTCAAGGCCCTTTCTCATGAGACATAAAAATACTTCGAATAATATAATGAAAAACCTTACTGTAGTGAATTTAGGCATCTTTTTTTCTCGTATACTGTGAACTTCGATGTTGTAAATATCGCGCTGTTCAGATCTCTTACTTCAACCTCAGAAAGGTAAGAAATACCGCGATAAATTTAACAGCCTATCTCGTGTCATGGGATACAAGGATGTGGACTGGTGAACAGCTTTTTTTTTTTTTTTTAAGATGGACGGTGGAGGCCTAGGCGATGTCTGACGCGAAGCATGAACTTTCGTAAAGCACCATTAAAACCCATATTCACTTGTGGCACAGAGTTTGTACATTAGTGACGCCCACACTTCTGAAGATAATTTTGCTTGTTTCTCGTGAGAGAAGCTATATGCCCTGCGAGAGACTGCAATTCAGACATTAATCACAAAACCAGATCCACAACTAGAAAAACTCTAATGAACATTAAACGCCGCGTAAAGGTTTTAGTGAACTTGAATGAACGGAAAATGCGTAAGGACTTCTGCAACAGCTTTTACGAACAGCAATGACATACGAAGTATTCTTTGCTGCACTGTGTTGCAAGCCTCTCATGCTACGACCTCTGAACAAGCGAGTGATTTTTCAATAGTGCCTTGAAGTCAAGCAAACAATAGCGATTTCGTATAATAGCAAATTTATCGCACATTTACAACAATTCTATGCAAATGTTCCTCGCGCACGGCAAGCCACGCTGGGATATCGAAATGCTCTGTGCGAATGCAGGTGCTCTTTAAGTCCAGCAAGGACGTTACCTGCGTATAAGTCTTCTCGCGTCTTGCTTTTCTTCCCCTCATTCCTTTGTTGCACAACAACAGCATAGTCGCCAAATTCTCGAGGAAAAGCTTTGTTCTTCAATGAATGTACGGCCAACTATTCTTCTGCCAAGCACACACGTGCGGAGCTGACAAGTATTCATGATACTGGGAGATAATACTTAAAAGAAGTGCGCAGAGTCTGGCACCTAGAGAATTCCGACAAAATACAATGACGACAAGGTCGTTATTATTATACTGCGTCGGGTTTGTCGATGAACAAATGGAGAAAAAAAATAATTTCCAGCGCGAGAGTGATAGGTACGAAGAAATGGAAAGGCAGGGATGTTAACCATATGCGCGTGCGATTTGCTACCACGCACTGGGGGAAGGGAGAATAAGGGACACAAAGAATAAAAGAAAAGAAACGAAAAGTGCCATCCCATTCGAGACAGCACATTGTCACTGGAACACCAGAAATAACGTTAATAGTAATTGATGAAGGTTTACGTGCAAGAGCCAGCCATTATTATGAGGCATTTCTCGTAGTGGGAGGCTACGGCGTAATTCTGACCAGCTGGGGATTTTTGATGAGCAGCGAAATCTAAGTACACAGGCGTTTTTTTTTTCTAATTTTTATTTTTTTTGCATTTCTTCTCCATGAAAATGCGGCCGCCATAGCAGGGATTCGATCTCACGACTTCGAGCTTCGCAAGCCAACACCTAGCCGCTGAAGATATACTGCAGCGGCTGAAGAAATAAGGTTGACATTGTAGCAAGTTAAAACGAGATTAACTTGCTACAAAATCAACCTTATACTTTCTGGAGTCTTTCTCTGTGTTCCGATTAATGCAACGCAACTAGTCAAAGCGTCTGAATTCTGTCTGTTAAGGTGGAGACATCATTATCATCATGATGAATATTCCTTTATTTTTTTTATTTTGACAATTAGGCACACGATTTTCACGGTGCTGAGACAAAAGACGAAGACACACGCCTGACAAGGTTCCCAGCGCCATATCAGTTTCATTCCAATATTGCGGATCAGAAGTTATTCCGAGGTTACTCAAGATTAAAATCGAACGCCTGGTAGCATACCTTAAGAGCATGCCTTATGTATGCTGTTTCAGCATTCGTCCTCTAATTGCTTCTGCCTCTTGAAATTCATGCTTGGCTGAGAAAAGGCAGACAGACAGACGGGAGTAATTCTAGAAACTGAAGACGAGAACGAACTCATTCTTCCGATAATAATAATGGTAAGTGCTAGCGTCGCACTTACTATTTTTGTGCATAGACTTCCTATTATGCATATGGACCCCAGAAGGGCTTCCATATGATGATGATGATTGTGGTTCGGCTAGGAAAGGACGCTAATTTCTGCAGCCCATGTAGGGAGCACGGCTAAGCCTCCGTGGGGTATAAGGGAGAGGGACTGAAAGAGACAGAGAGGAGAGAAAAGCCGTAGTGGAGAGCTCCGGAAATTTAGACCACCTGGGGTTCTTTAACGTGAACTGACAACGCGCAGTACACGGGCCTCTGGCATTTTCGCCTCCACCGAAAATGCGACCGTATACAATGCAAGCCCATCTTTCACTTCTATCTATTCCCTCCTCCTTAAAGAGTAAGCAGGCGTTGTGCCCCACTCGGTGGCAGTTGCCAGCTTGCTGGCAACTGCCCTTGTACCTATGTGTCCTGGTATGTTTTATGTTATCTGAATAATAATAATAATAATAATAATAATAATAATAATAATAATAATAATAATAATAATAATAATAATAATAATAATAATCCTGGCGTGTTTTCATTATATCTAAGAAAAGGCAGCGCTTAGACAACGAGGGCTCTTACCACACTGAGCGCCCACAAGGCCCGAGCGTTAGCTGTCCGTGAGTGGCACTTTCAGCAAAAGAGATTACGTATCTGACGCGATAGAGGCTTCATGGCGTTATGATGGTGAATTAAAGTTGTTTATATACCTATAAAAACCATGTTTGCTCCAGAAAAAGAAAAGAAATATAACGAAGCATGCACTAAGCCGCGCAAGACTTGAAACAGCGAAGCTGGACGATTTGAAGTTTGACATGGTTTTATTAGATCTTACTTGGCCATGATAAGTTTTGCTAGGTCTTGCTAGGCCACACTTCGCAACTTATTTAGTCCTGGCTTAATTGGTCTTGCATCAATCAGTCTTATTAGGCTTGTCAGCTATCTACTTGACGTGATTACGGTTAGCTTAATCACGCTGTGTCTAACTAGGCTTCATTTAACTAGGCTTGGTGCAATTAGTATCCGTTTAGTTATGCTTAACGTAATTATTATTAAAATTTTCAGGACTTCATAAATGAGTATTAGCTTAATTAGGCCTGGCTTATTCAGTCATAGCTTAGTTAAGCTCGACGTAATTAGGCTTAGCCTAATAGGGCTTGGCTTAGCTTAATTAGTCTCAAACTAGGCAACGCGCGGTAGGAACGGCTGCGTGCACTGCCAAGGTAGGTGGGCTGGGCAACGAAGCGACATCACGGCGCAGCTGTGGCATTAGCGGTTGCTATACAGTGCGAAGCGCTCCGAGGTGGTTTTCTGCGGACACCAAAGTTCTTACGGCTATCATGAACAGCTTCGCTGTTAAAAAGAAAAAGGGAAAAGTTACTTGCAACTTCACGCCTGTGCGTTTTACGTGTCTTCCTTTTCCTTTTTTTTTTTTTCCTTAGCGCTGCCTTTTCTTCAAGAAGGTTACACCAAGTCGGTCACATTAAGCTCCCGTTTTGTGACGAAGGGGCAAACCATGGGTCCGTTCGATTCACCTGCACCCCTTGAACCAGTTCACGAGGTGCCGCACCTTGTCATTCGTTTCAGAGGTGCAGGGATGGCACCCTCGGAACCACGTCGTTCGTTTCAAAAGGTGCAGGAAAGGTGCAGCGCTGGTTCATGATTTTCCTGCAGCCGCTCCGTTGAAGGTGCCGGGTTGGTGCAGGCGTGAGGGTGAGGGTAGCAGACGACGCGCCATTGTGACGTAGGCGCCGTTTGAACTCCCCCGCCTTTGCAGATTGGCCATGTACGTGCCGTTAGCGACCTCTCCACCGCGCACAAAAGCGAGGCCTGCACCATGTCGGCACCTCTCCGTTCGTTTCTTGTGTCGTGCCGCGCCTGCACCTACTGAACTGCAGCTGCACAATTTCAAAACTGCTCGTGCACCGCCGTGAACCGGTTCAGAGGGGTGCAGGTGAATCGAACAGACCCCATGTTATGATACCACGACCCATCATTCGTTCCAGTCATACATTCCTACCCTAATAGCAACAGCTACAACTGATGAGTCTCGCCAACCTGGGGTACTTTATCATTCACCTAAAGCTAAGTACACGGGTGCTTTTTTTTTCTTTTTTGCACCTCGACACCATTGAAATGCAAAGGTGCACGTTAAAGGACCCCAGGCGATAGTAGTTACTCCGGATTCCTCCATTATACGGGACGTGCCTCATAGTTACAGCTGTTTTTGACACGGAAAGCCCCGTCAATCATTATGTGTCGGGACTCGATCCCACGACCTCAAGCTTCGCAAGCAAACACGTTGCCGTTAAGCTACCAAAGCGTGTCGCTCGTACAGTACCATGCCAAATATGATATAGGTATGGTAAGGGAAGGAGGCGCAAGTTTACCATATTTCTCCCCATATTTAGTGTCCCACCCTGCCTCGGTGTCTTTCAAGGTCATATCAGATCGTGAAGGTCAACCTTATGGCGCTATCAGCAACAGTGCCGAGACAAAGAGCTTGGTCTTTCGGCGGTACACGTGTGCGTCAGCCCTTTAACCAAGTGAAAGCTGTTTCGTAACAGCAGAATAGTACTCGGCGTTGGAACAATGCGAGGCATAGGGATGAGAAAAAAGAGCGGGACACACTAAAAGCCTATATTTGGCGAGGAGATGAAATATCGAGCGGTCGCTCAACCAAGGCAGCCGGGCATGCTCTAGAAGGCATGTCCAAAGACAGCTTCACGTAAACTGATGGCCTTATTGTGAGTGGCATGAGCAAGATTGTGAAGGGCAAAAAAAAAAAAAAAGAAGAAGAAGAAGAATAGCAAGGTGCGTACTATTTTTCGTCTGCCTTGCAATAGGGGTCTCTGCCGTACTGCAGCCTCATGACGCCCTTGTATAGCTACAGCACGACAATGCTTAACAAGAGAGCATCGTAAATGAGAATAAGTAAAAGGGACCCTGCTTTCGCAACGCCAGTCTGCACCGAGCGCCGTCGCCCGAAGGAGACAAAATGCGTGAGTGTTCACCTGGAACGCTTTCCTTTTGTTAAGCGTCTATCTCGAAAGGCAGGATAGGATGGCCCCCGTAGTTAAGTTATCGGGATTGAAACGTTATACAAAGCTCTACTTGAACCGAGCGAAGGACGTAACCGTCCCTCCACAGACGATATAACTTCACCCAACTTATGCCTGTAGCTGAGTTTTAACTGTTACCCAAGAATTACCGACGCCTATACGTAAAGAGCAGCACACCGTAAATCTAGGAAAATATTTTACAATCCAGCTCCTTGCATAAAGCGTGCAATCCACTTCTGCTAGCAGTAACTGCATAGGTAGTATGTATAGCGTATTTATTAAAGGCAACTGAGAGGCATATTACATTGAAAGCGCTTCTCTGAGTCTGGGCATGGAGGAACAAAAAGTTCAGAGGGAACGTTTCTTCGCGCGTCCAGCCTTGGCAAGCGTGAATACACTTATTTTGCATAATATTGGCCCGAAGTGGGTCTTGCGCGCTTGCCGAGATGTTTGTTAACCACTAGTTTTTAACCGATGCACAGTTATTCCGCTGACGACTGCTGTGCTTGTGTCTACACCGTTAGCATTATGGAATCCTCAACCACACCCCGGGCTTAGCAAAAAAACATATTCTAAACGTTGCCAGATTTCGAAAACAAGGGAGACTTCCTCTTTTCCGTATAAGTGCTTCGATCAAGACCAACAAGCCGGCCCCTGGCACTAACTCCATATGTTACAAGCGCCCGATGAACGGTGTCAAGCTTCGGCAGTAAGGGACACTTCGTCTGTTCCTTATAAGTGGAGAGGAGAAAACAAGCAAGTTATCTCCATGATCAATTCACTGGCGATGGCCAGTGCTTCTGGACAAGATGGAGACACAGACAGCTCGAAGCGCGTTGCAAGTGCTGGGTGCCGCCAATCCAGTTTTCGCAAGCCTTAAGTGCAGTGATTGAGAAGTCTAACAGCAACACCATGTCTAGTTAAGGACAGCAGTGCTCCTTGCAGGGGTATGTTGGCGGGATTTCGGTAGTGCAGATCCCCTTACAGTAGTTCTAAACTCCACCTGACCAGATATATATATATATATATATATATATATATATATATATATATATATATATATATATATATATATATATATATATATATATATATATCACTTTCATTTATTTGGACATATTCAAAAAATGCCCACGAAGGGGGCAAAAGAAGAGTGTGTCTCCTGACTGTGTCCCCCGGGGGACACGTACGTTATGGAAAAAAAAGATCCGGTCTGCCCAGTTTGCACCAGTTATACGTTCGCGGAACTTCCCATTCGGTTGGCACCTTGCAAGGTGCGGTCACGCGTCCGAGAACAACAGAAAAAGAAAGTTAGGCGGGGTCGGGAGTTCTGACTGACTGATGCGATCCGTAGCTTTCACTGCTTGAAGTAATAGTTATGGCGCTAAAACAACGGGACACAGGAAAGACGAAACACACACTGGCGCCAACTTCCAACTGTTTATTCGCATGAACCATCGCTGGAATTTATACAGTTTGCCGGCCATGATAATCTTTTGCCGATATAATCAGTAAAAGTGCAGAATGCACCGTAAAGCAAACGACGACCCTGTGTGATATGCACAGTGAACATTGATGTATGCAAAGACACACGTGTTCAATTACACTATAAAGTCCGAGTGACAGGAAACTACACTGCGCACAAACTAAACTGGTAATAGCTACAGGATATCTTTCAAGATCAGGACTTCTTTATCACTTAAAATTATGGACGGCGTGCTAATGCACCGATCACCTGCCATTCTTGTTAAATACGCCTCGATTGTCTCTCTTTCGGTACGGGTGTGCGCTTTCCTTAAGAAGGTGGTTTGCCTGAGGAGTGGCACACAACCACACCGCCTGCAGTGGTCTGCAAGGTGCCCTCCTTTGTTGTCCCGTTGTTCTAGCGTCTGTGTCCCGTTGTTTTAGCGCCATAACTATTACTT
Source organism: Hyalomma asiaticum (assembly GCA_013339685.2). Lineage (NCBI taxonomy): Eukaryota > Metazoa > Arthropoda > Arachnida > Ixodida > Ixodidae > Hyalomma > Hyalomma asiaticum. The sequence continues at coordinate 70,840,851 of CM023486.1, read as the reverse complement.
CAAGCAATGAACCAACTAGCTCAACAACATATCCTTTTGAGCTTTCACTGGACTACGAGAATTGAGTGAAAGGGGTTAAGGAACGGGAAGACAAAAGGTTCCCCGAAATGTATAAGTACTGGAACAGGCCAAAGATGGTCGACTGAGTAGGTGTTTTGGTGAAGTCATTAATGTGCAATTAAAACAAGCCTGAAAAGCAGAATCCCTGTCACCACGAGTGCCTTGAGCCGAATTGACAGAACTTTGTGTCGTGCTTACTGATGTTGCCTAACCAGCTTGCTTACGGAAGTGGCCCACGGGAGGTTTTTCACTGTTTCCCTCACAAAATCTTCTAGCCTAATGCACTATCGCAAATACGAACTATATCCGTTTTCTTCGTGCCTGCTTTGATTGCCCTGAAATGGTTCCACAGAGCATCAGCCAAGTTGCCCTGACGAAGGCAGCTACCCTTGTCGAAACGTTGACCGCAGCGACATTCCTTGTTTAGCAATTACTCGTACCTTCGAGCCTCCATCTCCCCTCAACTTCTGTACTAGTTTGGATGCCCAAGAGCAAGTTATTTTGAATTGTTGATATCAGGCTGCATGGAGCCCAATTTCGAACAATTAAAGCCGCCTTCTTTTCTTCAAGTACGAAGAATAGTTCCCTTATCCTAACTTTGTCTTTATCCTGATGCATATTTCTTGTTAATTGTCCATCGCTCCGCACTATAGAAAAATTATCTTTAATATGATCTAAAGAGTATTTTTTTTTCACTGCAATGCTTTGATAATGTTATTAAACGTTTGTGCAGTTCTAGGTGTTCCCTTGCGGCCATCGCTGCTACTACTCGCGGTGGCGGCTCTTGCGGTGCTGCTGTTCGCGATGCCCGTGGAAGGCCGGAGTGGAGGGATGCAGTGGCCGCGTTTCATGAGGTGTATAGGCAGGCGTGGGGGAGCAGCCATGGCGACGCCCAGCGGAAGTTGCGCCTCCGGACAGATGCTCGGACAATACCGCACCATGAAACGAGTCAACTGCACGAACTGCGACAAGTAAGAACCGGTGCAACTTTTACATGAAACAATCGTTTGCGTACTTCTGCAGTTGGCGCTAGGTAGACGCAGAGATGGGTTACGTGGAAACAATTACAAGCCAATACCCTCCCGAAGCCGGTCACAATGCACCGTATCAACCCACACGAATTCAAAGGCTCAAAATGCGGCGAAAGAGCCACAATGCAACACATCTTTTGGGACTGGCCCGCAGACCCGCAGGCTCAAAAGGGATATATATATATATATATATATATATATATATATATATATATATATATATATATATATATATATATATATATATATATATATATATATATATATATAGAATGCTACTCTGCACGGGGGAGAGAGGCGTTGGAAAGTTGACTGAGAGGGTGTATAAAATCCCTCCCTCCACACACACACACACACACCACAACACAAATGGAGAGAGAGAGAGAGAGAAAGAGAGCGTTTCAGTTAGAGGCGTCCCCGAAGGCCAGTAGATCTCAACAAGTGCAGTAGCGCTTACATGGCTTTCTTCTGCTCTACTGCGACGTCATGTCCTGACGATGCAGTAGAATTCCTTCTTCCAATACAAGTTTGCCGTCCAGCTGGTTAGCTGGTTGAGTGAATAGCAAAGGTATCGTCTCTTCCTTCTTATTTTCTTTTCTATCTCTAAACAGTATTCATGTGATTAAACTTGTGACCCATGGTTGCCTATTGTTACCCCCCTATGTAATGTGCTCCATTAGGGGCCCTGAAGCCAGGTGAATAAATAAATAAATAAATAAATAAATAAATAAATAAATAAATAAATGATGATGATGATGATAGTGATGATGATGAGAAGCAGCAAACTTGGCGGATTTCACACCCTTGCTTTCAAATGAACAAGGGGAATCGATCCAGAAGCGCGTTCTTGATAGACGCGCCCGCATATGGAGCCAGGACCGTTATTGATAGACACAGCTACGCGAAGCCAATTTGCTCCCTATTGTTCCGCATATCAAAAGCGTCCCAGTTCATTTCACAGCGAGAAGCTGGTTTTTGAAAGACACAGCTATAGTGGAGCTATAGTTGACTTCACATTGTTTTGTTTGTCGTGAGTTTGTTCCTCGATCGATTTCCCCTTCTCGTTCGTTTCATAGGGAGCTTGAGGACTGACGGCATGTTTGATGTTTTAGGCAGCATTCGAGGGCTGCTGCCTGCTCCTGAAGTACGCGTACTACGTGTCACCATTATAGAGCAAGAACAATGTTGCACATTCACCGTTACGGCCACGTGTGTGTGTGTGTGTGTGTGTGTGTGTGTGTGTGTGTGTGTGTGTGTGTGTGTGTGTGTGTGTGTGTGTGTGTGTGTGTGTGTGTGTGTGTGTGCGCGCGCGAATTGCAGTCTCCCTTCTTTCTACAATATCTACAATCAACTCCGAGCGACTCCGCCTCGACTTTCCTTAGTTTTCCTACCTGCTGGCTTCACGTTGTCGACTCGCCGACAAGTTCAAGCCTCTCATCCCGCTATTCCTCATCGAATGTCAAGAGTATTATCGCATTTCGTAAACTTATTCTAGATATAATGACAGACCCGGGTAGTTCACCAGGCTGACCTCTCTTCCATAAAAGCCCATTCCTCTCCTGTTCTCTATCTCTGTACTCCTATTGTTCATCACAGCGTACATTAGGTGTTTCCTCTTGTATGCAATAGTAAAGTTCAATCAGTACCCGTGCCTTCCGTCCGACAAACAGCTGTCGCGACGTCTAATGCAATTTGCTTAACCCAGTAACTCGGCAGAGACAAACGTTTCCTCAATTCCATCTTTTTTTTTCAAGCGAAGCTGGCATAGCCTAGCTTGGGTCGGCGTAGTCGGCGTTGTTGTGGTAGTCACGCGGAAACTCCCAGAAAACAGGAACGCCTGGCGCCCTCTGTGGAGCGGCGGAAACGCGCTAATACATTAGTTTTTCCCTCCACGTCATAAAGGGCGCATAGGAGTCGGAAACAAATGTTACCCGTACTAAGGTCGGAACCTGGGCCCACCCTCTGTAGGAAAGTGTCTTGACAACTAGACTACGCACCTGTGTCTGCGAAATGGGAACCTACCTGAAACATATGAATGACCTGGTTCTTCTACCACCTCACGAAAAAGAAAGAAAAAAAGAAAGAAAGAAAGGAAAATAGTATATAGATTGGGTGCGCTCACGCCAAGCTTCACTTTCCCCCAATTTCTCGACAGGGGAATCGAGCAGCAATTTTTTTTTATCTCCTGATTTCGCAGGTATTTCCACTGCATGGCGAACTGGTTGGCGATACACAAGTGTCGGGGAAAATTCAAGAAGCACGTGGCCGAAGTCATCAGCTACTGCAGAGAGTACTCGCAGCCCGGAAACGCCGCTGACCGGCGCGGCGACGAGGAGGCTAACCGATATGGCCGGCGCGGCGGAAACTGCGGAGCGCGCTACTTGCGCCGATATAAGTGCGCCTACAACCCGAGAACAGGACGGTGCAAGTGGTGAGCATATGGTTCACAGGCAGCGCACAGGGTGCGACTGAAGATCGCACCGTCACCCAAGGGTGCCTGTTTCTGTCAAAACCCTGTGGATCTGTACGGGTAGGACCAAAATTGCAGAGGGCAAGAATAAAGACAGTTGAAGCGTATGCTTTCTATAGCATAAAGCTGTTGTGGGCTCGCTACACTGCCGAAGTTGGTGGCGATGGTTTCCGCCATCACCGCCACCGCCGGTGTCCGCAACCGCCATCAGCTTCAATGAGAACAAAGACTGTGCCCATTTGAGCCCAGCTCAACAGGAGTGGCCCTCCGACAACGGAGACTCTTACCGCTTGGCTGGGCATCATGCATTCTCAGCCGCGACTCTGATATGACAGGAGAGACAGTGAAATCCGCCCGTGACTCTCAATACATGGCTGGGCATCCGTCTTTGGGTTGACCGCAGCCCCGGGGGTCACCCCTCTGAATTCGCCAGTGACGGCAGATCAGGTATATAGGCACGTCTTCAGAACATTTCCAAACACGACAGTGCTCTTCACATATGTTCACGAAGAGAAAGTAGTTATAGCGCGAACTTTTTCATGGTCTCTTCCGTCGGCTCGACGCACAACGATACTTAAACTCAACGGTCACGGTTGTGGTTTAATGTTGCCAGCATTGGCTCTCATCGCAACGTACATTCTTTTTTCAGCTTGATGCGTCGCCAAAGTAGAGTTCGTTGTACTGCGTAAAACAGGCACGTAGCCAGGATTTTTTTTCGGGGTGGGCCCAAAAAGCTTCATCATCATCATCATCATCATCATCATAATTTATTCACTCTTAAAGGCCCTTCTCAGGGTATTACATAAAGGGGGGACAAAAGCATCAATAACAGCATGGTCATTATTATACAATGCTTCAAAAAACTTGCTCGGGAATATAGAAGGCGCTTAATGATAAGACGAGAAAGAGAACAGAGTGGAATGCAGCCCCAGAAGCGAGTTCATCCAAGATGGAAAGCAAGCTTTTTGACTCTGTAGTAAAGCTAGTGCGTGTGCACGAGAAAGAATACTTTGTAACCAAGTAATCTGGACAAAGAAGGGCCATACAGAGCCAGTGACGGAACGAGGGCGAGAAAAAGAAGAAAAAAAGCAATGCGAAGGAGTCAGGCGCTCACTTTCGGATGTTCAGGAAATAAAAAAAAAATATTCGTTGGACGCTTTCTCTACGGAATTTCTCACACTTTGTCTCAACTACAGGCCTTCGAGAAAAACGTGAGCCACTTTATGACAGCAATACTTAAACGAAAAAAAAAACAGACATATTCGCGAAAGCAACTTTATTGAACCATAAAGAGCCAAAACACGGATGCTTTCATGACACAAAAGATGCAGAAAGCTAAAAGTCGTTTTATGAAGCAATATTAAAGAATGACATTGCGAGTGGTTTTACATTATAGCAAATGCCAATGCAAAAGAAAAGAAAACGAGCAAGCAGCTTGGCCGAAAAGAGTGGTTCACGCTGCAATTTTCATGCGTCACGGTTTCTCTATAAACACAGTGATAATTTCATCGACACTGACTTGCATCCGGTGAATGGACATAAGAGCCAGGCCATTAAGCCGCTCTTCAGCCGTTCGGTGCCTCAAATATGTTTTTACTCTTTTCATTGTCGAGAAGCTGCGTTCTGCAGCAGCTGTACTCACTGGGATTGTCGCCAATATCTTGAGTGTGTGAACGTTCGGCGAGAGGGCTTTGTCGCATTCAGTTAAAGCGTCTGTCGCAGAGCGGGGAGGTTCCTCCTCTTGCATGGCTTGCCATTTAGTTTTCTAGATTTCCTATCCATCTCTTAGCGTAACGATATGTGCTGTTGTCATATCACTGACGTAAAAATCGAAGGGCGGCTGACCAGATTCAAATTTGCCCTTGCAGGCGTGCTCTGGCAACACGAATTGCAAACTTTGCAGCGTTTTCCGATGGTTTGCAAAGCGCCGTTTGGAGGGAAGCTTTCAGGTCATCTATCTATGGAATGAACGTGGCTCGCCTGTAGTACCCTTCCGCAGAACTACAAGCGCAGTTTACCCTGTTTGTTTACCTTGTTTACTCCTTCCGCCACGCGGGCACCTGCCCCCACGACACAGGTGGCGGAAAAAGGGTGGTGGGGTTCGCAAAGGTGCCAGGGGGATTGAACGGGTTAATGGGTTGTCGAATCCGTAGCATTCCATACAGAAGCCCCCTTTTCCAAGCCTTCGGTTAGCTTCCGCCGTCCGTTCGTGGAAAAATTCTGCGTCTGCGGCAAAGCCAAGCCGTGCACATGCGTTCTCCCACGCCGCGCAGCTGTCAGTTAAAGAAAGCACCTGAATGTTCCCTAAGTTGCCGCCACTACGCGACTGTATAAATGATGCCCGCATTATACCGCCTGCTTGCTCTGCAGCAACAAAGACACCGCTCCTCTCATTAAGAAAGACATTTCCTCAGGGAATCCACCGATGGAGTCAACGCTATCCTTTTCTGCATGTCCTAGTTATTCTTTGCACAGTTCTTTGAAGCAATCCAACTACCGAGCGCCCTGACCGTAGATGAGAATCCTCGTTTGGGGCAATATAGACATGGTCACTTTTGCTCCAAAAAACCCGACACAACCAACGAACCACCTTCCTAAACATAACTGATGCGACGAAGAAAAGTCACACGAAGTAGGGGCAGATAACGTGTTTTCTCTGGTTTCAAAGAACATTTTGTTCGTTCTGGTAATTTCGTTTCCAACAAGCTTGTCTTACATATATTAAAATGTCTGCGTTGCGAAGTTTTCTGCCTTTTTCCCCAATCACAAAGCAGTAACTGTTTCCGACAATTGGTTTCAGTTGGTATGACCGTTGTGTCAGGAAGATTGATACGGTGGTCGCTATCTTGGGAATGTTTGGCTATCGGCTTGCGATCTGTTGCAAAATTGCAGGGGCCATTCTTGTGCTGTCGAAATGTTTCTTTGAGGTTTTTCGTTTCGCCGATGTAGCTCGCATCACATATTTGTATACAGTGGCTTAGGCTCTCTCTTTCGGTGAATGGCCTTCGGCAATATGTAGAGAACATGCGCTCGTGGGCTTGTGAGTCAATCGGATGCCTTCTTTTCTGAGAATACGGGCGATAGTTTCGCTAACGCCTCGGACATATGGGAGAGTGTGGTGTTTCTGTTGTGGTGTTGATTCAGGAGCCGAAGGACGCTGAATTCTCGGCAAGCATAGCCGTGCTTTCGGAATTGAAGTGCTTTCGGAATAAAGGCTCTTGTGTAGCTGTTCTTAGTGAGTTCCTTGAGTATCGTTTGTTTTTCATTTGTTTAAATGCGCACGGCGCTACTTGTACTTGTGCCTATGTACCCCTGCATTGATGCCTGACTTGACGAATTTCGGGGGGGGCCCGGGCCCCCCTGGGCCCCCCCTTGCCTACGTGCCTGAGGGCAGTGGCTTTAATTCTGGCTTCTAAGACAATGCGCGAGATTCTCGGATCTCGTGCACTTTCCTAGAAGCCAGGAAAAGTTTAGACAAGTGCGCTTATTATCATGAAAATACATTATTTGCACCCTAACCTTCAATCCGCCCTTCCGTTTCTCACATTAAGTGAAATTACTAAACTTCCCCAGCTTCGCAGGAGAGTCATCCGAAGCTCAGCAGAGCTACTCTTAGAATGTTGCCGACGGGGTGTCTTTAGCGACGCGGGGTTTCCTCAGTAGGTTATACTCGGACGTGGACCCTGGTTGTCCCGACTGCAGTGAAACTTTTTGTTCTATGGCTCACATGCTCTGGCGATGTCCCGTGCTGCCTAACCTTCTCTCCAGCGAAGCCGAATGAGAGGAAGCCGTCAGAACCACGGTACTACGAAAGCTACTCCAGGCTATCCAAGGGGCCCAGGAAAGGGCGGAGCGTCACTGTTTCCTGTCCTCCACGTGGGCGCGGCCAGCGATTACTACGGACTCCAGTTAGGGGGTCCTGACGGCAACTCCTTAGGATCGAATAAAGTTCGCTGTCTGTCTGTCTGTCTGTCTGTCTGTCTGTCTGTCTGTCTGTCTGTCTGTCTGTCTGTCTGTCTGTCTGTCTGTCTGTCTGTCTGTTCACATGCTTTACAATTGAACCGTAGAAAAAACAACCGTTTAGATGTTGGCGAATCTTTATTAAAAAATAGCTCGAGGTGATCATGACATCAGTGAATAATACTGAGATTGTTGCACCCCCATGACTCGCAGGTGAAGATTTTAAAGGGGGTCGCAAGTTAGCTGAAACATGCTGTATGTGTTGTACATTTGGAGAAGAAGATCACATCCTCCTGCTTGTCCTATGGGTGACATTGCCGATCGCTTTTCTGTGAGACATGAGGCTGATGAGCGTCTGGTGACACACCACTGCTATCTAAACAACGCTAAAAGGCACACAAGAGGCTCTGAAAGAACAGCTGTTGACTATGCATGCCAGATGATGATGTCGCTGTTGCCTGCTGCAGCAGCGACACCACCACCACTCCATACCGCGACACCTCTAGGGAAAGCACTCACGATCTACCCGAGTCGCAAGTAACATTGTACTGTAAATGTTGTAAACAGGTGAGGAATTTCACGCCATCGTTACGCACCATTTTCACTTGTTCCAAGCTGGCAAATTGAGCCGTCACATTGTAAGCTTTCATCTAGCCTCAAAGTTTGAAGACGAGACTGGCCGACACCTTCATTAAGTTGCGCGTATGTAATTATGAAGCCGGTCTTCTGCGAGCGGAGGGCTGTGCAGCCCCTATCCCGGCGATGACCTTGCATTTAATAGCCGGTCCGTGGTGACCCTACACCTATAATTTCTGTCGGACATCCCCGTCGCCTACCTGAAGGTACGGGAAGGGTATTTATCATGTCAGTCATCAGCTCATACGTGCTGTATAATTCATATAATTCATTTTCTCAGAGGTGAGGCTAAACTCATTCACAATCGTCTTAAAGCTCAGGACGAGCGTAAGGACGACACCAGTTCGTGGAGATTCAGCGAAAGTTCGTAAATACAGGAGTTCATGAAAATAGGCGTCTCCATACAGTTAATCAATACTGAGTAGCGTCCATTAGCTCTTGCCTGAAATACCTGAATTGGCACGTTAGAATTACGTGTCTGTGCATATACGACGTCAAGCGCACTCGCATTACGCTGGAAGACCGACCTATTAAAGACGACAGTCTTTTTTGGGCTACCTGTCCGAGCCGTCTGTCATATGATTAAACCCCCTGGCCGATTCAAACGGGCCAAACCACCCACAAAGCTTTGTTGGGCGTTCATGTAGCTGCTTCTGTATAGGAATCACGAATGGACGAAGCACAAGGTGAATATACAGGTCGCCAGATTTTAAAAGCCGCTAAGGACGCAACGGACATAATAAAGCTTTAAAAGCTTTCCACACCTTTGCACAGGGAAACGCGTAAGTGCCACCTCATTAAGCCTTAGTGAAACGGAATGAATGAATGAAGAACTTAATTTCCGCAAGGTGAGATTGGATCGGGTTTCTCGGATTCTACGTCCTAAAACCAGCTATATGATTGTGGCAGATGCCGTAGTAGAGGGCTCCGGAAATTTCGACCACCTGGGGTTATTTAACGTGCACTGACATCGCACAGTACCGGCCTCAACATTCCGCCTCCATCGAAATGCCGCCGCCGCGGACGGGATCGATCCCCGGGACCTTCCGATCTAGCAGGTATATGTGCTAAAACGGTATAATCTTACCAAATGCAGCCGCCGCGGCCGGGAATTCGATCCGTGACCTTCGGATCAGCAGGTATATGTCTTGCATTTTTTATAGAAACAGGTATATATCTTACCATCGATGGTAAGAGTAATCACCTTTTCATCGCGATTTTTCGGTAGCTTAACGTACACCTGCCAGTGGATCAAACGTGTACGGCGTATGCATAATATATGTATTATATGCTGCGAATGTCATTACACGTGTCGTGTGACCGGGATATCACACGTTCACGGGGTCATTCACGGCTGATCGGGACATGCTCTCCAACCAAGTTCAAAAAGCGATTGATTGATTGATTGATTGATTGATTGATTGATTTATGGGGCTTTACGTCCCAAAACCAGCTGTGATTATGAGAGACGCAGTGGAGGGCTCCGGAAATTTTGACCACCTGGGGTTATTTAACGTGCACTGACATCGCACAGTACACGGGCCTCAACATTCCGCCTCCATCGAAATGCAGCCGCCGCGGCCGGGATTCGATCCCGTGACCTTCGGATCAGCAGGTATATGTCTTGCATTTTTTATAGAAACAGGTATATATCTTACCATCGATGGTAAGAGTAATCACCTTTTCATCGCGATTTTTCGGTAGCTTAACGTACACCTGCCAGTGGATCAAACGTGTACGGCGTATGCATAATATATGTATTATATGCTGCGAATGTCATTACACGTGTCGTCTTTAACGTGCACTGCCATACGCCAGCAGTACTGGGCCTCACACATCTTCTTGCCTCCATCAAAATGCAGCCGCCGCGGCCGGGATTGGGAACCGCGACCTTCGGATCAGCAGCCGAGTGCCATAACCACTAGACCACCGTGGCGGGGCATTTTTTTTTTTCGAACAGTAATGAACAGTTAGACTAATTACTTGTGACGCAAGACAGCTAGATGCTCAAACCAAATTGATGAATTAAATCATTTACACAGGGAATCCATATCCGTTGCAATATCTGCAAAAGGGCAACGCTGGTATTTTCTACAGATCGCTGAAATTTGACTAATTGCGCCCAACCGAAACTGAATGGCGAAAGAGCGCAGTTCCCGCTGCCCTTGGTAGTGGCCTGCCCAACACAGTTCTTCCACTCGCATTGCTGAGCGACGATGAGCAAGCGCCCTTATCAACAGGCGATCTTTCGTTTCATTGCAGCTCATCGCGCTTGCCGGACAGCGACGCACGCTCGTGGTCACACGGCAATGCGAAGGGAACAACTATGTCGCGCAGGCCACTACCGAAGCCCCGCCACGGTGGTCTTGTGCTTATGTCACTCGGCTGCTGATCTGAAGGTCGCGGGATCGAATCCCGGCCACGGCGGCTGCATTTCGATGGAGGCGAAATGTCGAGACCCGTGTGCTGTGCGATGTCAGCGCACGTTAAAGAACCCCTGGTGGTCGAAATTTCCGGAGACCTCCACGACGGCGTCTGTCATAATAAGAGGAGGTTTTGGGACATTAAACCCCATGAATCAATCAATCCACTACCGAAGGCAGCGGCAACTGCGCTCTTTCGCCACTCAGTTTCGGTTTCCTCGGCGCAATTAGGAAGATTTCAGCGAACTGTAGAAATTACCAGCGTTTCCCTTTTGCAAATATTGCAATGGATATCGATTCTCTGTGTAAATGACGAATTCGTCAAGTTGGTTTGAGCATCTAGCTGTTTTAGTTTAAAAGTTAGTCTTTGTTAACCTTGTAAAATAATTTTCAATATGTCAATCCTACCGTCCTTGCCGTGCGTGCCGCCATCGACAAAGCAATCCCGCAAAAAGTCCACAAATGTCTTCTTTTCTGTATTAAATTTACGGACACATTTTCTGAAACTCCCGGTATAGTGTTAAAAACGAAGAGCATACTTACGAAAATTGCTTGTTTAATATTGTTTAGCTCTCTGGCCGTGGCACGACCCACCGCTACGTTACAACGATTATGTGAAATGTGTGATAAAGTGTGGACAAGGATTAGCTCGAAGTTGTAGGTTCGATCCTCGAAGCCGCGGCTGAATTTCCGTGGCGCAAAATGCGAAGAAAGGAAGAAAGAAAGTGCAGGGTGAAGAATCGCGTATGGCGGTATGATTGGCGTCACTTATACGTCATGACATTAACCTGACAGCCTTGCCAGTTACGTCACGATTAGCGACAGAAAACTGCTTCGCTGTTCAGACAATTCGCATGGCATGGAAGTGGCTTGAATTTTTATATGGCCAGTTTACGGTCAAGCCTATCTGTCATTCAATATGCCTAATCGTTTGCATGCATGACTAAGGTTACCGCGTTCATTATTCTGTGCGCTGTTTTCCTTTAACTATATGTTGGCTTTCAGACGACTAAATTTATTTTTGTTCGCCGTATTTACTGTGGTCTGTGCTAAGAGCTTCACTACAGTCACTTATAATTTAATATTTAACTGTCCTAATTTTAGCGCTTGAGTTTGTTTCACGAACTCACCAATGCACCTTTCCCCGTGTTCGGTTACCATACGAGGGTCCCTCAGCAATCAGACTTTAGCACCATCGTCCGTACGTCCCTGGGATGTCACCCGTAGCACGCGAATAGGAAACTTTAAGCTACCTGAACATTCCGGTTACGAGTCGCTACAGCCTGGCTAACTTTGTTGACTTGGGTAAAAACAAGTTGAATTCACTAGCATGCGCCAGACTATCTATGCGTGGATCGAATCAGCACATTGACCTCTGCTTTCGGCCCATTCAATTTTCATAGTTAATCAGCTCCTTTCTGCACTAAATATAGGCCGATATAAGCATCATACAGAACTGTTAACTTGAACCATCGCCTTTTTTTTTTTTTACGCGTTGATTTTTAGCAGAATCTGGTATTTTAAGGATAACCTTAACTTTCCGTTTGCCGGAGGTTAACGTAGAGCGCCATGCAAGGAACAACGTCGCGAGATGTTACCGTCATAATAAACCAAAATTTACAAACTTCAAAGCGGAGGAAAGTCAAACATGCAGATGCATGCAACACAGGCAGTCGTACACCAAGGGAAACGTTGACAACATTTATTTACTTCAAGCAATGTCCACACAGTTGAGTAACACGACAAAATTAAACGCTGGCTAACACTTGCAACTGAAGTTAATGCGACAGTTACAAAAGTCTAAATTGCCGCATTAAACCGCTCGATGACTAGGGGGTTATACAGGGCGATAAACAAAGGATATAAGCTGGAGCACCTTCAGGTGAAGTTCAGATGCTTTCGACCGATGACATTATGCAGTCACCTGCTATGGTGACTGCATAGTCACTCTTAAACAAAGTCACTCTTAAACAGAAACTGCACAGCAACAGCCACGCACTACAAAGCGGACTTAGCACACAGATACATCAAGGCGCGACGACTCGGTACATCAAACAACAAAATGGCAGCTTCGCCCTGGATCCAGCTTTGTTATCACAGTAAGTGGGAGTCTTCGCCGTCTGCAAAAATTTCTTGGCGAGAGTAAAACACCGACACTGTCCATTCACATTCACAAAACGAATACTACGCACGAAAACCTCGCACCAGTAATTAAAATCCACGAATGAAGCAACCGTTCCAAGATCAAACCACGTGTCGAAGCCAAAAGGGCGCTGTAATCGACAGAAAGCAGATTTCAATTGGCAATGTCGATCACATCCGGCATCCCATGATAGGGATCGTAGGCGCAAAGACAACTCGCGAGAACAAACAAGATGTGCCACTGAAATATCGAACAATTTTGGGGAGGCAACTGGAGTATGTGTTGGAACTTAGTCTTTCATGTGCCTAGCGGAGTATGGTACATTTTTCCGCTTCACGTTCGAGCCAAGTTTTTGGACATCGGGTGTATGTAAACACCGCCTGCCAGCCGGTGGACTCCGTTTTCCACCATACAAGGCCAACCTTTAGACAAAATCGACCTTCGAGACGAAGCTTCCACCGATGGCACACGACGAAGTGTCCTGGAAGTTCAATGATTGAACTGAAACAACCTGAACGGAAGATTTTAGAACAGTCTCGTGAATGGGCGGTGCAGCTCGCGGAGGTCACCATTGTAGCCAGAACCAAAGAGATGCTTAACATTACTCAAGACAGAACCGATCCATAAACAGACGAAAACGAAAACAGCTTCGGGCAACAGCACCAAGCGATGGTTCCTACCAATTCCAAATTGGACGTCAATAGACAGCGGTAACTCCGTCTTCCTGCGTACTGCATGACTGACTGAAAAACTAGCCTTATGAAGAGATTCACGACTAAGCTCACGCACAGAGAGGTTGGTTTTCGGCATTGCCGTGGACACCTAGCACTACGAACACGAAGTGCACCAAGTGAAGAATGAGTTTCATGTGTTCACGCATTCGACAATACGATGAGAACCGAGCTGCTAACTCACTAAAGGAGAAATAAATTGCACGAACAGGCAATGCCACCAAGAACTGGGCGGAACATAAGGGCACAATGCTAATTAGTGCCCGTACCCTCACCGTCAATGGACAGTCACCGCAGGAGAGATCTTACGCTTATGATAAGTAGTACACGTAACGGAGGGTATTTTTTTTTTTACTTTTCGGCTTCGCGTTGTAACAGCTGCAAGCGCGATCCATTGAATGAGCAACACTCGCACTTTCAATTAGGGTAGCTTGCTATACTGTGGCTATTTTATTTAAAGGTCCATTGGCGCACAGGCAATTCCAAGCGGGAAGGGGAACATCAAGCGATTGGTTGACCGACGGTGATGACAGTCTTTCGGGTAACACCCACACACACCGAACACAGTTCCGGACGCCTTGAGGACCAGGCTGGTGTGCGGACACGCAAGGTGCAGAGCCCGCGGTAGAAGGATCAGGCTAGGTGCCTCCGCTCTTGAGGCAGTTGCAGGCGGTGTTGATGTCGATGCGCACAGGCGGGACCAACCTCCTCTAGCACTACGAGCGAGCTCGCTGGGGACCTGAAACATGCCACGTGTTAAGTGTCATTGCAAGACACTCCCTGTGTAACATCCCTCCGTACGCTACACTTACCAGACTTGGCGCATGCGCAGTGAATCGCCTTGAGCCGGCAGGTCACGAACCGCAGGTCCAGTACTTTGTGCCACGACTGGTCTCGAGCGTCGACCGGGGAGGCGATGCGCAGCGACTGTAAGTTGGACGTGGCAAACACGCCGGGAGCCTGGAACGAAGTAACAGTGTTAGTGCAAGTAAGTCGAAGGCAAGCGTTGTGTACCATCCCTCAGTAACGTAGACTTACCGAATGGGAAGCATGTGCAGCATGTCGCCGTGAGCCGCGAGTTATAAGCAGCAGGTCCAGTACCGCTATGCCACGATTTCTCGAAGCTGTACCTGGAGCCTAGACCGCGGAGGCGACCTGCACCGAGGCGGTACCACGGATAAGTCACAAAGAAAGCGGTAAGTAAAGGAGAGTTTCTCCAATGTTGTTCGCTACATGCTTAGAAGAAATGCAAATTGATATTGGGACGAAACGATAATAAAGATTTACAGCAATTATCTGAACCTAGGTTGAGCAGATGACATGCAGCTTAAGCAGATGACAAGTCACTTGAGCAGATGACAAGTCACTTGAGACCGAGATTGAGGTGGTATCAAAGTAGGGCTCTGAATGAACTTGGAGAAGGCAAATGTGACTCTGCTGTCTTTCTAAGGGACAAGTGTACGAACTCATATGCGTAGCTTTAACATGGGGGTCGAGGAATCTAGGAAATAGGAAGAAACGAAGGTAACCGATATACTTCACATTCATGGAAAATGAACCTAGGCAGGCCACGTAAGGCGTGTGAAAGACAACCGGTGGTCAGGGATACAAAGGGATGGAAAACGCAACGAAGAGCTACAGCGAGGGAGATGGGGCGATTAATGGCGCTCATAGGGATAAATGAGTCATCTCGCGCAAAACCGAGCAGATTTGTAATTATTGGCGCATGGCACAGCTCTTACATAAAATAGGTGAATGATTATAGTAATGCGTGTGACACTTACGATATAATAATCGAAGGGTAGCATCGATGCCCTGTCTGCCAAACGGACGTCGTCAGCTCGGGAGTGCGAAGGTATAGCACGATGTCCGGTCACAAGACGAAGGGTGTAAGCCATCGTCAGCCCCATCCGCTCCATCCATAGCTCGGCGACACGCTGATGGAAAATTCTGAAAAGATCTCAAGAAGGCATCTATAACCGTAACACAGTGAATGTTAAGGTTGACAAATACAGCAAATGCTAATAGGAGCAATCGCAACGAAAATGCATTGCACAGGAAACATCCGTTCTACAGTACAGCTGTATGTTAAAGCTGGGCGACAGAATTCCGGATGCCGTTTGCTTCACGAAACCACATTTCGATGGGCAGGTATAGCTTCCGATAGGAGCTTCGGAAGCTAGCTTCCCTCTGGCGAAATACTGGTCAAGGTCACAACGGCATTCGGAACGGGTCAGTGTCCCTGACGCAGTCGAAAGAGGACGCCCTATCAGCTATGCGGCGTTAGGACTGAAACTATGCGTCGCGCCCCCCAACCCGTCCCCTGTCCTCTTCGATTCCGTCACGGAGAAGACCCGGGGGTCGCCGCAGCGGCCACCCACTAAAACGTGGGCTTCTAAAGGACGCCGAAACCTTTGCAGCCACGGCCGATTGACCAAACTGGTTGCTCAATAACGCGCTATAGCTTCACCAGCCTGGAGTATACCCATGTCGTCACTTGCAATGCTGCGGTAGACTGCCCTGCGCTCCTGGCATATAGGATTGCTGTAGTCTGACGTCAATGTAGAGCAGTCCATCCCTGTTTGGGACACCTGAAAGATTGGAGAAAATATTTCTTTAGCAATACAAAGCTCAGAGTAAACGATGTACTCACCATAAGCAACCTGCGCACGCGTATACGGACCGTGTTTCGAGAACTCAGTCGAGGCAGCACGGCGTCGAAAGAAAAAGATGTCTGTCGGCAGCAGTCCTGTAAGCGCGCCAACTGCATAGCAGTCGAGGTCGCAACGTCATTTTGGAACGGGTCAGTCCCCGACGCACTCGATAGAGGACAGCTGCCAGCTGAGGCCTGCCTAGTGTTAGCTACCTGCCTAGTGTTAGCTAAGCCTGAAGCTGTGTGCTGCGCACCCCCCACCCGTGTAAACCCCTGTCCTCTTCGATTGCGTCACGGAGGAGACCCGACGTGGCCGCGGCCCACTAAAAACTGGGGCATTTGCTTAAGCAGCGAAATAAAATCGTAAAATTTTTAACAACATCGATGTTCGCAGCCACAACCTATTCGCGAAACTCGTTTCTCGACAGTGCGCCAAAGCGGGCGGCTGCCTTGGTGAACTGTTGGCGACAGCCCGTCGGTACAGGGTATCTGAAACGTCAAAACAAACAGTACCTTTTAGTATTACGAATTTAAGAAAGCGATTTACTCACCATGAACGACGTTCGCACGCGGATACGCGGGACCGTGTTCCGAAAGCTCGGCCAAGGCGAGTGGCGAATCAAACGAAAAGGGCGGTGAACGAGGCGCGGAAGGCACAAAGGATAAAGGCACACATCAAGAAAAAAAGATGAAGGAATAAAGGCCACTAGAGTGACCGCTCACGTTGGCTGCAGCATGGAAACGCTGGCCTGCAGCCTCCTGAAGACGAGCCGATACGATGTGCATCCGCGAGACGCTGTAAAGAGAATGTGCGTAAAATTACAGACGCTTCCGAACAAAAATTTATAGGATCAAAAAGAAAATTTTATACTCTTTTAACGGAAATCTAAAAAAGCAAGCATTTTGTAGTTCTGAAGTGAGCGCGCTCTACAAGAGATCAGGTGCAGCGAAGATACACAAAGTCGCTCGTTCCGTCTACGCCAAGTTACGTTTACAGATAAAAAAAAACGAAACGAAAAGAAAATGAGCAAAATGAAATGAACAAGGAAGAAATTAAATTTATGAATGAAGAAAAAAATGAGAGGAACGAAAGAAATCAAGAAACAAAACGAAAAACGGGCATAATCTATGGATGAGCGACAAAGAACGAAAGAAGCAAGAAAATAAGAGACGAACGAACTCAAACTAAAGGAATGACAAACGAGAAATAAAGTACAGAAAAAAATATTACGAGAGTAACAAGGAAATAGCACCTGTCTCGTACCCAGCATTGGATACAGGTATGATCGGGCCTAGCGAAAGTTGACCTGAACTGCACACCAGTGAAATGAAAGTCCATTCAACCAATAGGACGCCATTCGATGCACTTGCGCGAAGATTAAGGTAGCCTTTGCGGAATTGGTTGTCATATGGGCGTCGAATCCTACCCATGCAGTTGTGAAATGAGTAAATACCTGACCACGCTTATCAAATTATCCGAGATAGTGAAGACTGCAGTGAACGATACTAAAACGGTGTAAAGCCTGTAACGAGCACGTGAATTTTTCAAAACCTTCGGAACTAAAACACACTTGCGATATTACATGTACTCAAAACAAGGGAAGCGGGAAAAAATATTTAGACTGACGGGCTGCTAATGAACACCAAAGGTGAGTAGAAATGAATGTCATTACCGGAAACAAAAACCAGGTAGAAACGCAAGTTGCCGAAAACAAAGTGCGTGAAACGACAATTCATTACTGAAAACTGAACTACGCGAAAATGCACAAGGTTTTATCGAAAACCCTGAACAAAAGAACTGGAAACCTTTTCCGGCAATGTCATTCGGAAAAGGCCAACGTGACGCAATTGAAATAGGGCAGCTATATCCTGCTTACTCTCCTAGAGGAGGCGTAAGCTACGTGGGGGGCGTATTTGCTCCACAACAATATTTCTCGCGCCTCCCTTGCGTTATCGCCGCGTGCGCGCTACTTCCCAAATTGCGCGGGGCTATTAGCGTGACATTGCATTTTTTATAGGAAATGCAATGACCGCCAAAGCGCCGCGAGGCAGAAGCACTCTACTAAACCTTCCATGGCTAAGACTATAGTGCTCTCTAACCTGCCTTTTGACCACTTGGGGGGCGGGGAGGTTTAATGTGCACTTGCAACACATGGTAAACGGGCCTGTAACATTGTGCCTCCAACGAAAATGCTAAAGCCTCGACTACTGCATTATCAGCGCACGCTAAAGGACCCGGTGTGGTCAAAACTTTCGGAGCCCTCCACCATTCCACCGCTTTTGCACTGCCTTTGCACTACCCCGAAGGACGCTCAACCGTGCTCGCGGCGAGGTTGCAGAAAATGGCGCCCTTTCCCTAACCGAATAACAATTCAGCGTTCACTAAGCCTAGCTATATACCTGCCGCCACACCCGTGACGCGGCCTGTCCTGCACAAGTTCGCCGTGGCGAGCACCATGTGGCCGCAGCATGGCCACAAAACTTGCGGCTTAACTTTAAAACGCAAAAGCCGCGTAATATATTTCCTAACGCGCGAGAAACAACCGACAGCTCATCTATGCTACGTGCCAACCGTAGCCAGTTCACGGGGACCACCCATATCTTACCTGCTGAACGATGACCACGCTCTCCGTGAAGTTCTCCGTTGCCCTGGCACACGACGAATTGCAGTTCTTTGCCCACGCAGAGCCGTCAGTCGAGGAACGCGCACAACGAATAACGTATCCACGGCAGTCATGACCCGCGACTTGCAAGCATACGCTGCTCCGGCATAACTGCGTAGCCACTGGCATTAGGCCTAAGCACGTCCGAAAAAATGGCCTGCGCACCGGGCGTATCCCACGAGCTCGCAATTTCTTAAAAACGTCCCTCACATTTTCGAGTCCGGGGGCGTTAAAGTCAGTCCTCGTAGAATCCATAATGGAGGCGCACAGGGACGCACGTAACGGAATCATCTACACGTAAGTATGCGAAAGCTACGGCAGAGAGCTCGGCAAATGAACGCAGCGCGCACCAAAGCCGTAACAGAAGCGAAATGGCGGACCTAGGCCGAGGATACTCGCTTTTTGACCACGGTGCGAGATGCCTGGCGCATGCGTCGAGGAGCCCCGGCAACATTCCTTATTCGATCATTGGTCAATCTTGCCCCGCGTCAGCGCCTCGCACATCGCCGTTGTTATCATCGCGGGCATCAAGACTGGCGATTAATAAAAAAAAAAAAAAAGACTGAAGAAAAGGAAAGTATCGGGATGCTGTTGTCGAATGCTCAGAATCCGCTCCTGTGTTTTTTGACATCAAGTGCGCAGTTAGAGTTGTTGCCTTCGCTTTATCAGGCAAGCACATTCGTCAAACTGTTACATTAACGGAAGATATTCGCATATTAGTCTAGACGTTACTTTATTTGTAGTGCTTGCTCTTAATGTCTGTTTATGATATACGACAATTTAAAAAAGAAGCGTTAGTGGAGGTGCTGGTGCATGGACACAGCGGCTACGTTTGCGATGACGTTGGGACCACAAGCGCCGCTCCACGTTCAGTGTTAGTTAAATTACGACTTTATTTTACGCACACAAAAAGCCACAATCCGGTTATGAGGCATGCCGTAAGTACGCTTCTCGATCAGTTGCGTGAGCTTGAATCTAGGCAGTCTAACAAACTCGAAGAAGAAAAGTAAAACAGCGCTAGCAACGAGACCAACGTGGCAGAGGGCAAGCGCCACGCTAAACAACCATGTTTTAACACGCTTTCGCTAATACGTACTGTAGAACTACCAGTGCCAACACACAGTTCTACGGGGGCAACTGTGCTATGTCACATAACAGATAGAGCAAAAAGAAAAAAGTCGGTGGAGCGATAGTAACGGCGAGCTGACACAAGTGTCCTTTTTTTTCAGTAACGAATAAGCTTAAGAGATTCCGCACTGGCGTAGACATGCGCATGTTTGCCTAGCACTGTGAAATCGGCAAGCAATTGTTTGCAGTTAACCTTCACGCGGAGTTCTGCATGTTCAGCGTTGTGCCAAGACCAATTCAACTTGCCCCTGATGTACAGCTTCGCTGTACTGCTGAGGCGCTGCTGTGGTTCCTGAAGTTCACAGGACTTCACGAACGATTGTGACCGATACACCCGTACTTGGGCTTTAACGCTTCATGCATGGGTCTTCACTAACCATCCTCTTATTCTTTTGCTGCTTTTCTTTCCTCTATCTTATCTATTATTCCCCTCTACCCCTTCTCATGTGTAGGGTAGCCAACCGAGCACGTGATTGGCTAACCTCCCTGCCTTTCCTCTTCTCTCTCTCTCTCTCTCTCCCTGACGTCCGTCGAGCGTGTTGTTGTTGCCTCTATCTGGACTGTAATATGTATGCGTCGATGTCGTCGTCTTCAAATGGCCTTATACTTTCGGGCTTCCTATTCCTGTGCAAAGCCCTGCCGTCCCACTGTGTCCGTCACCATTCTGACCACTTTCACCACGCTTCAAGGCTTCCGCCACTTGCGCCCTTCGCGCATATGCCCGCAGGGCCAACGCGCCAATTGCTAAGTTTCACTCGAAACGTAATAATATAAGAAACTAACACATTAGTTAATAGAAGGCTCTTTCAAGGTTTGGTCTAATTGTTAAATGGTGTTCGAACTTGGGAGACGTTTCGGCACATCCGGGTAAGTCCAGAAGGGGGGACAAGAACGATGGGTTTCTGCTCGAACTGGGAATTCATCGAAAATATTTAAGAGCGGATCTATTTATGCCGAGCGTAATCTGTCCAGTCTGGACAGAAAACATTACCAACATGAAATATGTGAAATATGTACGTGTGCACTTCCTCTATGAAATGCATGCTCTTGTTGTTGTGGCCTCTATAATTGGCACATACCCACGAGGGGGAATGCCATTTGTACGCTCACTTCTTTCTCCTCTTGCGCTCACGGCCCCAGCACATTACTACATTATGGCGGATGCGTTTCATAGCATAGCATAGATTGGTGTAGTATAGCAGGGTGGCGGGAAAGGAAAGTAAGGGTGAGGAGGAGGGGAAAGAGTAAAGCATATATTTTTGAATAGTGTAGTATAGCAAGGGGTGGCAAAAGGCAATGAGGGTGAGAAAGAAAAGGAAAAGTTAAGCATAATATAGCCTTGTATAGTGCAGTATAGCAAGGAGACGGGAAAAGGAAATGAGCGTGAGAAGGAGAGGACAGAGTAAAGCGTAACATAGCCTTGCATAGTGTAACATAGCATGGCGGTGGAAAAGGGAACAGGGGGTGAGAAAGAGGTGAAAGAGTAAAGCATAGCGCAGCCTTGTATAATTTTTCATCAATTTTTCCTGTTCCTCTGGCTCTTTACGCCACCTGCCATAGGTCACAAAACTATAATCATACGAGTTACGTCGTCATGAACAGCTGTTTTATCGCTTTTTTTTTTGCCTTTATTTATCCATGTTAATGTCGGCCACATGCGATTGGCTCTGGCTAGTTTGCGCCAATATATGTGTTACGGGTTCCTTTCAATAAAGAAAAGCTCACTAGTTGTCGTTTGTCCGTGTCACTTCTTGCGTCTCATTTGCGATTTATTCCTTCCGTAACATGCACCGTAACCTGCCCAGGAAAATAGTTAAGAGAGAACCTTGCCTGTTCGTTAACGCACGAAGGCTGGTAAACCGAAGTTCGACGTAATAATGAGCTAGAAATTTCGTGACCACGGTCTTCAGCGACCACCGACCGACCTCGTGTACGGTGACACAGTGACAGCCATGCTAGATAAAAGGATATACTAGTAAGTAAATGTGTGTGTACTGGCTTTCATTCGAATGTGTAGAGAGAGATATCAAAGTCTCGTTTAAGGAAAGCCTGCCGTCACGATCAACGCAGAGATGGGACTCTGCCCGGAATTAACTAAGTTTTAGCAAGTACAGCTAAGTCACGTGCTTCGAAGATATGGCTAATACACCTGTAGTAGTCGTTTTCTTTGTGTTCTGAGTAGTTTGCTTCCTCTCATTCCATTTCTTAAGACAAATTGCTTTTCGTGCTCACGCACAATGGTAAACACGCTGCACGATCTATACACGCTGTACAACCTATGGCATTTCTCATTTATCTGCTTGGTCTTGCACTGTGGCAGTATTTTTGAACTCGCGCACTTTTGTTTCCCGTCCATTCGTATTTTACTACAGAAAACATCGTCGGCATCGTGTCTTCACCACGCTTTCTGCGGTGCAAGAAAGAAATAAATAACAATGAGTGCACGTTGAAGACTCTTTCACTGCAGCTCGACGCTCACGCCAAAGGCACCTCTTGTTCCACTCGAACAAGGGATGTCCGTGCAGCCAACGTTTTGACAAAAGGACTTGCCTTCGTCACAACTATGCAAGTGCTTTGTCTGACATCGTTTGTATCTGTCCCATCTTTCCGCTCCGAAGGGGGAAAAAAGACTAGGAGGGCGCGCACAGCTTGTTGGCATTGTGTGGAGTAGCTCTTACGTAACGCCGCTACCTGTTGTGCCGTCAGGGAGTAGCCTTTCGTTAAACAGTCCATGCAGCTGCATAAAGACATGTAAGCTCTTGTTTGCCCGTGGCTAGCTGTTGTGCCGCATGCGTTCACCGTTCCATACCTGAAGGGAGGAAATAAATTCGACTGAAAGCCGATATGCCGAAGCAGACTAAGAACAGTTGCCCACATTTAAACAGCACGGGGATTTCATAGGTGTTCAACGAAGCTGGTTGTTTGTAGAAACTTTACCAGGGCTTATTTCGTCGTGTGCTGTTGTCAATCGCGTGTACATATACGTTCAGGCAACATAAGGTTGATTGCTCGGAAAGTGGCAGGTCACTGAGGCGGGCCAGCACGGCTGCCTATGGTTTGGTGTGTCTCTCGCAAATACTTCTGCTTGCTTCAATGGCCGCCAATGCCGCCTGTGAGCACTGCGGCAGCGACGAAGTCATCGAACACGTCCTATGCCGTCACCCTCACTGCAGCTCCGAGAGACCAACCCTATCAACAATGTTCCGGAATGGCGTAGCAATAACAGATGTGAGAAAGCCTAAAGTCATTCATCCTGCCTAACTACGATTGCTGATTCGTTATGGCTAACCCCTCCGTCCGTTTTTTTTATTATTATTATTTGCGTTTCTCTCTCAGATTCGTTAAATAATTCCGGTAGACAGCAGCACCGCACTGCAATTACAGATCGGAGGTCGAGGCATCGAACAAAGGCGTTTTAGACACCACCGTTGTCTCGCAATACGAATAACCTTGTCTGCCTTAATCTGCTACCAACTCCCTAAGTGCATTGCACTTTGGGAGCGGAATTGTACCTGGCAGTGCGCTACGCTCGCACCAGGCCCCTGTTCAGAATAAAAGGAGGCACTATGACCTATAGTAATGAGATTCGGCTGTTGCCCATCGATCAGCGCGTAATCAGGACTAATGGTTCACCCCAGCGCAAAGTGGCCCGGCATACTGTCGCGTTCTCATTAATGCTAATAAGAATTGATCTACCGCTCGAGCGCAGCCTGCTGACTTCCCGTGTATGGCGAGGTCTCCCTTGTTTCGTGAAACAACCTAACAGAAGTAACGTTCTGGGGCAAGTTAGTTAAGCTTCTTCTTGGGTCACAGAGCAAAGTGGACAGTATTGTCACGTGGTCGCGACAAGAAAGTATACGCAGAATCCAAAGACTTGAAAGGAAAATCGAAATGTTCACTGGAAGAAGTGTCTCCGGAAAAGCAAGTAACTCGTGATGCAAAACGATAACGGCGAGTATGCAGTCATCGATCGTCGGTAAGGCTGATCAGCGGCGAAGTGCGTCGGCTTTTATGCATAAATCGCAAAATACGATTTAGAACAGGGAATGTCGCAGTAGCCAACGTTTCGACAAGCGGACTTGTCTTCGTCGGGGCGGCAGCTGCAGTTGCCACCCTGACGAAGACAAGTCCGCTGAAAGAACTTACAGCACAGTAGGCATTACTTACCAAATATTTACTATACTTATGATTCAGTTAATGTTAGTTGACTTCGGAAGGTCTTTGAAGACATCAGAGTTGTACTAAATAGAAAATTGATCTCGGCTCTCTTTTTAAATTGCCCCTGCAACACTTCCAAAAAGAAAAAAAGTACATGATTACGTCTTCGTTCTGTCTTGCGCAGGGCGGAATCATACCGCAAGCCAATCACTGCTGCTGGTCTCTGTGGCAGCTCGGCTACTGCTGCCGTTCGCGATGTGCCGGAAGGGCGGTAACATCGTCTATCAAGGGATGGTTTTATCGCCCTGCGTCATTAGGTATGCGGGCAAGTTCCTTTCTACGCCCAGCGGACTCTGCGCTTTCCGCAAGATGTACAAGCAGTTCGCCATGAAGGACGAAGTCAACCTTACAAATTGCGACAGGTACACGAAATAGGTGCCACTTCCATTCCTTTAAGCCATAGTTGCTTTTAGCTCTAGTTGTCGGCGACAATCGAGTGACATTAAACCATAGCCAGAGCCGTTACTGGCGCATTCAAACGAGAACTAAACTATAACATGCGGGTACTCAAATGGTGACATATCCGGGCATCCAGTCGGATGCTGAGAATAATGTCGCCTCTCGCCTCCGACCTTCTGTACAGGACGTCGTTACATACGCTATTGCACGTATGAGGTGCAGAAAACTTCAGACGCCGCTTGAAGTGGCGGGTTCGATCCCTGCAGCCGCGGAGGCGTTTAATGTGTCTATTTGCCGCACTCGCGGCGTTTCATACGTCAATTTAGTTGGTCCATGATTAACATCGACTGTAAAAAACTTCAGACACCTGTGGCGCATACCCGTATACCACGAGCCGATCCCCATGAGTATGAGTCACGCGCGTTTGTAGTATCGTTAATCGTGACGTACATGACGAGTATATCGTATTAGTGACGTAACAATGAGTCATTCGTGTTCGTCATACATTTATACCTTACCTCCAAAATGATGGGCTATACCAGGGAAACGAGGCGACCAGGAGAGCACCGAGACGTAGATAGATAGATAGATAGATAGATAGATAGATAGATAGATAGATAGATAGATAGATAGATAGATAGATAGATAGATAGATAGATAGATAGATAGATAGATAGATAGATAGATACGGTCAATGTGACATAAGCTGGCTAAGAAATGCTTCGCATTTAATACGTTCACAACAAGGTGAGTCACATGGTCGTTCCATCGATTCATTGATATTGATTTGGGGGGTTTTACGTCCCAAAGCCAGATATGATTATGAGAGACGCCGTAGTAGAGGGCTCCGGAAATTTCGACCATCGGAGGTTGTTTAACGTGCAATGACATCGCACGGCACACGGGCATCAACATTTCGCCTCCGACGAAACGCAGCCGCCACGGCCGGGATTCGATCCTGTTACCTTCGGATACGCAGCCGAGTGCCATAGCCGGGGCACGTGGTCGTCCCATCGAAAGCCCGGAGGCTGCTCAGAAGTATAGAAACTTATCCGATTTGAGCATTTAAACACTGACCTTTCCGATGTTCTGTTTGTTGTTGTTGTTGTTGTTCTTCTTCTTCTTCTTCTTCTTCTTCTTCTTCTTCTTCTTCTTCTTCTTCTTCTTCTTTCCTCCTTCTTCTTTTTTTCCTTCCGATCTGTCCATATCGGAAAAGTGCTTATGAGCACGTATTTTGTCTTTTGTTCTTGTATTTTTTCTTGATGTCACAGCTACTTCTACTGTGAGGCCAACTATCAGGCGATCACGCAGTGCCCGAAAAGAGACAACTTCCACGTGGCCAAGGCTGTCAGCATGTGCAGCGAAGAGCGATCTCAGTCCGGAAACAAAATGCAAAAGTACCACGATACCTTGGCGAACCAATACGGCCGAAACGGCGGCAACTGCGCCGAGCGTTACCTGCGCAAGTACGGATGTGTCAACAATCGCACCACGGGGCAACGCAGTCACGGTGAGACACACGCTGTCACGGCAGGTAACGCTAACCACAAGAACGTCCCGTCAGCACCGATACTGTCTGATTCTTTGCGCAAGGAATAAAGGCGCTGAAGACGTACATACACAGCACTAAGAAATGAGCGGAAACGAATTTTACTATCCTTTAGTTAAAATTGGGGTTCGCGAACACCAGACTTAACGAGTACGAATCGAACGAATTATGATTGAAATAGCCAGTCTTATATCAAAGCACAAGAGTGGTTTCGGTAATTCTATATTAATTAGCAGATAATTGCACTTAGAAATACGCTATTTAAGTATCAACGCAAACTACATCTCTATCAAGAACACACTGTATAGACTACAGGTTCTCATGTTGTAACCGTATTTGTAATATAGCTCAGCATAACGCAAAGGATAACAAATAAAGGCTGCCGTGAAGAAATATTAGCTGCTGCTCGTGTCAACCCCTGCAGTGCATTCCGAAGAGATTCTGCACAACTTACAAGGATACGAATAGAGCAGGGCAGCATGCTTGCAAGGCTGCGAATGGCAGGGCGCAGCATGCTACGATTCTTGTCCAAAGCGCGAAGTACACCAGCATGGTTGATGATTGATTTGTGGGACGTCCCAAAACCAGCTCTGATTATGAGAGACGCCGTAGAGGAGGTCTCCGGAAATTTCAACCACCTGGGGTTCCTTAAAGTGCACTGACATCGCACAGCACACGGGCCTCAGCATTTCGCCTCCATCGAAATGCAGCCGCCGCGGCCGGGATTCGATCCCGCGACCTTCGGATCAGCAGCAGAGTGCCACCATAACCACTAGACCACCACGGCGCGGCCACCAGCATGGTTACACTAACGCCAATAGCGCTGTCGAGCATGCAGTTTGGGATGCCTACCGTGATGGTGGCGAGAAGGCGTGCGTACGTAAGATGCAAAGTAGAAACAACAGAATACTAAGGTCACCAATTTACGCAAAATAATAATAATAATAATAATAATAATAATAATAATAATAATAATAATAATAATAATAATGGTTTCTTAAAGGGACACCAAAGTAAAAACAATACTTATCGCTTTAGTAGATTAGTTTTCACGATACCAATAACACCAATCTTGCGAGGAGAACACTCTCGGTAAGCTTGAAAACGCGCAAAGAAAAATGCAGGTGGCGACGCCGCCTTGAAGTTCTAGCACTAACACACGTGACGTCACAGATCTTTGACAGCGTCTGCTAAGGCATACATAAGTATTTGTCGGTAAGAAAGACATGCATTGTGTTCTAAGGAAGCCAGAGAGTTAACACGTGAGTCCTGAAAGTTTCATGACATTTGACGGAACGAATTAAGCGAGAATACGAAAAAATAAAATCGCGGCCTTCTGACGTCACGAAGCCGAAGTTCCGGCGCGAATTTCAAAACAAAAGCTTTTACATTCATTTTGTTCTTTTAATATTGAACATAATGTTGCGAAATAACGACAATCGAGTTCTCGAAACATACGTTACCATTCCAAACCACTCCACGTTTTCGCTTTGGCGTCCTTTTAGCAGGAACACGCGGCGTTCGTTTATAGAAGCTAGCAATGCAACCTAATCACTCGGTGCAATGCCAGGAGCATTTTACATGTGCCAAATCATCGATATATAAATGCAGTCCCGTATCACAGGATTTCGTTTCATTTGTAACCAGAAGCATTACGTTAAGTTGTTAGAATCAGCGAACTGGAAGCCTGGCTAACTGAAGGCACCTGTTACGTGGTGGTAGGCATAGGCTTGCAGATAGACATATTGAGCCATTAAGCCTTAAATTACTCTCTTCATTGGAGTAATTGCTTTTCGACCGTGGACTTCGTTGGTACGACGTCACTAATTAATATTAGCTAGTATACGGCACACAATAACTTCGCTTTGGGTAAGTTTGGTAAGTGCCGTGTCCTTGCGGTAAAACTTCTGGGCGGTGGTGCGCGGACATGCAGTAACAAGGTTTTTTCCGGTTTCATTTCTGCCTTGCAAAGTTAGTTACCTTGTCTGCGTTTATCTGCGTACTAAGTCGTAGATAGAGATCACCTACGTAGGCAGTGAATCGTTTCCTATCGACCCGCAAAAGATAACGTGTCACCGATAAACCTGGTTCGACTAAATTTATGTGCAGTGACCACGCTCACTTATGGAGTGCATGTTCTTGGCGGCTGCAAAGCCTGAATTTGATAGCTATTGCATCGCATACTCTTCAGCTTTAACTTGTACGTAATGCAGTGATAACATACTGTCAGTCTTCCGATAAATGTCTCAAAACCTAACACGCACTCATTTCGATATCAGGAGTCTGAGGAATCATATTTCGAGTTTCACTACCTCCGACGTTGTAGAAAAACAATGCAAAAGTAATTTTGAGTCATGTATACGCAAGAATCCACAAGCCGGATAATCGGGTTGTCTTCCGATAAACTTCGAGTAAAACATGGAAGTTGTCAGACTTTCAATACACCTGCGCTAGATCAACTTCAGTCCATGACTACCTGCTTCTGATGACAACGTCATAAAGAAAGAAAAAAAAAGAGAACACGAGACGGTCACGTAAGCAATAACAGCTATTTAAGACTTTCGCAGTGAGCATCATGCAGCTAGTTGATCGAAAATCTGGGGGTAAATCCTACAAGCTTTTCTTTGGTCAGTGATTCTTGTCATTGGCCAGGGGCTTTGCTAATTGCATGTACAGCTTCTGAAGTGCTCTCTCACGATGTACAGGCTGAAGTATTCTCTTGCGAACACTGCTTACGATGTTTTTGTGAATACAGTCCCGGATGCTAAATTCATAAAAACACTCCTCTCGTAGATGCCGTTTGCCAATGACTGGTAGGCTTCCACAGTCTGTCCTGTGCCAGGAATGGCTAAAATGTTGTCGTGCGAATATTTTAAGTGTAACACGTCTCTCTCTTCTTTTTTATCGTAAGGTCGCGGCTCCTGTCGTCGGTGGCTTTTAAGTGACCTTGAGCCAGAATTCACAGCCGTTATTCAAGCTTTCAACGGAAGTCATTTGCTAACTCTCCCGAGAACATACGGGTATTCAAACGTGGTCTTCCGGGTGCTCATACAGGAACTTCCCGGCAAATAGCCAAAGGTTAAATGCGTGCAGTCACGAGGTGCGAACCCTTGGTATAAGACCGCCTTACATATGCCAGAGACGGCCTAAACAAAATACAAAAAAAAATATTGATTGTGAGTTCCTGAGATTTGTTCACAATACCACCCAAAGCTGTAACTTCTAGTGCGATGATGTTTCTGTGAATACGGGCACTGAGCATTATTTCGCGGTATCTTGATTAAATCAAAAGCACACGTTCGTCAACATTTAATTGTTGTTGTGTTTAACATAGTTCATGTGACGAGTGACGTGCAAGATACAAGAAATTAATTACCTTTCTACGTAAGGCGAACTCATAAGAAAGCATTTTCTCCTGTACGCCATCGACAATATCACATATAGCGCCAGGAAAGATAAGCCGTAACTGTAGTTCTGTCAGCACTCAGTGTAACGAAATTTCATTAAACCTCCCTTAGAGACCTTCAAAACAACAACAATAACAGCGTCAAGAACTCGAGCTATTTCTCGCAAGTTCCGCCTTTTCCCAGTACACCAATAAATTATAGCGCCGTTGCTCTCGAACCACACGGAGCAGACAGGAACATCTTTCCCGGACCACAGTGACATAAGCTTTTATCATCCTCTGTAATCTATGCCGCTGGGGCCTTAACACTCTTCCCATTGCAGCTAGTTAATAGTCGTACAACGTCGCCCCGCTCTCGTTAGGCCGCACACGTTAGCCGAGTTGTTTCAGCAACGCCGCAGCCGTTATTGCTATTCGTTTTCTTTACGGACAACCCCAGGAAATGAAGTACAGTCTGCAACGCCGGCAACTTGCGTTGTGTACGGAGTATATACCGCTGGGGGGTCGTGACCCCTTGCGCTCTTTTACTCGCGCGCGTTGGAACGCTGGCTGCGACGGCCAATCTCATCTTCTTAGGGGAAAGGAGAGGGACGGGTGAGGACCGTGGAGATTATAGAGCCTTCGTTCCGTGCCGGAAGAAGGGGTCACGTGACCCTGCGCGGCACTTCCGAGAGGCGGCCGCCTAATCCGCTTCTGTCAAGCCGATGCGACGAGTGCTGGCCTCAAGCTGGCCACCAGGGGACGCTTCGGGGCGAGCGAGAACGATAAAAAGAATGGAGGGGGAGAAAATATACAAAGGGAAAACAATGGAGGGCGGGCTTTAAAGTTGCCTACTGCTGCAGCGCCTGGCGAGTCAGTGTGTCGTCAGCCGAGAATAGATGAACCCGGAAAGGACGCGCGAGGACTCCTAGCGTGTAGCGAGAGTGTGTGTGTGCGTGTATTTGCTTTTCCTCGCGGCGTACGGCGGGGTGGATTGCGAAGGGCGCTGTTTAGAGAGGGAGTGCGCGTGTTGTGGGGGTATTTCACTTCCGCGAATCTAGATTGTAGTGCAGCGCCTCTGGCGATCTTAACGAGGAAATACTGGTTTACGCTTCGATCCCAGGCGTCGCCAGCAGGCGTGCGAGCCTGTTTGTGGGAAAGGGGGCTTTTTATTGTCAGCGTTTCTTCGGGAGCAGGAAAAAAAATATATGCCCTAACTTCGAGAGCTTATAGTTAAGAAGCCTTGCAGTTATGCAGGTCGTTAACCCCATATTCTATATGTACTGAGATTCGTATTACGTTGCCTTTGTACGCGCTAATACGTTTCATTTCCTCGATGAGGCAGTTATGTACCTCGAGTTTATAAATAGGCTCGTGAGTGAGGAAACGAAAAAAAAAAAATGAAAGAGAAGAAATGGAGCGATTAATTGCCCTACTCTCGGTTGGTTACTCCAGTCAAGCGTTACGTATCTCTTTCTATACTGATATTAAGTCAGCGAGTATTCGGAGGACCAGGCGCTGCTTTCTTTCAGTGTGGGGGAAAAAGAAAAAAAAAAGAGGTATAGATCTGTATTCGAGAGGCAACGTGAAAGAAAAAGAAAAGTCATTGATACGTAGTCTTTGTATATGGGGCGTTTGAAAGGATTCCTGTATAGAAGTCGATCGGGCGCCTTTCAAACGAGGAAGCCTCGGATCGCAGGCTTTCTACTCTGGCCGCGAAGTGCGAATATAATCGGACACGCGGCGTGCAGCGGCTGAGCGACAAGGAAAGCTTGATCGAGAAACGTAGCTGGCGAAGTGAAGTGCTGCTGAATAAAGAAAATTCAGAATGTTTAAAGAAACTGTGAGGTTGCTGAGCTGTTTTCGTAATCTTGACTTTTTTTTTTCTTTTTTGCGGAAAGCAATAAAAAAGAGGGTGTAGATACTATTGCTTATCATACCGCCTTAGAATAGTAACCTGTCGAGGCGTTGGCATACGTTTCAACTTTTTAAAAAAAGTAAATCCACTACATTGCAATAAAAGGAAAAATAGGAGCCCAGTATGCAGCGTTTACAGCAACGCCCGCTGAGGAATAGCGATGCTTTGAAGCAGTCACGTTCAGCTGTGTGCGGCGGTGCTCGTTAAGCATGATGCTGAGCTCACGTGAAAGGAAATCGGTCTTTTGAAGTTTGGAGTTCTCTTGAAAGTCTCAATGACAGAGTAGTCTGAACGGCGTCAGGTTGCGAAAGGTTAAAGTCGGAACGATCAATACTAGCTTTAGGCTCCTAGATGCAAGCGCACCATACACGACGCCTGGATGCCAACCATGCCGTACCGCTACACGTAGTCAAGGAAGGCAAAATGGCGAAAGGAAATATGAAGCACGAAGTGTTCAAATCAGCGTAGGGAGTCAGTGTGAACACATGGAACGTCCGCAGGCTCACGCGCTAAGGTGTAAGACAAACTGACTGTAATAGAATCATATAGATGAGTACATGTAGGGCCCAAGTCCTAGGCCTAGATGAATAAATGTAGAGCCAAGGATTTGAATTTTTGGTTGGGCGTTAAGTGCAAGATCTTCTCGATTCCGGTCATCAATTACTGAAAGAAAAGGGGCAGACTGACGATCAGGAAAGTTAAGAGCAAGAGGGGTGAACATCCAGAGTCTACAATAGATCTAACTGTTCAAGTAAGGCGACTCTCACATTCTTCATACACTGCAAGCTTTCACACTTCGACTCCTAGATATTGCTCAAGGAAGCGTATATCTCAATATCTCGCAATTTAAGCGCTTGTCTATATGCTTGGTCATACCACAAAAAGGAAATCTATATGTTTCACAACTCCCACATCCAATAACACGAGTTTTTATGTTGATGTTTGTGTAAAAAACGTATTGCATGTTCCGTATATTATACTGAAGTAAATTATATATGAGCCACATGATCGTTGGATGAAAAACATGTAAAAATGATCCGGTTTCTGGTGTCCTCCTTTTCTTTCATTCAAGCTCTTTCCTTTTGCGGAAAGCCTGCTGGTGTATCGAGGAAAAGACTGCAAATGTAACCTTCATGTTTTCTATACTTGCGTCATGAAACAGCGAGGAGTAGGGTATTACCACACCATAGTGACTGCCGTCAGCGAATTTCGTCGTCAAACTTCTTTATAAGCCCGACTTGGTTACGATGACAATCACCGGGACAGCTGTAACAACAAACACTTTTACAGAAAAAAATAATAAACACTGACCCCATTCATTGCATGCCAAGTAACGGCATTCTTTTACGACAAGCGTCAAGTCGCATTTGTTACTGCGTGCGAGAACGCGCGTGCAGCATGAACGATGGCATTTCATTGTCTGTGAGTATATCCTACAACCATGGTATCGTGCTTTCAACAAACACGCACGCGTCGCCTCTATCCGTTTATCAATTTCAGCACCAGTGTGTTAGCGAACGTCGCAATTCACGAAACGTTTGTCCGCTGTAAATGTTTTTCAGGCCGCCGTGTATTCACGCCCCTTTGGGAGGAACCCCGAAATGGCTCGTAAAGCGTCCTTCTGTATGGCCTCCATACAGACTGCCAACGTCTTCTCCGGCGCAGACAATCGCTGACGCATTGCGGAGGAGACGATTACGCTTTTCCGTCATATTCCAACTCGGCGTTCTTCACATTGCCGGCAGTTTCACTTAAAAGTTTCACGATGGCGCTATATTTTCCTCCGACATTTTGACCTTTCGGGGCCAAAGATATATGTGTCAGCAGAACAATGAGGGGTTATACAGAACTAGAAAGCACCAAGCACGACCTTTCGTGACGACAATGCCGACGTCAGGGGTTATTTTTGGTTCTCTTCGGAGATCGTGGTGTGCTGCCACCGCCATTCACTCGTCGTTCGTGATTTCGTCCGTCTCACAATGGGCCAAGCCATGGCGCCTCGTTCGTTTTGACGAGTAGGCCGAATAAGAAGTCAGCGCTGTCGCTGATGGAATGGAACATTTCCGCGGCGCCGACTTGCTTCCGCGACTCTTCATCAAAAACTGCAGCTACGCCGAACCACGACATTCTCTGTAATCATCGCATGCACCATCCCCAGCGCTCATCAATTAAACCGTGTAGTACTCAAAGCATCGACATACTACACTACCGCTTCGACAACCTGAACGGATCTCGGATACTGAGCTTGACTCGCATAGCCGCAGCACAGTTTAACTCCAAGGCGCCCGGCAAGTCTGTGAACGGTCAGCGGGAGATATGTACAGAATGTAAATCGTGGCAGCGCTCGCGCCTTCCGGGCCGCGAAGGTCATTCGAGTGATAAATGATTCAAGGGTGTTCGCTTCAGAAAAGAACGTGACCGGAACGCACGAGCTGAAGCAGTGGACCTTGGTGGCCTGTAAGGTGTGAGAACTATACGACGACGCAAAGGCACAACAATGCGCGCAAAGAGTGCAAGCTCGCAGTGTCACATACCGAAATTTCCATCAGGGCAGTGGGTGGGCTCGGACCTTCGATCAGCTGAACCACTGTCACAAGCGTAGTTACTTAATGAGGTTCAGCGTCACACACTGCACATCGGTGATAGATACAGAATTTTTTCATCACTTGTACGATGCAGACGTGTTTGGCCGGGCATGGAGAGGGTCACATGAAACGAACGATCAAGATAGCGCCCAGCTTGACCTTATCGCATGCTCACCCACCAGTGTTCGCTGTAGGCGTCATCAGCAGTGACGTACGTAACGGAACCCGCAGCTTCTGGGCTAGCCGCACGAAAAGATTACCGCTGCAGGAGTCGAAATTCTGTACAGCGATCGTAATAATTTATTGGTTTCTACTATTTGACTTCCAGAAACCACGATATGATTATGAGAGACGTCGTAGTGCAAGGCTCTGGAAATTTAGACCACCTGGTGTTCTTTAACGCACACTGATAACGCACAGTGCACAGGCTTCTAGCCCTTTCTCCTGCGTCAAAAACGACACCGCCGCGGGCGAAGTAGAACTCACGTCCTTCAGGTCAGCATTTAAGCACTATAACCACACTACCATCGTGGCGGGGTACAATGCTCAGGGATTACAACGCGACAAACAGCTATATAGCACGCGCCATTGCCCAGGACAATCCCGTCATGTTGCTATGAGTGTGAGTTCGTCCCCTGATCAGGCCACTCATCAGGCCACTACTAAGTTTTGCGAGTTCGGTCCCTGATCCTTACGGTGCCGTACTGACGAAGACAAGTCCCCTTGTCGAAACGTTGGCTTAGCTACATTCACTGTTCTTAACTGCTTTCTCTCTTCGTCAATCCAATCCTCCATCTTCCGCTGGGCTTCTCTTTTAGTTTGCTCCGTACGTTGGCGCACTTTGCCTCGCAGCCACACCCAATTCGACGATCAGCACACTGACGCAGATTCCACGTGTCTTCTTTGAAAGACCTAAGCGTCAGGGGGTGCATGGCTCCCGTAGCGAGGAATTCGAAGGCTGGAAAAGAACCTCCATCTCACTTCCGAGCTCACAGTGGCGCAAGGTTTCTTTCAGATTTTCATAAAATATTAGACGCATGTACGCGTTTAAGAAGCTAGTGACTTCGATGTCCACGTACGGTGTAACACATTTAAAAGACGCACATTACGACTATAGGCACTGTCTAGAAGGAACAGTTCTTGCACGGAAGCGGCAGCGCTGAAAACCGTCACCGTGGTGCGGCGATTTGAATAAACTTTAATTACACTTAACCATAAACCATTGTTTATCACTAGATTGTTGGGCTCGTGGTCAACAATAATCACTCAAAAGCGCGCTTTAGTATCGCTTAGAGCTTTTTAAAAATACCGCGGCAATATTGGACAAATTAATAAGGCTTTCCTTTAATTCGATTACACTGCAAGTTTGTGATATTACTGTGTTTTTTTTTTTTCTGCTGTTGCTAATCTGTGTACAGTTGAAATGGCCAGCACATTTATTAGACAAAAAGCGTAACGACCAACAACTGGCCTACGCCTGAGCATTTGGCGCTCAGGGAGCTTGCAACGTACGATCGCCGCGTCACGCAGATATACCCAGGCGCGAGCAGCTCTGCGAATATATCGATCGGTTGACCGTGGTTCTGCCTTCCATAACATTGTGCGCATTTACAAAGCATACCGCACCGTCGCTTCTCATTGGGTGCTACTTAATCAACGCTGTCACCCAGGACTCGAATATTGCAAGTGGGTGTGTGATAGGAGAAAAAGAAATTAACGGGGCGAAAAAATCCTGCAACAGTTATTGGAGTAGATGGCCATGACGTGTCTTAGTACCCTACTGCAAAAGGCCATTAAAGCAGTAAGTGAATTAATTGGCCACGTGTTCCACTGCGCATTTCAGCACGCTGCACTTGAATCCTGCCTCCCGTGACATAAAAAGCGCACCAACTGCGTTGCTGGAAACGGTGCAGCAATCTCTGCTCGGGGTAAATACGTCGAGTACGTCGTGTTTATGTACTGTGAGTACGAGCAGCGTTACCTAATTATACCGGTGTCCTTTTCCTGGTTTTCCTCGGCATACAGAAGACTCCACATTGAGAGCAGTAAAGCTCGACGTCTTTTCGGTGGCTGTCAGTTGTACTCGGCACATTAAGAGACGACCGAATGTTCGATGATCTCCTATCCTTTCATGATATCAATATACGGAGCGTTGCTTCAAGATATCTGAAGCTCTATATAGGAACCGTGCAGTAGTTGCCAAAGCTTCCCAGGGTATACTGTCAGAGAGGACTGGACAAATTGCCGCTCCTAAGCTGTCTACGTGCGTTCAAGTGCTTTAAATATTTAACATGCATGTATAGTTATATGCTGGAGTGTCACGTAGATATTGATCACTCTGTTCCGGGTGACGTATATGACGACGCTCGCTTTCGAGAGGGGAGTCCAGAAACGAGGCTGCAATCACGCAGATGGTGTTTCCCCTTTTATCTGACCTCGCAATCCGACACGCTCCGCGACTCTCGTGTGTTCCGTGTGCGAGGCCGGTCTGTAGCCTGCACCGGGAAGAGATGTTTGGAGTGCTGTGTCACTTTATTCGCTAAGCGCTAAGCCTCAGACCATCGAGGCAATTCCATTGATTGGCACCGGTGCTTACCGCTTTGGAACTCGTGTCTACAAAGCACTTGTGTCCTGACGTTGAATCTGTGGAGCGGACGGTGTGCGTCCCATTTCGCTAACACACCGCGTAGTGATGCGTATTTCGTACTGCTTGTAATAGAACAGAGCGTAAACATGCCTTGTGAAATGTGCGTGTACACCGACTGCTCAGGATGCTAGTAGCGATTAGGGTATAGTTGCTGACTGGTCGATCGTGTTTGACATTTTTAACGATATCTTCTTTTTTTTTTAGAAGCCAGCCACCTATACAATAACACTTTTGCGAGTTTTCTTCAAAAGCACTGTGGTGGAGTTGTGCGTAAAGACGCGAGACCGCCATGGGCGCCTGAAACATTGCTCGCAAGGTATTTAGATAGTGTGTTTACAGAGACGCAGAACGCTACAGCTTGGTTCTGAAGTCCTTGTGGACGACATATACGACATAAAAAATTCAACTTGGGCTCATTTTTCAAAGAAGAATGAGTGTGATTGCTAACAGGAACCACCATGCTGCAGTGTTCCATGCATTCCAGCAATTAGAACTGCAACAACACCAACCTTAACACAACGGTGCCTTCGCAACACAAAATTCTTGACGCTGCCACAACGCAGGGAATGCAGCAGGCTGTAATATTCGTCTAGCTTCCTCAAAGTGACCGATTGTGGATGATAGACAGGTTATCTTATCGAATCGTTTTTCAGAAGTATCAAATCTGCCTCTCTCACCATGAGATGATACAGCCTGTATACCAATTATTATGCGAGAAGTGGAAGATTAGCAGCCATAATAAGCGTTATAAGTTCACGCACCACCTGGCCATGTGGCATCGTCGTTTTCGACAGAGCTTGGTGAAGTCTAGCTGATTTGCTTTCCCTGTAAATGAAATCTTCACCTGATTTCCACGAACAGAATACTCAACTCGGTAAGTATTGAGAAGTCGAGACTATGAAAGAAAGTGCCTGAAATCCATCCACACACATACCAACACTGAGTTTTTAAGAGTAAAATTTGCCTTCACGCTGCCTACGGCATGGACGCAAAGATATTTGTGAAGGAATGCTTTAACAGCTTAAATTGATTCACTCTAGCTCATTACATAGGTGTAGGAGTGTCTGCCGGGGTTGCGTCAAAGGACAAGCACACACATGCGAAGTCAATTTTTAAAAAGAAAAAAAAAAGGAATGATTTATTGCTCTGGCTGTACATTAGGTGCATAAGGTTGGGGGTGGGATGGGGCGGAATGTATCACAGGGGGCGCAGCTAGCTGCTCATGAGCATGCGCAGAACAGTGTTGGCTGCCCGAATGGTCGCCATCGGGCTCAGGTCATCGTCGTCTTCTTCCTCGGGAGCGTAGTTGACGCCGAGGCGCTCCATGGTCGTCATTCGCCGGGTTGCCTGCGCAGGAAGAAAAAAAAGAAAGAAAGAGTGAGGAGCCTGCCAAGTTCCAATGTCCATAACAATAATGGAGCGCCACAGCTGATTACAAGAGTGGGCGTATAACCAACTGGCACCTGCACCTCCGCAGGAGCCGTCACCGTCTTGTCGCGGTGTCATACAAGATGGTGACGGTCATTCCCCTTCCATATGTCAGGATGTGCCTATCCCGCTAGCTCCTCCGTCTTTTATAATTATCCCTGCACGTGTAAATTCGCTTCTTAACTAAGCAAATCAGACAGCTTAAGTTGTGGGCTAATCATTGATTATCCCTGCTTTGCATTCCTGATCCGCAGTTTATGGCTACCTTCAGCAAATGAACCTGCTTTTGTGCTTAGCCGTTCTTCCTCCTTGCTGTCTGTGTTACCTACGCTTGCTTGCTAGCTTGCTTGCTTGACTTTTCAGCTTTCATTATCACATCAGCAACAAACTTGCTAAAAATTACCGTAACACGACGGATGTGTATTAATGCTACCGATCGGAATGAGACTCACCGGTTGTGGTTGTGGAGTTGGAGGCTGAGGAGGCGGAGTCGGCTTCTCGCGCGGAGCCTCACGCTGTGGTTCGGGTCTCTCGGCGAGCAGTACCGCGACTGGCACCACGACCACCGGTCCAACCCGAGGCCTGCCCATGTGACCGTACATCATCGCGGCAGGAGACGGCATCATGTGAGGGCCGTGCATCATCGGACCTCCGGGCATCATCTGGGGACCGTGCATCATGAACGGAGGAATGTGCATCATCGGCGGAGCGGGCATGAACGCAGGAACAGGTACCATCATGGAAGGACTGTGCATCATCTGGGGGCCGTGCGACATCGGGGGACCGCGCATCATCATGGGCGAGTCGTGGTGCATCATGTGATGCGGGGGCATCATGCCGTGGCCGCCGTGCATCATCGGGTGAGGCGGTGGCGGCGGAGGAGACGGAGGTCCGGAGAACAGAGCGGGACCGGGCAGGAACGCGGGCCTCATCATGGACGGCGCGTGCATCACGGTGTTGACGATGTACGGCTCCTGAACGATGGCGAAGTGCATGCCGGGCCCGTTGTCTCGGGGGCCATTATTGGCGCGGTTGGCGACGACCGGGGGTGCGTGGGATCTCGGAGGATGCGCCGTCGGTGGAGCGGGCATCTGGACCTGAGTGGGGACTACGGGTGGCGCCGGAACCATGCCGTAGGGGTTCATGCCGGGGTGGGGACCGGAGGGTGGGCCCTGCAGGAAGCCGGGCGGTGGGCCGGGCATTGGAGGTCCAGCGCGGAACGGTGCTGGCACGGGGGGCCTGGGCGCGTGCACCACGAGAAGCAGCAGCGGAGGCTTCTGGTCGGGTGGCGGCATGCGCTGCATCGGAGGCGGTAGAGGCTGCGGGGGCTGTTGCTGACGCTGCCTAAGCCTGGTGGCCGCCTTGTAGGCACCCAGCACTTGGCGCAGGTCCTCGGCCTTGGACGACTCGACGACGACCGTTTCGACGCGGCCACCGGAGGGCTTGGGCTCTTCCATGGGGAAGGCCATCACGTAGCCCTGCAAGAAGAGCATACGTGCGTGTTTTCTAAGGAGGGCGCTCTTGAAGTCCCAGAACGTGATGCTCGATGTGGGAACGGCGCTGAAAGGTAATGAGATCACAGGTTTGAAGAACGTCACTGACCCTTCACTTCTAAAGTGGACCGGCTTAGTGTTATAAGGAACTTGCTGCCACTAAAGGTGAACATGCAGCTTCGCTTTAATTATAGTTAGTTCAAATGCTCACTAACCGCTCATACGTCGTGTGGTGATTTCGTGTATGTTTTTCATAAAGTAGTGTTCATATTATAAATGTGAAAATATCCAAGTGATATTACCGAAAGTTTTCAAGTGGGAGTCTTCTTGTCTTACAAAGTAGAGCACAATTTGCCTATTTCTATCATTGTTTCAGCTGCTATATCTGAACATTTATTTCATTCTTGACACGATCTGCGAGTGTCCGCATGCTTTCACCCTACGAAACAACGGAGAGAATGTACAAAAAAACAAATCCGACGAGATGGTGAGCCAAACACGCGTGTAGCCATGACAACAGGAGACGGTGCACGGAAGTGCTCATCAGGTACAATTTCGTTGTGCCTCTGGGTGAGCGTCAACCACACAAAACCAGGTCACGCATTCGGAGACAAATGAAACGTAATTCTAGGTTTCTGTGCCGCCAAGGAAGGAGCACGTCTGGTGTCTACCATTAACTAGTGTTAGTTCAGCCTCGCTTCCCCCTCTCAAAGGTGATGTATGGGACCGGCTTATTCTCGGAGTGGCATCAAAAAACTTCCGCTGACGAGCGAAGTAGCCGATGACTGTCCCAACTCCGTCTGCAGTTTTAATTTTATGCGTTAATTTTACTCTTACAAAAGAGACGTTGATGTTCTCAACAGGATATGCTTCACAGAGCTTGCTTACTTTTCCTCAAAACGTTCTGGTGACCAGCTATGTATGAGGTTCAGCAATCGGAGAAGAGATGAACATTCTTTCCAGGTTTTATGAGCGGCCAGCCCAATCATTAATATGGGCCATGTTACAGAGTGTTCCTTACAGTTGCCGCGAGATTCTTCTTATCTTATTTATATCAACAAAGAGAGAGAGAGAGAGAGAGCTCTTTATTGAACGGCAGAGAATTTAGCCGGCGTTGAAATATCGCTGACATGCTACTCTGCGTGGGGAAAGATAAAACAACAAAGATAAACAAAGATCAACAAAGATAAAAATTAATTCCTGCTGTCCAGCGTGAAGTGAAATACAAAGAAAAGTGGAACACGAAAGGTGTTTGTGTATGCACTTCTATGCGAGCCCTGAAGATCCTGAATAAGAGTAATGATCTACCATTAAACTCTCCACGCAACTCCCCTTCCGTCGCACATTTCATTCATGATTTGTCACGCGAGTCTAGTTCCTTTATTATTTCTTTTCTATTGCTTTCATCGGACAATGCTATCCAGGAAAGAGGGCAGCTGGCTTCTGTGCTGTCTACAACGTCCTCCAGGAGGTCTTTGAACTCGCTACTGGCACGAGCGCGCCGATCACGAAATCTCGCATTGCGCATCGCTCGTCTTCACAAAGAGGAGGAGACGATTTCGCAATAACCATCGCAGTTAAAGCACTGCAAGCATCGGGATGATGCGGACAGGCACCAATTGCGCCAGGCCATCCGCGCAACTGGCCACAGGCGGCAGCGCGGCTTAATGGACGTGCGTATACACCGAGGTTGCATCAACTGTATATAAGTGCGGCGACGTATAGAGAAACGATGCGAGCCACCGAAAGCGAAATGGCGCAATTATTGCCGGAGGTACGAACAAAAGCACGACACGTGGCACGTACTCGTCGGGCGATAGGATCCGGTGCCATCCCACTACCATGGCCTCTGTGCAGAAAACAACCAGTTTCTTTCGCGGTGTTATAGGTCAGGGAGATTCCATCGGCCATTCATTCTGCAATCTGCTTCTTTAGTTTTCTCGTCCTTATTTTTTTTTTTCACTTGGACTAGCCTTATGACCACGACCCTTCAGCCCCTGTTATTCACTGTGCAACCTCCTTAGCTGTAATTGTGTCACGGAAATTATCTCTAATTTGATTGGTACGGTTTCTACACGGCTGCACGCACGCCGTTCAGGTCTTTCTTGTCGTTGTCGTCATTGTTGTAATTGTTGTTGATTATGGTGGTGGCGGTGGTGGTGGTGGTGGTGCATTAGTTTCTTCCTCTGTGGTCTCCTCTTGAGTTCCTAAGATTATTAGGTTGTTGCTATAAAGCGGGTATTGGGAGTTTTCCCAGGAACTGAAATTAAAGGAAGAGTTCATACGTGAGTAGCTTGGGGTGGGGGATGTAAAGAGAAACAGCAGACTCTTCATATTTATTTTTTTTTTGTCGATGTGTTGTGTATGGCTAGCTACGTTTGCGACACCAACACTCATGAGGAAGATTGCGAACATTTAGTGGGTACTGCGCTTTACACAAAGAATAAAGTGTGCATGATCATACAAAAAAAGAAAAGATTATATATAAACTTATTCAAGTTTATTAGTTTATTGAATTTACGGATGTTGCGCGGGACAACTAGTTGAATATGAACGAGCATAAATACTCTGCGAACGTCGGTGTTATTAAATGAAATTTCCAGTCGCAAGTTAAAGTGACCGTTACGCCTGAAGCGCACATTTTCACAAAGCCAGATGTGTGCAGTTATCTACAGAAGGAACGTGCAGCAACGGATATAATTGCTGCACCTCGATTATCATTAAGGTGCTTTTTTTTTCCTTACTTCGACAGGCAGCAGGCAAAACACATGTTCTCACACGGATACCACTTTCTATATCTACATGCCCGTCGCTTTATAATTAGAGACTGAGATTACAAGGAGTAATTGTCTTGTGATTTGGAGTAATTATTAATGCGAAAAACGCACGCATCTCTAGCACAAAGAGTTTTAGCTCGCGCGTTTTATACGTGTGCACAAAAATGAAAGCACTCCGCAGCTTGCCTCCCACGTTTACATATTTCCCGAATTAGTATAGGTAACTATAACTGTACAACCGGTACTGCGCCCGCATTCATAAATAGCCGCACAATGCATGCAGTGCTTACGGGAAGAAAGTGTATACGTGCACTACTTACCAGTCCTTCCTTGTCCTTCTCATCCTCTGCCCAAGCGGTGGCACCTGAAACGAGCACAACAGTTCCCACGCATTGTAATGAGGCCACCAGCTAGGCATTTGTCGCTCGCTAAGTATAACTAGATGCTGCGGACTCTAGTTTTCGCATTAGTTCTATGCCTGTTTTATACTACAAGAGCTACGATACTGCCGTGAGGCACTTGTTTCCTGCGCAGAAATTCAGAGACGATGTTCACTTGCTTTGTTATCGTTCGGTTATAGTGGGAATGATTGATACGACAGCGATTTATCTGATATTCTTATTGTCTTGCGTATTATTTTCGTATTGATTGATTGATTTGTGGAGTTTAACGTCCCGAAACCAGCTCTGATTATGAGAAAGGCCGTAGTGGAAGTCTCCGTAAGTTTCGACCCCCTGGGGTTCTTTAACGTGCACTGACATCGCACGGCCCACGGGCCTCAACATTTCGCCTCCATCGAAATGCAGCCGCCGCGGCTGGGATTCGGTCCCGCGACCTTCGGATCAGCGGCCGAGTGCCATAACCACTAGACCACTATGGCGGGGCATTATTTTCTTATTATTAGCTTTGTATTATAGCGGGATTTATGTCTTCCACTTCATCATTACAAATTTACAAGCGATAATTATGTTTTTCTTCTGGCGACAAAAGACGGCAATATGATTATCAGTGTTATTTGTAATAATTGGCGATAATATAAGGCGTTATCTTCCTGAGAGTGAAGAGCTTTCGAAATCTCAAAGCCGTATGAAGAAATATAGACGGTTTAAGTTGGTTAGGCAAAAAATTGCCCTATGTCTTCTCATTCCTGTACTATAGTATAACCACCGTATAACTGCTCCTATGGTTTGTACGGCTGATTGATTGATTGATTTTTGGGGGGTCTTAGGTCTAAAAACCCCCATGTGGTTACGAGAGACGCCGTAGTGAAAGGCTCGAAAATTTCGACCACCTGGGTTCTTTAACGTGCGCTGACATCGCACAGTACACGGGCCTCGACATTTCGCCTCCATCGACATGCAGCCGCCGCGGCCGCGATATGGTTTGTACACTATAGCGTCACCGTTTTAACTGGTAACCCTTGCGAGTGCATTTTACTCCTGCTACTAATCGGCGCACAGCAGCGCCGCAACACAAGTAACGTCAGCGTGACGTTGCACACGTACGAGACAAGGCAAGCCAAAGCAAAGTCTGCTATATCTGATTGCTTATAACAGGTGCTACATCTACTGCCTACTCTACCAGATCGATGGACACGTTGCCACATGTCCGCGCGAGGGAATCAATCACGTCAATATCCCAATACCACGCACTGCCGGTGTTGGAGTCGGAGCATAAATCACGCCTATATGCCAGTAAAACACACCCGCTAGGCCAGAAAAAGAAGCGTGTTGAAAGGGAACACCGAACAAAGGCATCGTATAGTGGATATAAGGATATAATGACGTTTCGGCTTTCGTACACGAGGTCTTATCCACAATTTCGAGGTCTGTGTGGAAGGCATTGCATCAGTAAATCTATAGTGTGCCGGCTTTCCTGATTGATGTTGCTCAGCAGGTTCGCGTGCCACGCTCTTGCTCCCTCCACGTAGGCTGCAGTCAATTTATTGATTCCTTTGTTATAGTCTGTCACCAACACTGGATAACACGTATACGTAAAGGTAACACCCTCTAGTCAGTCTCAGCTCCCTTGCGCCTTTGTGATTAAGGCAACAGTGCACATTAAAAAAAGAGAAATATATATATAAGCCGGAGAAAGAGACATCTGCCCCGCACAAAGGCCCTTGCAGAGACTATAAAGACCAGGAACACTGCATGAGGCATGGACGCACCGGTGAAAATGGATATGAAGCCTAATATGGGGCAGTAATTAAAAAAGGTTTATAGAAGCATGACACATAATTAGGATATCGATTTAATGATTCGCTTAAGGAAGGTAGCACTTATAAAAGTGTTCTGAAATTTCGAATGCTTGTATTGCGTCTTAGATGGAAGAAGCTGCGACTACGATTCGGATACACTCACGGCCTGATGAAGGACCATCTTTTTCACGAATAATAATCGTAACCACGCATACTGCTTTTATCACGCCTCAGGTAAGCCCTGTTTAGCACACCTTATACGTATGCTACCACGTGGTAGTCAAACAGCAGTCGTTGTTTGTTTGCTCTTTTTTTATTTCTAATAGGTGTTCAAGCAGTGGGTTGGTTTTGCAACTAATGTGAATTAAGAAGCTGCAGCGTAAAACAGCCTTGTCAATAAATAATATTTATTCTCTTTCCACAATGAGTTCTGTACTTATTGTTATATTTCTTTTTGTTTTTGCTCACTGTGCTTATCA
This sequence comes from Hyalomma asiaticum, assembly GCA_013339685.2. Taxonomy (NCBI): domain Eukaryota; kingdom Metazoa; phylum Arthropoda; class Arachnida; order Ixodida; family Ixodidae; genus Hyalomma; species Hyalomma asiaticum. The sequence goes on along the minus strand of CM023486.1, from coordinate 70,795,875 downwards.
ATCCCGTTATCCGTAGTACAAACGGGTTATAGGCCCACCTTGTTTTCCGTTTTGTTACTTTCATGCTTGTATTTCATACAGTGGCACCGGTTATTTATTTACACGCTTATTAAATCGACACTCATTATGAAACGAGGAGTGAAAATCATGATGTTACAACTTGTCCACTGTGTAAATCAATTGAAGTTCGCACAAGTTGTTCTTTTTTCTTTCTTTCTTTTCTTTTTTTCTTTTTTTTTTGCGCCATAAGAGGACGATCCACTGAAAGCCACTAGAGACGAAATAAGAAGGCTGTGGTAGGCAAATCAAAGCCATGCACATTCAATGTGCATAGAATTGCATGCATTTAATTGAATGCACATTCAATGAGTACTGAATGCATTCAATATGCATGTGCACATTGAATGTTCACATGCACTTTCGATGTCGTTCAACCAGGCTTCTCATTCAAACATTCGTTTGAGTAATGTAGGCACGACCAGGAGTTATTGGAAGCCTGACATATTTGTACATTGAGAAAAGCCGACCGCAACAAGAAGCAAATGAAAGAATACCACGATCGTATGACACTATCCATCGTTTAGCTACACACTATACTCGTCAATAGATTGTGTGAACTTCAATACGCAATTCATCGCTTAAAGAATGTACAGGATCACTAGAACATAGAGGAAACAACTCATTTGTACTCGAGCGTCCATGGATCGAAGCTTCGGTGTGTCATAAAATAGAGAAGATCAATGTTTCGTTAATATGTACGCGTATTAAACCCTCGTACATCTAGCGCGTATTTGATGAGCGGAGAAGCGGGAACGCTCACGGTTTACTCCATACTCGAATATTAATGAGGAAAAAGGAAACCACCTCGCATACATTGTTCCGCGCAGTCGCAGTGCATATTTATAAATTCAGAGACGAGTCCGGATATATTTACACGCTGGGAGGGGCGTGGTGCACGCATTCCCGCTCTACAAAGAACCAGCCGCCAGCACACAAACCAAATCACGATTTAAAAGCGCGATATACCCAGGCATTTTCGATCGCCACGTCGGCCGACTTCACGGACAGATAACGCTCGCACTCTTTGCACAAATGGAGGCAAACACAACGCAACACTCCTGACCCACTGTTCGAAATATACGAGTGCCCAACATAGACTCCTTTTCTTTTATTTATTTTTTATTCACAACGCAAAACCGGAGCCAGCCTCAAAAAACACCCAGCCATTCCTATACATACACCGCAACAGCGCAACCGATTTTAAATGCCTCGCTGGTTTGTTTATTTATATTCTTTTCGTTATCACGCTCTCCGCAGCCCGTTCGTTCCTCTTCACGCTCCACGTTCGGTCGACCGCTCTCCACGGCGGGCACCGCTTTCGTCCTTTATTCTTTTTTTTTTCTTTTCACGCGTCCTTTTTTTTTTTCTTTTGCTTTTCCTCCTCCGATACGGATCATTCGTCGCAAACTAGTAAAACGGGCACGCCAAGAGAGACGCGTCTGTGCGTATGCGGCGTTTGCGCTCTAGACAGGTCAGGAAAAGTAAAGCGCCAGCGTCCCCCATCGGCGGGGGGCTGGCTGGAGTAGCGTGCCGCGCCATTGAGAACGGGGCCAGCGACCTTATTTTCTCAGCGCACCCAACGCCGCGTGCACGAGGACGACGTCAAGGAGCGGCGAGCGCATCTTCTTCACCGGTGCCCGGCCGGCCGGCTAGCAGCAGGCTAGCCGGTCGACGGGCGGCAGCGCTGCGCGCCGAGCGGTTTCGAGAGAAAAGTGCCGCAATCATCCGGCGATGCGCCGCGGAACAATCATGGTGTCCCCTCCTCTCCCCATAGCGGCCGAAGTGAAAGCGTTGTCGTCGGCGTCGCCATTTTGGTTCACTTTTCCTTCTGCGTGCCCGCCCCGATGCACAGTACAACGTCCTCCATATTGAGATTTCGGAGGTGGCACCCGAAGAAAAATGATAGGTGTAACGCTAAGAGAAAAAACCAAACAAAACAAAAAAAACTGAATGGATCAGGGAACAGACAGGAGTAGCTGATATTATTATATCAATTAAAAGAAAGAAGTGGACTTGGGCAGGAGATGTCATGAGGAGGACAGATAAAAGATGGACCGTAAGAGCGACTGAGTAGATCCCAAGGGACGGTAAACGCAACAGGGGCAGGCAGAGGGTTAGACAGTGGGATGAAATTTGCGGGCATAAAGTTTGCGGGCATAAAGTGGAAGCAGCTCGCACAGGATAGGGTGGATTGGAAATCTTTGGGAGCAGTGGACTTAAAATGGGATGATGACGATGATGATGATGGTGATGATGATGATGATGATGATGACTCGAAGGGGGAGGGGGTAGGCTACATCTTGTGGACAATGTCCAATTGCACCCTCGTTGCGTTAGTTAATGGTAAGAGTTGGGCTAGTTGGTGTTGACGTATCTCACGTGACGTATGGTTACTAGCGCTGAAAAAAAAAACAATAGATCTAACGCAAATGAGATTGGGATATGACAGAGAGATATAATACAGAGCGCTATACAGGCAGGCCGTAGCGCTCTGCCACATTGTGTAACTATGTTTTGTGACATCGTTACCATGTGACTATGCCTGTATGAAATCCAAACTATAGAATAAAATCATGGAGTGATGGAGGCTTGAGTCGATGAACAATCGCTGAAACAGCGATCTAGAACCGGGAAGCTAGGGCGCTGGAGCCAACGTTTCGACAAGTGGATATGCTGATGTCTAATATGAATACGATAATGTGTAATAAAACCCTTTATCCGTCAACGGGGTAATCTGTTGACACCGTTTTCGAAACTTATTACTGGAAACGACTACTCAAAGAAAAAAAAAGCTTAATGTAATGCAAAACTACACGCATTAGGTACTGTGAGCTAAGCGTTTAAGCGATCTGTTCGCGCCGATTTTTGAAGGAATTTATACCCTGCGTGAGACTGGTCGTTGCTTCATCACCGACAATGGCAATGAATAAAGACCGCGTAATACTCTTCAGCAGCCGTCAGATTGCGCGGCTATCTCAAATGTGGACAATAAATGTCCAGCCTTGAGATTTGCGCTTATGCACAGATTTACAACGATGGCAAGCAAGAAAACAAAAGAGAAAATTTGTACGAGATCACAAAGTGCAGTGACTTGCTAATTGCGGGCACAGCTGGCGCTCTGTAAGAAAAAAAAAACAGAATGGCACAAATATCCTCAACAAGATGAGGCATTTGTCTTCTCTGTACAGGCTACCCAGCGCGTTGTAATGTAATGCCAAGACGGTTGCCCACCGAACAAATCATAGCGAATATTCATCTTCGAGGAGCGATAAAATTCAAATTAGACGGGAGTATTAATTGGCCGGCGGCTGGCGAGGAAACAAAAAAAAAAGCGCAGGAAAGTGATCGATTAAATCGCTTTGTTGAAGGGTGCGTGTAAAAGGGCTGTATAGGTAGGTAGGTAGGTGAAAATTATTGTTGCCCCGCAAGTTAGCAGGGCGGGATTCACCTTGCCGAAGAGTCTGAGTGCTATATAGAGGGTTTGTTGTTGTTGTTGTTGTCGTCGTCGTCGTCGTCGTCGTCGTCGTCGTCGTCGTCGTCGTCGTCGTCGTTGTTGTTGTTGTTGTTGTTGTTGTTGTTGTTGTTGTTGTTGTTGTTGTTGTTGTTGTTGTTGTTGTTGTTGTTGAGAGGCAATGGAACGTATACACAGGCAATATTTCTACATCAAATTGTTGTAGCAACGCAAGCTTGCCTATAATGGGTGGGTGGATCCCCTCAGACAGGCCATTTCAAAGGATGAAAATAGAAACCATTAATCATCATCAAAATTTGAATTTGCAGTGTAATGTTAAATATGTGTGCGTACTAACTAAAGAAAACGCATTTATAAGGACGAAGTAAAGGAACGGGCTCTTTGTTTTTTACGCATGGAGGTAATTTTATGGAGCATTTACCACCCACGGTTCATGAAAAATGGTGTGGAAATCATAACTGACTGAAAAAGGTACGTGTCACCATTAATTTTGTTGTACATGGTAAACTTCGTTTAACTATGCACATTTTTCACGTTTACATAGGTTAATGGCTGCGATTTACCATAAAAAGATTGCTATAGGCCCGCCAGTAGTTAATCGCTTTGGTTATATTTGTGTATTTCTGAAGGTAGCATTGGATGCTATCAAACTACATATACAGCAATTAACGTTCAACTTCAGCGCCAGTAGTTGCGTTAAACACGTTGTGACATGGCGCCGGTGGTAACAATATACTTTTATTGATATAGTCGTCATCAATATTCATAAAAGACGGCGCCGCCTGGATATAAGGAGATCGGAACGTTCACCTTTCATAGCAGAATCACATATAAAGAAGCATGCAAGTTAGAAAAGTGACAAAAGGAAAGAAATACGTCATAAAGGTTACTGTACCTAGATTGAACACATATAAAAGCTGCTCGGCAAACAGTCCTGCAAGGGGCCGAATATCCTTTAACAATTTTCTTAATCGCCTTTTCAAGGGGATTAGGATATAACGACAAACCGATAAGGCGCACGTGTAATGTCAAGCGATGACTCATTTCTTGTTCATCCGTTAATGGAAGAAGCGCGTTACCGTAAGAAAAAAATCCCACGAGCAAGTGCACTCTGCCCCCCGCGCAGACGCTTCAATAAATCATTACCATTAATCAAGCATGCACTAACCAAGAGAACAGAGCGCCCCAGTAAACACAGGAAAGCTTTTAAGCATACACGGCTGCTTCCTGCAGACAGTGCCGTGATTTCTTGTAACGTGCATTTGAGTTCCTTGAAGGATGAGTGCATATGTACGGCGCACTGCTGACGCTCTTTTTTGTTACAGCGACCTCGGACTGAATGACACACGGCATGATACTTCCAGTACGGAAAACCCTGACTCAAACAGTACGAACGGAAAGTCATGTATCCAGATGTTCGCGTACATGTTTTTCAGCTGTAAAAGAGAAATCCCGTAATGCGTTTCAGCGTACTTGGGCAAACACTGTTCCCAAATCTGCTGACTCATGCTCCTCGTATAAATGTCTATGATTTAAACGTGAACAACCGACAGGGATCTGCCTGGTAGGGAATATTGATATTAGAATTGAAACAAAGTGACACCTACCACGGACTTTTTTTTTTTTTTTACTTTCAGCTTAAGAAAATTCGTGAAAATGGTACTGTTAACAAGTGTAAAACTCGTGAAGTATTTGTCCCTGTATGGGGTCCATTGTAAATGTTCACGCCTCGAATTATTACTTACGCGTTTATTTTTCGCACCTTCTTTTTTATCTTTCATCTTTTTTTTCACTGTGTGCTATGATTCAGTAGTTCCGTGCAGTAGAGCCAATGCTACGTTACCACCGAGCTCAGATTCTTGCGATGCGAGATGTAGTTCCAGTGTCCCCGGAGGTGCTTCTGCTGCTTCCGCCACGGCACTGGCCTCTTGCATACGGCAGAGCGCGGAAGGATACATTTAGCATGTGCTTGCCCTCTTGATTGGTCAAGGATGTCTGTAGCTTCCATAGTGCTGCACGGAACCGCTGAACCAATGTATACAGTTCTTCTTTCTTCAAAGCACTTCAGGCTCTCGTAATTTGTCAGTAGTATCACAAAACTATCATCATCATTAGTTCAGGTCCCGAAGAGTGCGTGCGCACTCTGTCTAGGAGGCGTTGGTGCATTTATAATGCCCAATGTTCTTTCTTCTCTTGCGCACATGACCTCAGGCTCCCACTACGGCACTGGCAAAGCTGTGGATGGCGGGCAAGCGTCTTCAAGCAGAAGGAAAAGAAGACAGTGTGGTGTGCGTCGATTCGTCCAGTGCGCAGCTATGCGCACTGGACGCGTCCAGTGTCCAGTGCTATGCGCGTCCAGTGTCCAGTGCGCAAGGCTATGCGTTTGATGATGATGATGATGATGATGATGATGATGATGATGATTGCGAGTCGGCTAGGGAATGTAGCCCATGTAGGAAGCACGGCTAAGCGTCCGTGGGGGTAGAGTGTAACAGAAAAATTTTTTCCAGTACACTCTAGTGGGGGTGGGGAAAGGAAATGAAAGAGATAGAAAGAAGAGGAAGGCCGTAGTGGAGGGCTCCAGAGATTTTGAACACCTGGGGTTCTTTAACGTGCACTGACCGCAACGCACAGTACACGGGCCTCTGGCATTTTCGCCTCCATCGAAAATGCGACCGCCGCGGCCGGGATCGAACCCGCATTTTGGGTGGCTATGCGTTTGTAAATATTGTAGTATAGCAAAGGGGTGCTTGGGCGTCAAGCCGAGTCCACGCGTGCCGGGTCTGTCACCGTCTGTGGTTCGACGCGAACGTCCTTACGGTGAGCTCGGTGCGCTGCAGGCCTCGCAGTGATTTGCGATGCGTTTCCCGAGGCTTCCGACCATGACGAAATGTGGCTGTGCCGGAGACAAACTTGGACCAGCCGAGTGCTCACCAGCTTCGCTTATTCGCTAGGCTTGCGCCACCTAGTTCAAGCTTCACTAATTTCCTTTTTTTTTTCCTTTTTCATTTCCTTCCCTCTAGCTTCTTTTTGTTTTTGCCCGCTTATTATCTCGTCGCTTCCTGATGGCTGCAAATTTAGCCTTCCAGACCATTTAGTCGATCGCGAAACTTCCCATTATTCGAATTTAATAGGCAAGCAACAGCAGACATGTACAACCGGAGACAGAAACCGGGCACTATATACGCAACGTGCTGTTATGCCTTCTCTCTGTCGGTAGATAGCGTTATACATTTTCGTGTCGCGTTGCTTCGCCTGCGATCTCTTGTTGCGAATAAGGAAAGGTTCCCGGAACAATGAGTCAGCAGGGCAAACGTCTTATTGAGAGGATGGCACTTCGAACCTAACTCGATAATGGGGAGGGGACGTAAGTGCAGCTTTTGGCTTAATGGAGGAAACCCGTCGTTAACTCGGAGATGCCCGCTGGTGTACGAGTCCTGCGTCGTCAGCTATCAGTAGTCACTCGGCTGCGGCTACTAAGAGCAGTGGGAAGAAATGAAGGTACCATGACAAGATGGCCGCTGCATTTTCTCGTTGGTTCCGCGACACCAAGTTGTGACGAAAATGATAGGCGAGGGTCGTTGTTTGCAGTGGGAGTTCGCTGTTACGTAGAGTGCAGGGAAGTTTCAAGCATCAAGAAGTGGCTGAGCTTAAAGCCAGGGGAAGATGTGTGCATGTATGTGTGTGTGGGGGGAGGGGGGGGGGCAGAGGGGTTAATATCTAAGGAAGGCCGGAACAAAAGAGCAACATGTATGCACGTCTTTACGCACACGCGCAGAATTGATTGATTGATTTCTGGGGTTTTACGTCCCAAAACCAGCTGTGATTATGAGAGACGCCGTAGTGGAGGGCTCCGAAAATTTTGACCACCTGGAGTTCTTTAACGTGCACTGACATCACACAGTACACGGGCCTCAGCATTTCGCTTCCATCGAAATGCAGCTGCCGCGGCCGGGATTCGATCCCGAGACCCTCGGAGCAGCAATGCACGCGCAGGCGGCCCACGCGCTGGTAGTAGTACTACTCCAGAACACCTATCTACAAGCAACTTACAAGCAACCACCTACTGGTAGTGACCCACGCAGCAACGTATACAAGACGCGCGAGTTCGCTGCATGCGATCGTGGGTGCCACCAGAACGTTCTGTGGGCGCCTCCATTGACATTTCTCTCCGCCTCCCCAGCGCCGCCACTGCGGTTGCCTTCAATGTCTCTACTGTACTGCTGCTGGAATTTTCCTCCCCGCGTCTGTTATTTCTGACCACAACGGGACCTTAGCACATAACTATCTAACGTTTTCGCCTTATACAGTAAAAGCGCTATGCACTGTACTATCGGAGAGCTGTGCGCTGTTTCTTATAGGAGGCATTGTTTCACCCCCTAGGAAATAAGAAGGTTACTGAGCCACCTTGCAGGGATCAAACGATCGCGTCAACAATTCGTAACGGCCTACGTACGTTAGCGCTAGTTTACTTTGTCTTATGTTTCTTAACCCACATCATCGTTACATGTGGTTCTATGTTATTTTACAGTGTAAGTATGCAGTAATTGTAAAGCATGGAGAGCATCTGCAACATTGGCTAAGAGATTCCTCGTGCACGTGCTCCTTTAACTTAAGTTTGCCGGTACGGAAGATATAAATATTCGAAGACAAATACGAGAGCGACAGCTATATATCAAAAATTCTCGTCTCAAGGCACATTTTTCGCAAACGTTGCCGAAGAGAAGGCGAATACATTATTCAGTCTTGGAGCGTAAAGACGGCGTACAAAAATGTGTGCCCGTCTGGCACTGAAGCTCAGTTCCTAAGAAATTTCTGTGTGCTGATCGCGTCTCGTCAGTGTGCTTTTGTAGGAGCATATCCGGCACGAAAGAAAGAAAGAAAGAAAGAAAGAAAGAAAGAAAGAAAGAAAGAAAGAAAGAAAGAAAGAAAGAAAGAAAGAAAAGCGGATGGTGCATGCTGGAGCATACCTTTGATGTTTGCCGCTCGGATTTGATCATGGTTCTTTATGTCACAGTGTATTTACCTGCTGCATAATAATCGAACGTAGCAGGATCCCACATTAGGCAAAAAAGGGGGGAGTGGAGGTTCGCCGCAGCGCCCCCCTCCTCCTCCCAGCCACCTCCCTCTGAGGCCATTTCGGTCAAAACGCAGTGCAGTGTAAAGGTACGGGACGGATTTGGCACCCCTTCCTTTTTGCCCCTTGTGCGCATGTCTATGGTGCCTATGACTGCTTGTTTGCTTGTTGTTGTTGTTGTTGTTGTTGTTGTTGTTGTTGTTGTTGTTGTTGTTGTTGTTGTTGTTGTTGTTGTTGTTGTTGTTGTTGTTGTTTCCGGGCATACTCATGACAACGCGTAGTTTGTAAATACTCCTATTTCTTTCTTTTCTTACGCTTTTATCCTACCTCGTGGTTATATTTTTCTGTATGTGTGTTTGTTCTTCTCAGTATCAATATCATGATGATGGGATAGCCGGCTCTGACGTAGCCTACCTTCCCATGTTTTTACATTTAAACTTAAAAAAGAAAACACGTCTCCTGTAGATCCAACTGTTATGTAAGAAGGTTCACGGTGCACGCGTGCTACCGATGTACCTTTCTGTGTATCACTTCCAAAACGACGTTTCGTTGAAATTTTTACTTCCTATGCGGAAACTCGATTTCGTATCTTTTTAGTGCCTCACAATCGGAAGTGGACCTCTCCAAACTCTTCCTCGACTCCATCGAGAAGGAAACACACAGAAACAAGAGAACTGAAGCGGAATACAACGGTCAAGATGAAACAGTCTGGACAGAGAGCGTTTGTTTACTGCACTTAATCTAGTTTCGAAAATGCCCCTAGGCAGGCAACCCGGTCTTCCCATAGCTTACGAAACAGCGCTGCCCCCGTCTGAGTAGCACTTATATGGAACGGCGGTGCGCGGCAATTATGGAAGTCGCTCTCATCCGCGGTATGTCGATAAAATCTAATGACCACTTCAGCCGCTGGAGAACGAGTGGTTCTATATGGTTCTATATGTTCGTCGGCGAATTATTCCAAGCGCCGCGGTGTGCATCGTCTTTCAGACACGCATTGTGATACACTGTTAACGAATGCCTCGAAGCTATGCCATTCTGTCCTAAGCTGGGCCGGGAGAGAAACTTGGACTAGTCGGTGGAAATTCATCTTTGATGAACAACGGCGCTAACTAGACGAGGACAAATGAAGAAGAGCGCGACTGGTGCGTTTGTGTCGTGCTCTTCTTACTTCGCCCTCGTTCACTTAGTGCCATTGTTCATCAAAGATGAATTATTTGGAGCTATCGCAGATCTCCACTGAAACGAAAGTAAATGGACCAGCGGCTAACGCGGTGTCTCGTGCCTGTTTACTTTTATTGAACGTTCGTAAATTGTGCGCGGTGGTATATACTGAAGAAAACGAAGCCCAGGGAAACCGACATTGAGTCCGCAGGCAGTGCTGGCTTGCCCATAGCTCAGTATGCGTGGTTTTCATTAGTGCACCATGACTGCGGAGAGTGTTGAGCGTGTGTCCCTGCGCAGGGGTTTACACACACACACCACCACTAACACCACCCCTGTTAGATAGCGATACTTCGGATCGGCAGCCAACGAACCCCAGGTGGTCAAAATTTCCTGAGCTCTCCACTACGGCGTCTCTCATAATCAGATTTTGGTTTTGGGACGTAAAACCCCATAAATCAGTCAATCGATAGCCAAGATCTAGTGACGTCGCAGTAACGCACAGACACTGAGGTGCGGGCGCGAAACTAAAGAAAAGTTCGCCTCTGTTCCCCCCAGTAATTATAAACATTTTGTTCCCATTGTCATATGAGCTGAGGTTTCGAACATATTTGTTAGTCCAAGTCTAATGTGGTATAATACTTCTCTAGAGCATCTGTTCAATTAATCGCGTTCTACGTGATTGCCGCCTCTACACCGTGCACATAAATAAAGAACCCTTGCACCTCAGTCCCATAGGCAGGAACTTTTTTCGGGAGGGGCCCACTTTCTGAAGGCCTTGACTATTTGAGGAAAAAACATCATTTTCGTTATTTGTTTTCAGTAAAAATCGCATTATGTCCAATAACTGACTTTTTTTTTTTTAATGCCACGTTATTAGTACGCTTAAATTTTGTTATTAGCAATACACTGTGTTACCAACACAACTCCGAACCAAAATTTCGGGAGGGGCCCGGACCCCTAGGGCACCTCCTCCCCTGGCTACGGGCCTGCTGAACCTGCTGAAACAATGTCAGATGATCGTTATCAGCCGACCGCAATTTACGGAACGGAACACTCCGCTTATAGTACACTTGCATGACCGTATGCTCGAGTTTAAAAATTGAAATGGTAAGTGTATCAGCGTAGCGTTTGACGCGTGAGGCTCAATAGGCAGCTCTTGTTTCTACGAACCTCGCGATAGCTGCTTCTGTTAACACCCCTGCATTTTAATGTCGCTCAACACATTAACGACGCAAGTCCCGTTTGCGGGGAGCTGTGGTGTACTACACAGTCGCAGTGTAAGACCGGGAGATGTTATCTGTCCGACCAGACTGCTAGCGTGTGTCATTGTTGTCTTCTGTTTCTACATTACACAATGCGCGCAAGACCCGGTTAGCTGCGACAAACAAAACAAAAAGGAAACATGCAAATATCAGTGCGCGCCCGCGCGGTTTGCTGCGGTCTGGCGCTCGCATTCAGTGCAGACTTTCGCAGTGCCAGGACAACTATACACGAGAACGCATACGTACTACATCCGGTGTCACAGATATTCACAACCAGACCAACTAGTCTGCCGTGGCGCATGAGCACGTGAGAGAGAGAGCGACCGCGTTTTGTGGCGTGGGATTGCGGAGGCAGATATAGTCCGGTTTGGTGAGATTAAGTTTGGAAGATGCGCCCGTTTGGCCCGAGCCGACGACGGCCTTTAAGAATGCCCACCTGTCTTGAAAAACCGCTCGTGTAACGCATTCTTTTCGTTCCTGTTTGCTCATATCTTGGCGAGCCAGTTTCGCTTCGTCTCTCTCAATATATGAACTCTTATAATTAATAAAGACACTTTTTTTTCCCATGGACAACTATAGAAAGTGCATTATGCAGTGCGCTATATACTTTTTTTTTTTCTTGCTAGGTCCTCACAGGCATGTTTCTCGCATTACATTCGAGTCTGGCGTAACAGGCTGTTTTCTCAGACACATGTCTGTACAGGCAGATGCGACGTATTTCCGGTGTAGTATATACGTTTAGCCTCCTTAACGTCGCAGTGCCCGCATTTTGAGTTACGATACCAGTGCGCTAGAATATTTGAAAATGAATGGTTCACGCATTCACGAACGAAAACAAATGGCGGTACAGATTTTTCGTATACCGCAACCACGTCGCATACAGGGCGTCGCCGAAACAGTAAACATGTCGACGCCAGGAGACGCGCTCAATACGTCACAAATACGCTCCATGAGGCTGTCCCTTTTTACCGTGTCATCGGATCGCCCAATACTCTATACACTGCAGCTTTGTCGCACGCGCCGGCCACAGGCCATTGAGGGCGTCCTATAGCCTAAGTGCCCTCATCTGCGACGCCGAAGAACGCCCGCGCGCGTCTGAGCGCGACGAGCCAGCGCAGCGGTAAGCCATGATGGCGCTCTAACGGCGGTGACGTCGCCGCTCTAGCGGCTCTCAGGCGTTGCCTCCTTTTGCGTCGCGCCGCTTTGTACGGGCGCCCCTTTTACTATTCGCGTGTGCGCCGCGCCCCTGCGGACCTGACGTTGTGTTCTCCGGAGTGTGAAATGCACGCGAAGCAAGTCACGCATCTTCTTTGTGTGTGTGTTTTCTGTTGTCGTCGCTGCCGTTGTTGTCGTGGTTAGTTGAGGCGGATCTCAGCTGGCAGCCTTGGCAAGGCCTTCTCCCCCCCACCCCCCTCCCTAACGTCCCATTCACGGGCCAATGAACCCCCTCTGTGTAGGTCTATGCTGTGTCGTGCCGTGTCGGCAATGCGTCGAGGATGAAACTGAGCCCGCGTAAGCTAAGCGGTGGGGGCGAAGCGTTCGCTGAAAGCCCTCGGGGAGCCCTAATGCGCGAGATCGTCTTGAAGCCTTCCGTGCGTTAAGCGAATGTAAAAGGAGCGTATATAGAAAGCGTGCGTCTGCCGGCGGGGCAGGTGTTAACACTTCACCGTATACAAAATGAAGCGCGTACAGCTTTTGCTCGCGATAAACAGGCGCGACTCGATTTTCTCGAGCGGAAATTATCAATAAACTTGCCATCTCTGAGTCTTTCGTTATATCGCTAGCGGAATTTCACGCATTAACTGCTCAAGATGTGATGCGCTGTCTTATACATAATGTCATGAAAAAACAAAAATGTTTGTGTTTTTTTTTTTTTTTTTTTTCCTGCTGGAATACTGGTTTTTTGTAATACCGAAAAAAAAGATAATCGCACTGAATCGTGAGAACCGTGGAACCATGCCTAAAATGGACACTGCAAAGAACATCGCCAAAGGAGCCAAGGGCAGCAATGTATATATACACAAACGCACGGTATACGTACTGGATTATTTGAATTGCTAATTAAACTGGCTATGAAAGACGCGCATTAGCGTGGCGTGTAGATCCAGGGCGTGCGAGGCTTGTATATGCAACAACCGTAAGACTGTAGAGGAACGACACGGGCCGTGTCATTGTTTTCGTTTTATGCCACACATCCCGTCGTGCCTCCGAGTCCCGTCAATAGTTCGTGTCACGCATACGCCGCGCTACTCGAAGAAAGATGACGAGTACATGCATTACATCAACGCGAATTAGCGCAATTTACGTGCCTTCCAAAACGCGTCCGCCCAGATGTCATGTTCACTGAAGCATACGCATGTGTGTTAGCTGTTAAAAGTGAACGTAAAGAGAAAAGATAAAGCCGGATCCGGATAGCTATATTAGACGTGCCCCCGCACCCTTAATCAAATCCCGGATAAAGTGCCAGCTATAGCCAGGAAACAATACGTAAACATATGTAGTTTCCTGGCTATATCTAGCACTTAACGCGGGACTTAGTCTAGATTATAACGTCCACGAGATTGAGAAAAGGAAAGCTTTAATCGTGTTATTACGAACAAATGCGCGCCAAGGTGTGGCGCACGGCTGTATAGCTTCGCTTATAAGACCACTGGTTTAAGCTCGCCGAAGTATACGCATACGTGCTAGCTCTTGATAATAGACGTAAAAGGAAAAGATAAAGCCAGTCCCAGGTGGCTAAATTAGACGTTCCTCGGCACCTTTGATCATGTCCCGGATAAAGTGCCAGCTATAGCCAGGAAACTAGACGAAAAAACGGTGCAGTGTCCTGGCTATAACCAGCACTTGACGCGGGAACCGGTTAAGAGTATAACATCCACGAGATTAAAGACTGGTACACATTAATCGTGTTATTACGGACAAACTCGTGCGAAGGTGCGACGTTTCTCTACGGCCGCATAGCTTCGTTTATAAGACCTCTGTTGTACTCTCGGTGAAGTATGCGCATACATCTTAGCTGTTAAGAGTTAAGGGTGAATGTAAACAGAAAAGATAGAGCCAGCTCCGGATGGCTAAATTCGACATGCCTCTGCACCCTTAATCAAGTCCCGGATAAAGTACCAGCTATAGCCAGAAAATTAGGCGTAAATATGTACAGTTTCCTGGCTGCATCTGGAACTTGACGCGGGACCTTGCTATAAGACATCCGCGAGATTGAGAAGACGCACGCTTTAATCGTGTTATCACGGACAAACGCGTGAGGAGGTGCGACGTTTCTCGGCGGCTGTACAGCTTCACTTATAAGACCGCTGGTGTTTCCTTTTGCGGCGCAATGACAGCGAACGAGGTCAAACACAGATTAGGGATACACGCATTAGAGCTTGACCGTACGAGCCGCAACCACCGTGCAAGTTTCCTCAAGTGCAAGCTCGCGCAAACCTAACCCCGAAGCATCGAACCGAAAGCTTTCGTAACGCCCTTAAATGCCTTCGAGAACAAAATATATATCCTTATCGAATGATAACGCTATCAATGCACGTACTTGTGGCTCCAATCGGCGTATACCTCCCAACGATAAGTGTGGTATAAGACAAAGCCTTCGACACGAATCGGTAATGCCTGCAAGTAACCGGTTTCGTTAAAGACAAATGCACGCCTCACATGTGTCGTTGTATGAGATGAACGGGTTTCCGAACCTGTAATGTGCTGTAAGCGGATCAGTTGTGGGCACTGAAATGAAACCTGTTTTTATCTCTCTAGTGTGTTCTTTGCATGCTGCCCACAGGTAGATTTATAACGCGCTGGAGCATGTATCTTCAATCTTTGAAGATTCGAATACCGAAATGCTTTGATCTTCTTTACGTTCAGTAAACACATCAAACCTTTACGACCTGTCTGAACATTGCAAACGGTTGCTAGAAACATCAGTCTGCGTGTCTTCCGCAAGCAAGAAAAACAGAAAAGAGAGAAGGATGCATGTATTCGTAAATTCAGCTCGGCTGTAGAGGTCGCATACCGCATATATCAAAATATACGCTACACGCCGACAGGATCTATGACATGAATGTGCGACTCGGTCGGCTCCCTCCTTTTCCCACTTTTCTCGCAATTACGACAAAAAAGAAAAAGATCTTAATCTGGCGTGGATGATCGGCTGACAAATTTAGTCTCATTCGTTCATCGGAATGAAAAGGGGAGGAAGAAAAGGTAGCTCGCCACACGCTCCAAGACGTCCCGCTGACAGGCCGACCCCGCCCTTGAATTGCGAACAGTTGTGCGCCGGCTCCCCTGAGTCGATGCTATCTCACCCCGTCCTTGCCTCGCCTATCAAAGCCTCCCGAGAACAACTGAAGCGCACGGCGCTGCTACCCGAAAGCGCCTCCGGCCAACCATAGCAGCGAGGAAGACAAAAGGTAAATGTCGTGGGGAAGAAACCGTTAGGCCACGTTCTCTATGCGCCTTGTAGTTTGAAAGTCTTGTTCCGTCGGCGAAAGCGGGGAACGCCTGACAGCTCCCGAGGCAAAATTGGTGTAATAACCTTCGCGATCCAAGACAAAAAAGGACTGTCTTCTTCCAACTGCCATCAACGCGTCGTTCTGCAGCCCTTGACATCTGACAGTCGCGGAACTGAAAAGTTAAAGAATAATAAGTTTTGAAGTTCTACGCGCCTTAACCAAGATGTGATTACGAGGCATGCCTTAGTGTGGGCCTTCTGGATTACTTTAACTCGACCGGGTTCTCTAACTGCACATAATTCGTGAGTGTTTTTTGCATTTGGAATCGACTGAAATGCAGCCATCGTGGCCGACAATCGGATCTTCGCCCTCGAGCACGGCAGCGTAACACACCTGAACACACCAGAGTCGCTAATCTATATACCGAAGCGGTTCCGCCCCGTCAATGGGAACTGAAGAATGTCTCACCACAGTGCTTGCGGCAAATCATCGTTATAACTTCAAGATAGAGGACGTCTTTCTGCTGTTCGGACCATAGAAAGCGCGGCCCTGCAGCACTCAAAGTCTGACACACCGTGAGGGCGTACTCGACTGGAATGGATAAAACGAGAGATGATGTCTCCATCAGGGCGGGTGTGTGAGGACCACAGCGCCGGGAGGCGCGCGCACGGAACACGAAGAATCATTTGCATATAAGGCACCCGGCAACCGCGCGCGTAAAACGTCGGCGACTGCAGCCCCCCGGGGGGTCGGTCTACACCGGCGGCGTCTCCCGGGACACTCACCGAGGAACAGGAGTACCGCGAACGTCGCAACGCCGGTCCGCATCGTGGTGGTGGTGGCGGTCGCTATCGCAGCCGAGCACCGTTGCTGCTTGCCGGACGACAGTGCACAGCGCGTCTGCCGACGCTGGCCCCGTTCGTTGGCGTCGTCGTCGGCGGGCCGGTGCGCCCCACTGACCCACTTGCGCGGGGAGACTCTTCTTCCTCGTGGACGACGACTCGGTCGTCGGCCCGTCGCTTGCCGCTGCCGCTGCCGAACGCTGGTTGCTCAGAAGAGCAAAGGTCGTTGCCGAGGGTCCGAGCCTAGCACTCTGGTCGCGGCGGACGTCTACCGGTCTCTCGGCGGTCCGAGGGGTCCCGTCGTCCTTTTAAGAGGACCGTTACCTCCTCGCCGTTCGACGGTGTTCTCTTATTTTCGAGAAGGGGGGAAGGGGTGGGAGGGGGGAGGTGTATACTATATACTTGTACAGTGCGCATACCCGATTGCACCCCCCCTCCTGACGCCGCTGTGCCCGCAGTCTGGGTCAACCTGCTTTCTCCGCTACCAGGAGGGAAGGGAGGGGAGGCCAATGGACTCTTCTTCTTCTCTTCCCGCAATTTGACGTTGTCGTGCGCCTTGACGGTTTTCGCTCGCGCGGCCGAGAGACGCTCGCTGCCCGCGCACCTCGCGGAAGCGTTTCGGCAAATTTTCGCCCGACGAGCCTCTTTCAGTAGTGATGCCCGCGTGTGTGTGTGTGTGTGCGCGCGCGTTGTGTGTGTGTCCGTGCGTGCGCGCCGCCATTCGCTCCGTGTCCGTATTGTGTTCGTGGTGAATCCCAGGGAGAAAGACTGTGAGCGAGCAGCAAGCAGCAGCGGTGGGGAGTAAGAGGAGAGGACGGTGTATTACAGAGAAGCGCGACAACAAGAGACGCGCACCGTTTGTCGTCGTTGACGGTGGCACGCTTCTTCTTCTCTCCCTGTCGTCCGTCGTGTGTGTGAAACACAAAGGCAGCGTAAAAAAGACGCACCACTCGCTCGCTATGCACGCGCGCGTGCCGGGCGCGGTGCGTAGCGTGCAGAAAATTTGCGCTTGACGTGCGTTTCGGACCGCGCGCTCATCTGCCCAAGTGGAGGTAGGCTGTGGAAGGAGGAGGAGAAGGAGGAGGAGGGAGGGGTGTAATCGGTGTTGCGAGCGGAGGCGAAATGACCACGGCTTCTCGGTTACGAGTCGACGACAAAAGGTTCTCTTTTTTTTTTTTTCCTTCCTTCTCACCGTTTACTCTTGCATGTCCTGGCTTTTTTTTTTTTTTTTTTTTTTGCTTGCAAACGAAAATGTATCGTCGCGGCCTCTCGGCATCTGCTATGTGATACCTGGCGAAGACAGGCAGGCGCATCGAATCGGGTGCGCAGACCATCAGACCTACATACTGTCCCGATGATTGCGCTCGCACAGCGGTTTGTTGATATACGTAATGGTTAAGGCGAAGCAGGCACGTACGCGGGATACATACGGAATAAAAAGAAAGAAAGAAAAGAAAAAACGAGCGAGCGAGCGACGTGCGCATTAAGGACTACTCTTATATCGATGACAGACGGGCTTGATGCACGTATTTCGTTTCAGTGTTCTTTTGGGGTTGGCCCATTGCTATTATACTTTCGATTGCAGGAATGAGGTGGGTCCGTACTGATCGCCAAGGCAACGGCGATGAGAAAATGGCGCAGCGGGGGCGTGGAGCGCGAACGTACACGTATGGCAACCGAGGTAGAAGATCATGAAGCGTTAATGTAGAACGCAGTGCGGGAGACTTCGCCTACTGAATCGCAAGCAAATGGCAGCGTTATCTTATTTTTTTTTTATTTGCCGTATAAACGTAAGTGTATTTTACATGTGGTTGCCACTGTATGCAATGGAGCAACCGCACCCCCCCCCCCTTTTTTTTTGTTCTACAAAATAAAAAAATATATATATACCGTCCAGCGGGCCGAGGACACCGCCAGGATCCAAGGGATCTTATGGTCATCGTCTAGGCGGGGAACAGCCCACGCTTACAGCTTTCCGGACACAAAATAAAGCTGCGTCTCTCTCTCTCTCTCTTCTACACAGAAGAAACAACAAAATATCTTCGCAGACTATGAACTGAAGGAGAGCTGTTCAAACGAAACAGCGCAACAAATACCTTAGCTGAAGAAGAGCTTCGCAGAAAGACTATCAACTGAAGAAGAGCTTCGCAGCTTTCCGCCATTCCATGTGTTGTTGTAGCTCGTTCAGTACAGGCATGCAAAAAATTAGCAAGCTTATGGGGCTCTTTTTTTTTTTTTGTGCAGTGCTCGCTTTCTCCCTCTTTTCCCCTTTCTATTCTCCATTCCTTTACCCCCAGTGCAGGGTAGCAAACCAGACGCTCGTTTGGCTAACCTCCGTGCTTTTCCTCTTTCTTGATCTATCTATCTATCTATCTATCTATCTATCTATCTATCTATCTATCTATCTATCTATCTATCTATCTATCTATCTATCTATCTATCTATCTGGGATTGTTCTTGCTTAAAGCATGGTATGCTTATGAGGCAAGCCGTGAAGGACCACCATCGTGTTATCGTGTTCGACCACCATCGAAATTGCGTCCTGTTACAGTCGTATTGGACAACTAAGGATAAACGCAGAAGTAAATTAATTGTTAGCACGCACAGATATGAAAGCACCACGCGAAGAGACACACAGACGGATTAAGTGAACAAGGTTTATGGTTACCCTGTATTCTTCATGTGGTGCCTTGAGATCAGGATGCACTGAAGATGATCATGAAGCAACTAGCCCCATTTATGGTTCCTTCTGCAATTAAGCTGTCGCAAGAGAGTAGGAAAAGGTGCGAAAGAATGAGAACACTGGCGCCTGAAATTTGTACACTAAGGTCGCCGGGATCGAATCCCGGCCGCGGCGACCGCATTTCGATGGAGGCGAAATGTTGAGGCCCGTGTACTGTGAGATGTCAGTGCACATTAAAAAAACCCCAGGTGGTTCCAAATTTCTGCAGCCCCCCACAACGGCGTCTCTCATAATCATACCGTGTGTTTAGGACGTTGAACCCCAGAAATAAATCAGTGAAGTTTGTACGCTGAAACGTATTTTCATCTTTGTCGTACAGTATCTCAGGCTGCGGATGTAGGAAGTGGGAAGGAAATAACACACAAATAACAGTTGGGATTTAGCATTAATGTGACATAAGTGAGTTTCCATTGCCTTTCATCGACTGTGATTATACCTCTAATTAGCTTTGAATTGCCTCTATAGCCATCAGGGAACCATTAATAGCGCACAGTAATGCCGATATTATCATTATCAGGCTGTACGCCCACTGCAGGGCAAAGGCCTCACCCATAGATCTCCGATTATCCCGGCCCTTACTAAGTGCGACCCCGTTATTCACGCAAACTTCCTAATCTTCTCTGCCCACCGAACTTTATGCCACCCCCTACCACGCTTGCCTTCTCTAGGGATCCACACTGTGCACCCTGAATGATCAGCGGTTGTCTTGCCTTCGCATTACATGACCTGCCCACGCCCATTTCTTCTTTTTGATTGTGTCATCAACACACGATTTGCTCCTTGTTCTACTCAGCTCTCTTGCTGTAGAATTCTTTGTTCCAATGCTTGCATGCTGTGTCGTGCTCACATTAAGTTCGACAGCCGTAGTAGAGGGCTCCGGAAATTTAGACCACCTGGGGTTCTTTAACGTGCACTGACAACGGACAGTACACGGGCCTCTGGAATTTTCTCCTCCATCGAAAATGCGACCGCCGCGGCCGCGATCGAACCCGCGTTTTTTGGGTGGCAGCCGAGTACCGTAACCACTAAACCACCACGGCGGACACGCGTTGACAATGGAAACGCTCTTTCTGCGATGAACAATGTACCAGCTCGCAAGGAACGAGAACGCGCCCTCGCCCGCGAGAGACAACGCCGACGCAGGCAGCGTCTGCTAGCGAGTTTCTTGGTTGAAAAAAAAAAAACCGACTGCCCGCGCTGCACAACCGTTCACCGGCCACCCCTTATATATATGCACCGGATCTTCTTGACCTGCAATGTAGTGCCGGTGGGAGATTTCTCGTGTGCGTAGTTAACAATAAAAGATTCGCAGCGTGCGCGTTAGCTTAAGGTAATCCGGAACTCGGCACGGTCTACGACGTGCATGGGAGCGTAGGAACCTCATAAAGACCAGGAGCATGAATGACAACGCGTGTGTAAATATACACACGCGTTGTCACTCATTTACATGCGCGAATGGGCAATGTCACGAGTGATTTACAGTAACCCCGAAAGATCCCCTGTGCTTCGACCACTCGTCGTGATTCACTTTGTGGAGATGCGTGGCTTTTTTAAAGACGATAGTCTTTCTTGGGATACTTGAATGCAGAAATCTTGGTCTGTCTTTCTGTTTGCCTGTCTGTCACACGATCCAGCCACCCGGCCAAACATTAAGCACTTGCCTAACACCCAGCCATCTTGAACTGGTATCTGCGCTCATACTTGTGAACATTGTCTATCAAAAAACAAATATTACGCATATCTGAGACGCAACATCGATACGTAAGTATTCGTCTCTCGACGACATTTGCAGCGAAGCACGCAGATACGCGGCCAATTTTTTATACTTGAGAACTCCTAATGCTAACGCAATTAAAGTGGAACAATTGCACCCGAAGGCGAAACGTTGAAAGCGACGCCAACGTTTCGTTACACGGCTTTGCAAACGCGAAAAACAAACAATTTTGCATAGCGTCGCCACGGCGGACATCAATATACACTGTCGCCGACTGATTAGTGCAAAGCGCCTACTTCCACACTGCTGTCTCATTTTCCATGACCTTAGATGTAGGCCTGGCTCTACTCTTCTTTTGTTCACCTTGCTCGCATGATGCGCTCCACGTTCCATAAATTTCTGGATAAATCCTGACGGAATCTCAACTTGGGAAATGAAATGTAAAACTGAAATAATATTCAGTGGATCGAGAAATACGGAAACGCGATAAAGATCGCTTACCGACGTACGGTGCCACCGTATTGACGGCTTTCACGGCGCGTTCTCTATACTGCTGTAGTCCTTAGAGCCAGCCGGGACGCTATTTTAACACGAAAAAAAAAAAAAAACATATTCAAACCTGTTCGACGCCGTGAAATCCGTGGAAACAGTGAAGCGGTCCTTTTATCGTTAATCGTGCATGACGTAACTGGCAAAGGCATCAGGTTATCGATGTCCTGACCAATCAGTTATGTTAGTTGCATACTACCCTTCACCATTAAAACTACTCAGCGTACGTCATCCGCCACCATGCATTCCTTTCTTTCTTTCTTTCTTTCTTTCTTTCTTTCTTTCTTTCTTTCTTTCTTTCTTTGTTTCTTTATTTATTTATTTATTTATTTATTTATTTATTTATTTATTGCATTTCCATAGCGCGGCTTGTATTTCGCGCTATATGGAAATGCAAGCTACGGCTTCGAGGATCGAACCCGCAACTTCGCGCGTAATACTTTTCTACACATTATCGCAGATTGGCCTTCGCGTAATCACTATAATATATAGCAGTGAGGTGATGACAAGATTTTGGGTCGAGGTGCGGCAATGAACAGTAGGTCGAAGGCAAAAGCGCTGATCCGCTTTTCCCCTCCCGCGTGACAACAACGAGATAATATGACGTACGGCGCACAAACCTGAAATTTGAAAAGCTCCGTTGCTGAAACATATTTCTTTGCGCTGCAGCGTGCATCACAATTGAGCGCGCAGCGTATACTACACCTGAACACTATAGAAAGTATTCCGTACTCCTTGGTCGGGGTGTCGAAAAGACGACGACGAGAAAGGCACGGAACGAGAGCGCGTTTGTTTCTCTCTGACGAGTTGCATAGAATGCGGCGTCCTCAAAACGAGAGTACTATACGAGAATGAAAGAAGGAAGGCCACATAAGGTTAAGCAGGTACGCACTTGGCTACGCACCGCGCCTGCCGACGACGAGAAGGACAGCTAGAAAACAAAGGACAACGGGTATATACAGGCGGGGACAATTCGGGCGCACGGTAGACGCCACGGCTATAAGCGGCCACTCAGGGTCCATTAACTGTTGGTGCCTTCAGAGCAACTGCGCTGTCCATTCACCTCTGCCGTTGTCTGTTTCGCGCCGCTCGGTTCCTATAGGAGAGAAGTCACACGGGCACAGCTCGTCCTTGCCCGTATTGCTTCCTGGGTCGCATCCACACCGTCCTGCCTTCCGTAAAAGGTCGGCCGTCCGATCAGTTGCGAGCGCTGTCGGGGAAGCTTAGCACCGGCTGTTCGAAGCGTGCTGGGATGGAGCACTGGGGCAAAATGGAGGGCGATGGTTTCTGAGAGCGGCTTTTTCAATGAGAGTCCAAAGTTGGCAGCACGGTCTCGGTACAGAGCTCGCCCTTGTTCGAAGTTGCGTTGAGGCTACTGCTCCATGGATGGGGCGGCGACTCAGTGGAGCGCTGTTCTGTCGCGCAACTTGAGCAACCGTCGTCGCGACTGTCAAATTGGGTTTTGATTGTCGTGAAAGAGACGACGATCGGGCCACCAAAAGAGAGAAGTACGATAACTGGAGAGATAGATATGAAAAGAAGTAAAGGCAGAAAACTTTATCCAAAAGCAAATGTCCGGTTTGCTACTGTGCGCTTATGGGTGGGGGAACGAGCTAAAGAGATGAGAAAAAGAAGAGAAATAGAGCAGCGACAGAGAGACAGGCGTTACATGTTATTCTGAGTGAGACGTTGGTGGCCAAAGAAACGACAATGAGATCAAAGAAAAGATTGTACACATGCACGTACATAGAGTCACAGAACAAGCGCGAGAAATGCACTAGCAAACGTTATTTCGGAGAGTCGAATTGAAAGCTGTATCTTTCGAGAGTGAGCATAACCTCTTTATTTATTTATTTTTAATTTTTTGTGGGACACGGTTCAGCAGGAGGCAGAAAGAACCTTATTTGGTAATAAAACGACACGTTCTCATTTATTTGTTGTTTCTTTTTCTTCGAGGTGGAAGACTTCGGATTATTGTTTCTCCGGGTGTAATACCGTCGGACACAAAGGGCAATTCTGAGCGTCCACTATATGCAGGAGGGAACGCCAACACTTATCCTTACTTCGACGCTCAATTTCAACGGCGAGGCGAACGGTGCCGTTAAACGCGCACTCAAACGGGAACTGCAGTCGCCTTGTTTCGTGACAAGAAGGCATCTTGTTAGCTCTACGCTGTATAAGGCAAGCACACAATGGTGCTGCTCGTAAAACGCTCGTAAAACTACGGGGAAACGCCAGTACATGCGCAACGCCGCGCTTCCCTCCGTCTTCTCTGGCGCATCTCCTGCCGATGCTTTATCACTCTGGAAGCATTGTATTTGAAGGGACTGTCTACGGGCTCAGAAATATTTTTTTTCTTTGTTGTGATCAAAATGAGAAGATCGTTTTCTAAATTGACGGAAACAAGCATATGCTCGCAGACCGTTAAAAAAAAAAAAGGCAACAGTATTGCTAACTTGGCCCTGAAAGTCGTGAAGAAAATTATTTCTGGTGTTTTACGTCCCAAAACCACGATATGATTATGAGTGGAGAGCCGCGGAAATTTCGACCACCTGGGGGTTCCCTAACGTGCGCTGACATCGCACAGTACTCGGGCCTCAACAATTCGTCTCCATCGAAATGCAGCCGCCGCGGCTGGGATTCGATCCCGCGACCTTCGGATCGGCAGACGAGTGCCGTGTAGAAAATTACCGGTGGCGATATCCTCGGTGACGTTTGTCAAAGTACAGGTGTAAAGAAAAAAAAAAGCAAGAAAAACCCACATGGTTTCACTTATGTTTTTTTTTACACACATGTGGTATAGCTTTCGCATGCCTGGGTTCTTCTTTCTTTCTTTAATTTTCAAATTCAAATTCAATTTCTGTAATTTTTTTTTTTTTTGACTGAGAAAAGCTGGGTTTCCAGGGCCAAAAGCGTGACAACGGCGTGACAGAGTCGACCTGTATATATTCATGGCAGTCTTGCGGATATAATTCAAGGAGGTATATAATAAGCGGTGGTATAATAATCCCCGTAACCAGTGTTGCCGACGTCCCTACGCAAGCGGAAGGGGTGAGCACGAAGATCGATAAGTCCTGTTTTAAGAATTTCTATTGATTCTCCACTTCAACATGTGCACTTCGAATGGTACGCTTTCTATACTGCCGTGAAAAACAGGAAATCGATGAAAGACGGTATACAGTCCGTGAGCATATAGGGGTGTGTGCGAATAGTGATTTTCGAGAATGAATCGAATCCGAATCGAATGGTGACAGAAGCAGGTTGAATAGAATACTGAATGTTTTTCTTTCGGATAATTCTCCAATATTGAACACCCGTTCCTACGATTATTCTAAACAGATGTTCACGCTCTCACACTTTTAACTTTAGCCGAAATGCAGCGTGTGGGTGAAATAAACAGACCGTTCTATCCACAGAATTGCTCAGAAAGCACGAATAATCGCTGTATAGTCCTTAATGTCACGATCCCTACAGTGAAGAAACCTGCTGTCCTGCATAAGCTGTTGTTCTCCATGCCATGCCAGCGTAGATTACATTTATCGTGCTTTACGCACCAGTTTCGTGCTTATTTCGGCGCAGCTAACATCTCGAAATATCCGAGCATGTTTCGAAAACTGTATTCTGGTTTACGAATAATAGCTATTCGATCCGAAGACCGAATCGGCAAAGACAATTTTGAATTCGATCTTCACAATTAACGAATACTGACACACCCATTCTGCGTCATAAGGGAAGGTATATATAGACGACTCTACATCCGCCTATGCGCACACATAAAAAGCTTTAACTTTCCGTAGAGAGAGAGAGAGGGGGGGGGGAGATGCAAATGAGAGAAAGGCGGGGAGGTTGGCCAGAATTAAACCGTCCGTCTGGATACCCTGCACTGGAGGCAATTTCCACAAATACATGGTACATTGCAGGAACAAACAACATACATAGGTGTGCAAAACCGGCCATGCCAGCTTAGTGGCCGAGCTGTAACGTTGGTGATCTCGAGGACGCGGGTTCGATTGCAGGCAACGGCGGTTTCATTTTGATGTTGAGGGTGGAAAACACCCGTATTTTCAGATTAGACAGCCGGTTTAACATGCCCAATGTGGCCGAAATTAAACCAAAGTTCCCCCGTTACGACCAGCCGCGTAATAAAAATGATGCTTTGGCAGGCAAGGCCCTGAACTTTTAAAGCTAGGTATACAAGAAATATAAACATTAAACACAAATAAAACAAAACAAAACAAAACCAGGGTAAGTGCGAGAGTTCAATGCGAACGTCCATGAGCGGATGTCAGGCATCCGTCTACGTCTCTATAGCATCGCCAAGCTCAGAACAACGCTTACATCCACAAATGTTTGTTCTCGTTGGACCACGTCAAGCCTATCGAGCATAAGATTTGATGTACGGAAAGCTTATTCTTCATGTGTTGCAGCAGAGTTTTAAATCACATGCTATCGCAGCAGATTTCTACTAATGTGTTGTTGCATTCCACTATGTACCAGGGCACGGATTCGATTTCCGGCTACGGTGGCCTCATTCAGATGAGGACTAACTGCAAGAAACACCAGTGTATTCATATTTATGCGTCATTCAAAGGGAGTTACGTAGTCAGTATTAATTCGTTGTCCCCCAATACGCTCTGCCACTTAATCATGTGGCTGTCTTGGCACGTAAAATCTGCTTGATTTCTCTCAATTTATTAAAGCCCTCATGTAACAAGAGGCCTCCTTGAACGGCTCTATAATAATGGCAAGCGGCATCTCGTGAGTTGACTGCACTGCGTTTTTGTTCTTTCGTTCCTTCTCATATTTTTGGTCCCCAGCGCCACCGCTCTGTGTAGGGGGCTATAGTTAAAGGGAACAGGACTAAGAACCGACTCCTTAGATAACACAGACATACACAAAATAGGCAATAAGGCTACAAGAATAGCAAAATTGTACGCCGATAATGTGAACCTAGATATCATTTAAGAATGCTAATTAACTAAACCGTCGACAAAGCGTTTATCATTTCGCCGTCCACGAGAGAATCCTGCGGAGTCTTGATGGCTTATCTCTGCTTGTTCAGGCACGACCAGTGTCCAAGCAATCAGCCGCAGAGACAAACGACATTTCAATTTTAGTTTCGCAAATGCAGTCTTCGTGATTCCAGGAATAACGGCAAACAGGTTATTCTAAATTTTCCACTGCCCCCGGGGATCTCTTTTTGTGCGCTAGACGTTTAAACAGCGCCGCTCAAAGATTGGTATCGGGCTCCGAAGAACAAGACATCCCGATCGGCTGTTATACCGAAGTCCTCGTTCTCGTGTGTAGCATGGCAGGGACACAGGAAACGTTCAGAAGAGTCGATCGGAAAAAGTGTGCCGCGTTTATTTTTATTTTTTTTAACCTGCACGTCCCAGCACGCGCTCACGCCCTCGGACGTCGCCTCCTGTCACACTTGAGGTGGGTAATCGCCGAAGTGAATCCGGCGCGCAGGAAGCGAAGCGAGTGTGCCACATTCGTACGGAGTCGCCGATTCATCCCGTCTGCCTTACGGTCAGTGCGGAACGCCTGCCCCCATGAAGAAGAAGAAGAAGAAGAAGAAGAAGAAGAAGAAGAAGAAGAAGAAGAAGAAGAAGAAGAAGAAGAAGAAGAAGAAGAAGAAGAAGAAGAAAATTTCTTCGGCAATTATAGACGCCAAAACAACCAGCAACAATTGCTTCTGCTTTGAGCTCATTTACTTCAGCAAGAGCGAGTTCTTTCGCTGCAGATGCCGTGATATGTACTGGAGAACAACGCATTTGCCAGAAAAAACAATTCTGGCGAAAGCAGCTCGGGTTACAGTGCCCACGATGTGTACTGATCTAGTCCTTCGTCGATAAAGAATCGTGGCATAAGCAACTCGGGTTGTTGTCCATGACGTGTACTGAACAACAGCGTCATCGTCGATAAAGTGTTCTGCCGGAAGCAACTCAGGTTGTTGTCGACGGTACCTGCTGAGCAACTTCTTCGTTGGTGAAAAATACTGACATTAGCAACTCGGGTTGCCTACGATGCATGGTGAACAACAACTTCGTCGTCGATATAAAGTTATTGCTGAAGGAGCTCAGGGAGTTGTCCACGATACGTACGTACCAGACAACTTCTTCTTCGGTAGACTTCTGGAAGGAGCAACACGAGTTGTTTTCCACAATATGTACTGAACAGCAGAAGTAAAAAATATTCTGGCAGAAGCAGCTGAGCTGGTGTCCGCGATACGCACTGAACAACTTCGTCGATAAAAATATTCCGGGATAAGCAACGGAGGTTGTTGTCCACAGTGCAATCTGAACAACTCCTTCGTCGATAAAAAATTCTGGCATAATCACCTGAGGTAGTTGTCCACGATGCATACTAAACAAGAACTTCTTCGCCGATAAAAATTCTGTCATAAGCAACTCAAGTTGGTGCCAACGGTACCTACCGAACAGGAACTTCTTCGTAGATAAAAAAATATTCTGACATGGGCAACGGAAGTTGTTGTCCACGATATGTAATAAGCAGCTCATTCACTGAATGAAAAAAAAAAAAAAATCTGGCAGAAGCAACTCGGGCTATGGCAGAAAAAACTCGGGTATCCACGTTACATGCTGAACTTCTTCGTTCATAAACAAAAATCTGGCGGAAGCTATCAGGTTGTTGTCCATGGTGCGTGAGATCATCATCGAATTCAAAATGAATGAAGGAAACATTGTGGGCAGCCTACATCGTCCGACATAAGCCAACGCCAGCCAATACTTACTATGATTCGGCCAACATATGGTCACGCGTTAGCCAATATCTTCCGATATAGTAAACCAACAATGGTCAACGTGAGAAATTATTGAGCCATATTGTGACTACGTTTAGCAAGTAGCATTACTATATAGCCAGCGATCACCGGCGTTAGCCAACATTTATCCAAGTATGTCCTGCAATAGCCTATACGGACCAGTACTGGCAGTATGCGAGTTATTGCAGCATGCCAAGTCACCATCGCTTGCCGGTTGATGTTCAAAATTTGCAGTAGCGAAACTAGGTTATACGAAGTAAGCTGATAAGTTGTCGCGTATGTAAATGTTAGAAATGCACACACGCACACAGGAAAATGCAAGCACACTACACCGACTTTATTGACGATTAACTTTCTATCGTCTCCAACAACTTCTTTTGAGACACGCACCATTTCGCCTTCCCTCGCATTGTCATTCATATATTGCAATGCAAATTCCATCAAGTTGTAGTACATATCCGCAAGAAGTCATGTTCACACACTTTAGAGGAACTTCTACGTGAAACGAGTTTGTAGAGTAAGCGTTTGTTATGCACGATACTTAATAGACTGCCAGTATAAGACTATATTGTAGAGTCCGCGAAAATGTTTCTTCGTCTCTTAAGAATTCCTCGCAACCGAAGATCAAAAAAAAAAAAAATTAAAGAGACTTAACGTTTCAGCGCGTCGCAACGTACAAGTCAAAACACAAGGTAAAGATCATTATTACTAAAACACGGGTATATGAGGGAAAAGCTACTGAATTCGCGCAATTATAAACGATTTCTCTACGCAGACGTTCCATTTGCTTGTTGATGCTATGCGAACACACATGTTAACTCCCTCACTTTTTTTCAAAAGACAAAAATGCTTCAGGTTCATGTCTTGCACCGTTAATGATGAAATTAACTTTATTAAATATACGCAAAGCCCACCAGGGTTGCGCACGTCACACTTAGGCGGATGGCTCTCTTATTCCAGCATACCGAAGTCCTCAGGGTGCCTCAGCTGTCCGCTGCGCTCGGATACTCTGCAGTCGTTCGTCTTCCGGATCAACGCCTGTCAGCATATCCTCCCACAGCTCATCATAGGTGGTGCTCTGCGCCCTGACACTTCCGCGATGCCGTAACACTCGCAAACCATTATGAAATCACAGACAGCACTGGACATTCCACAGACCTGGAAGTTATATTATTTACTGTTAGGTTATCTTTCACACTAGTATTCGGATGTGGGAAGGAACTTATTTGCCATTTTTGCGGCTTCACTGATTTCTCCTTACTAAGCGTGTGATGAGGTTGCTGGTATTATTGTTCTCCTTCATCCGTATTGTTCTACAATGTCTCTGTATGAATTCTAAATCGAGAGCCTTAACTGGCTAATGAGAAGCTGAGTGTGACCTTTTGTGTCACCGGTGGTAGTCTAGCCTGTCACCAGTGGTAGTATAGTCCACTTAAAGGTGCGAGTACAAGCCTAACATGGCTGATAAGTCATGACATCAATGATTTGACGTGCTTGCCATTTATGTCCCGGTTAACGATAATAAAGTCACGTCTCATTCTTAGCAGCATTCATCGGTCAGGGTTATCCCGATACGAGCCACGAGCGTTTGAATGTTAACCTTTACAGCCTGTGTCAGTCAAAGAATAGACAAAATAGATTTCGCCAATCGAATGCCGCAACAAACGCCTAAGCAATATTCGTAAAGGAATGACAAACCAAAGCTTCAAAGGCTCTTTATGAGGTCGCGGAACGCCTTTTGCCGTCTTAGCATGGGATTAGGGACAGGTGAATTTTCTCTTCGGGCGTTTAAAGAAAAAGAAATGAACCCAAGTAACCTTTAGCTGCATTGTGTGTGAGCACCGCTGGTTCATGTACTTCCTGAGCAGTGTCCTCATTATAATTAACAGCTAACAGAGGCTGCCTGGAGACCCTTTGAACCAACGTTTCTACAGCGCCAACACGGCGGGTTTATACAAGTCACTGTCGGCGCAAGCGTAAATGGTTTATGTCCACAGAAACGCTGTTTGCTTCTTCTGAAAGCTATAAGGAAGCTACCTCCTTCCAGTGTGCCGGTCAGGGCCACTCTCGGATGCTACCCGGCAGGAAAGAGGCAATGGCCGCTGATTTAATACAGCTTAACCTAATTAGCAGTTCCCATTAGGCTGTCTTTCTTCTTTTGCGTTGAATCTATAATACGAGCCAGTCAAATGTTAGTTCATCTGTGCGGCTTACTCTTGACGGTCGTTTATAGTGCGCGTACAAAAGAAAAATTGAAACTCGTCATGAACTGCACGCCGTGCTACCTTCAATAAATTGCATAGATAAAGTCCTCCGTTTGTCAATGGATCGTTTACCATGTCGTGAGTTTCTTTGTGCGATTATTATTGTCGATATCCTCCTTTTATTTTCTCTATAGTTCGCTTAGTAATACCCGTGGTTCATTGTGTAGATCATTTGCAGAGATTGCAAATACCCGCTCCGGAGGATTGCCCATGAATCCGGTAACGTAAAAAAAAAAAAAGAAGAGTTCAAGGTAGAATAAAAATACTGAAGCATTTCTTTAGCGTTCTTTCTTTTTTCAGACATCTGTTTGATGAGAATCGATATATTATTAGCAAAAAAAAAAAAAAAGAGCGAGATGAGGGGGGTGCAAACTGCGTTTTTTTTAAAATAAAAAGTAATGTGAAAGAAAAAGAAATAATATTACAGAAGCCTGCTTCGACAGAAAAAAAAAATGTTTGATTCTAAAATTGAACTTTAAATCTCCTTGATTGCGTTATCGAATCTTCAACGACCGCTCATACCTTTACCGTTGCAGTGCCCGAGAGTCAATACTCTCAGGGATAGTAAATTTGGAGTAGTTACACGTAATCCAATTGCGCGAATCGTTCTCTTAATGCAATAAATCTCCGACATGTAATTACGAAGTGTTCCGTTCTACTTCTTACTGCAATGCGCGTATTCTTGCTTCACGCGCTTTAATTATTTTCCTCTTTTTTGTTGCCGCCATAATCCCTGTTCAAAACTGACGTTATTGCGGTGCTCACTGAAGGAAACTATCGACAAAGTTTTCTTCTGGAAAGCCACGTCAACATCAATCCAGGATGCGGAAAGAAACACAGAAAAAGCAAGAAGTTTGTCGAATGTAGCGAGGGTCCCATCTATCCCGGATTTCTTTAACGCAGGGGTCTCAAACTCAGCTCACTTAGCGGGCCGCAGTAGCGAAATGTTGTGCCGCAAGCGCCGGGAAGACAAGTTTAAGCTGAAGGCAAGTTGGAGAAGGGAGATAGGGGGGGAGGAGCTGGATCAAAAGGTCAAGTAATGTTGCGCTTGAAAAAAAATGCCTTTCCTATACTTCATATGCAGGTCATTTCTGAAAGATTCAGCGCCGGCATTACCCACTGCTGGTTGGATGCTGATTAACGTTGGATGCATTATTAATGCAGGGCAAAGACCGTCACGTGGGAGCCGGGCCGCTATCAAAGGGTCGGCGGGCAACGTGTTTGAGACCATTGTGTGGAAGGTGTTACGTTGGCCATATTGGCAGGTGTATAAATGGCAAGCTGGGACATCACAATAATGAAGCAAGCAACATGCATGGCTCCTGACGGTTTCCTTGCCATTCGTTAGAAAAGGTATGCAAACCTAGATTGAAAGTAACGGAGATAATGAGTTGAAGCAAATGCGAGACGACACGGTTGATAATAGAAGCATATCCACATTTTGTGACGCATGCGTGCATACTCCATCAGTAACGTTGTTACAGATAAAAGCTGCAGTGCATGTTGTTCGCGGTAAGCTGTGTTGTCGTAGCAGAACAAAAGAAAAAGGGACGAAATGGTGCCTGCACGTGATTCAGTGATGGTGTGTATCATGTCTCCTACAACGCGTGGCGTAACCTGCTCTATTATTTATTGTTGATGGCGCAGAGCTAGGCTCACGTGACGTTTGACGTTTTGACAGCATATGTACCAGCAGGATCTGTGAAAGATAAATCAGTTGTTGAAAGCGCTGTGGGTTAAGTGCGCCTTTCCCTGTCGTGTCTTTCGGCATGCGCTGTACTATCAATAATACGAGATGCAACACCAACAAGCCCGCATAGCCAACTACCCTCATCGACTTCATTCCAGTGTCGACTAATCGTTGCTAAATTCAATAGTGTACACAATCTCTTAGCCGTTCCGATATGCCGAAAGCCGCAATTTGTCACTCGGGAGACAGTGTACTTTGTCGACCGTGGCTCGGTGTCCAGAATCCCCCGCCTTCCGCATCAGTATGGAAGACAACGCCGCTTGGTGATGACTGCGGAAGCGAGGGAACTATCGATCATGTTGTTCGCCACTGTGTTCGCGGGCAGTCGCTTGCAGCTGTATGTACTGGCCTGCGTCGACGACAGGCCCCCTTTCGGGAACGACCATTCTACGATGCCGGCCTAATCAGTCGTCCCACCAGAAGTCGGTCAGTGCAATGCCGAAGTTTTCTAGGCGGAAGTGGCGCATTAGGGAGACTGTAATTATCCCGTTCTTCACGGCTGCATTGTCACCGCGCTATTGTCTCCGTCTTTCGCTCCTCGCTTTCTCTTCCCCGTCTTCTACTACTTTCTGCTTTTTTTTTCTAGTGTCTGGTTTGCATTATCTTTTATTCCCCCCTACTCCCTATTCCCAGCATGGTGTAGCTAGCCGAGGTTAAGAAGAACTTACTAAGCTATTCGCTCTTGCTCCTCCTGCTCTTCCTAAAAAAATCTCCCATATGTGGTTAACTTCCCAACCGTTCCCTTAATTTCGTTCTTAATCTATCTATCTATCTATCTATCTATCTATCTATCTATCTATCTATCTATCTATCTATCTATCTATCTATCTATCTATCTATCTATGTTTTGTCAAGATGTGCTTGTTCTTAGTTAGGTAGTTAGTTACCCTCAATTCCAAGGGTTCTACAGAGGAGTGGGTAAGATTACAAAGAGACGACAACATATAGTGAGTACAAAAAGTTGAAGCCACTTCCACGACTGCGCAATATGAGTGAGCAGCGTAGCATGGAAAGCAAGCCACCACTACCTAGCGAATGCACTGACTCTTTCTACGTGTTCTTTTTCTTTATTTATTTATTTATCTCTTGCTACATGTTCTTTCTTCTCCCTGTCATCTTTGTCTCTTTACGTATTGCACTCTGTACTCCTTTCCTTCACTTCTCTTTCCTAGCCTTTGCTACACTAGAATGGACATGGCTATGCAATGGTTTACCCTCTCAGCGTTCCTCCTCCCTTTCCTCCTCCGCACCCTTACGTCACTCCTCTTTAGCCTCTCTTCCCTTTCGCATCCCCTCCCTAAACTATACTGTGAATATACTCAATGCAATGCTTCGCCGGCTCCCCTCCTGCTCTCCTTTATCCTCACCTTCACTTCTCTTTCCTACCACCTTGCTATACTATACTATGCATGGCTGTGCTATGCTAAAGGAAGTCTAACGAAACGCCTCCGCCTTTATGTAGAGTGGTGTTGAGGGCGTGAGGGTAAGAGAAGAAAGAACTGCACGCGCAGGTGCCGCACGTTGGGAATTTCATAGAATAAATGCACGCTCACTTATTTCACATTAATAATCATTTGTGTTCGCGCCTATAAGGGGGGTTTCTCCGAGCTTAAACATGCTACAGTGTTAAAATATTTCGACATGTTTGTACGTACGTGCATACAGCACGTGAGTGGCTTTCGCTGCCTATAAATATGTTAGACGTGTTATTGCTCTGCGCATGCGCGCCAGGGTGTATTGGGAACTTCCTTCTTTTTTCGAATATTCTACTCAGACAGCACACATGACGGAAGTAGACGTACATGTAAACGCAAAGCAACGATGGGGGTAATTGGTCGCGTTCTGGAAACCACACGACGTGCACCAGCAATATCGCCGCGACGCAAACGATGACTCGTGTATAAATGCTGGCGCATTTCACTCGCAAATCAGAACCCGCCCCGGTGGTCTAGTAGTTATGGCACTCGGCTGCATTTCGATGGAGGCGAAATGTTGAGGCACGTGTGCTGTGCGACGTCAGTGCACGTTAAAGAATCCCAGGTGGTCGAAATTTCCGGAGCCCTCCACTACGGCGTCTCTCATAATCTGAGCTGGTTTTAGGGCATTAAACCCCATAAATCAATCGCAAATCAGATTCTCGTCGACTGTGAGCACGCACATGTCGTCGTACTGTTGGTGTTTCGTTTCGCTGGGCACGGGTCCGCCCATGTAAAAAGTCCAATATTGATCTCTCTCGCTTATGAGTTCTTGCCCTTCACAATCACGCAGTACTATATTGACAGTATAGAAACCATTTCCGCTTTACGCCGCACTCTTCTGCTGGCCAGTGAAAACAGACTCCTGTGAAAAATAGAGTTCATTACAACCATGCACTTCGTCATCAATCAGTGTCTAGCTCCCTGGCTATCTCTATGTACTTTTCTTTTTTCAGCTCCTGTTTTTATAATGTATACTTTATATAGGCGTTTCAGAACTCCGGTATGTACTGTCAGCTCATACCAACTTTTATTTTTCTAGAATAAGATCTCCTGCCTTATACCAACCGGTCATTAGTTAACACATCCATACACATGAACACATTATTCTTCGCGCTGCCATAGCTTGACAAGAACCACAAGAAAGAAGACACACATGGTGTGTCTTCTTCCTTGTGCCTCTTAGTGATGTTGTGGCTACAGGCGGTGCTAGCCTGGCAGACCTGTCTCGGTCCATGTCGCATGAGTCACCGCGTGTCACTCGATGCTGTCTCTCGGAGAAATCTCGTAAGCAGGGCCGACACCTTGTGGTTCTTGTAGAGCATTGGCAGCGCGAACTCATGTACCGACTGGATCCTGTTACAGTTCTACTACCTCCATACACTTTCAAACCATGCACACGCAACGCCTACAGCAACGGGAGCCGAGAGCCATTAGATAGCTTAAGTGCAGGATACCCAAGCGGATTTGTGCACGCGCACCCTTGCGTTCTTATGTGCTATCTCTGTGGGTGTTTGGCGAGCAGACGAAGACAAGGAGAAAACAAAAGAACGCAGTAGCGTGGAGTCCATAGCGCTTATGTGCTCCAAAAATAATAATCTCTCCTGAAGCCCGTCCCGCTACCAAATCAAATATCTTTTCCCGCTTTTGTAGCCATCACTTTATCCTTTAAGCACCCTTCAGTTTGAAAACCACTTCATTTGTTCTCGTCATTCCTCGGAAATTCAGTCCTCGCCATTGACACGAAGCTTACCCCTATGTGTTACTTTCTCTGCAACGCGCAGGTGCTGTGCACTTTGGTGGCAAGCTTGTGCTCTCGTCGGAGACGAAGGTGATTTTTCCTATTGCCGGCTTCAAGATTCCTCTTGAATGACTTCAAAGGGAACCTAACAGCACCAACATTAGCGTAACAAATAATGATGCAGTAATGCGAATTATTGTTTGCCTACCCATGGCCTCCGTGATACCGCGCTCCGGCAGGCGCGCTATCTCGGAGGCCGTGGCCTACCTATCTTCCTAACGAATTTTAGGGGTGTAGGAATATTGACACTTTCGAATATTTTCGAATAGTGCTCGCTATTCTATTCGACTCGTACCTGACTACTACTACGCAAAGTATTCCAAATTTCGAAAAATAAATGTAACGGTTTCATTTACTAAAAAACTGAACCGCAAGACCCCTCGCACACGCCTTTATATATTACTCCGCAGGACAGCAGAAACTCCATGGACAGCTCAAAATGATTGGGCGCAAAGATTTTCGACGTCGGTGTGGGCGGGAGTTTGTGTGTAATGAAGGAGAGTACGTGTTATGTCCCGTAAAGAGCTCGTGGCCCCTTCCCACTCTTTGCACAATTCACCGCATAACAACGTTGCGCTGCGGCAAAGTTAACTTTAAGAAATCGCTCCCGCACCGCGATCAACATTGTGAAAACCAAACTAATCATCTCTACGTATGACACCTTCAGTAAAGTTGAGACCGATGGTGCCGAAGGTCCTTCTCCGGGATTCCAGCTCCCCGCTCGGCGTCCTAAACGCACCGTCCGAGACGGCATGGGCGAGTTGGGATGGAGCTGGCTGCCGCTGGTATGGCGGCGATAGGCTAGCGGGCAAACGTGTAGCAATTGAAGAGGAGGCTCAAAGACTTCAGTTTAAAACAAAAGGGAATGAAAACTTGTATTTACAGTATAGTATACAAAAGGGAATACAGGGAGTTGACTGGTACATAAAAATAAAGTTGAAGCTGAACTATACGTAGGGCGACCCTACTCCGGCGTAGCCGGCAGTGCGTAGCACTTTTTCCACCCGTTCAGCCTCCCGTTCCATGGCGGAGCCATCTTTATTCCCACAACCGCTCCGCCTTAACGTCTCAGCCGGCGAATAATCTTCACTTCGCTCTGGCATTGGGCAGCGATTCCACCTTTTGTCCCGCCTCCTCAATTGGGGCGGTCCAATTGGTGAAATCACCACCCAGTCTGTTGACGGTGAGAGGGGTATGTTTGTACAATAATAAAAAAAGCATATTCACCTGCACTAAACAAGACACACACATAAAAAGCAGACCATGCCACCCAAGGTCGAAGGGCGATGGCAAAGATATGGCGCACGTGAAACGCGTTACTTGCGCACGTGTCGCGTCTGCTCGGGCGCTGTTACCGGAAACGAGCAGGCGCCCAAAAGATTCGCCCGAAAGAGTTATCATTTGAAGAAAACCTTCCCATGGGGAAGTTGGACCGTCCGCGCGCCTGCTTCTGGTTATCTCCAACAAGCCGAGCCGTACTGGCTCTTACTCAGACCGTTTAATCGGCACCCCCGCTGTGCTTAGACGCATGCTACCCCACGGCGTGCGAGGAAGGAACGCTTGAACCAAAACCATCCCGCGGCACGCGCGGGCCACAGCCCAGTGACCAAAAACAGGCATTTCCGACGGCGAACAACTAACGGTTCGCGAGTCTCCAGGGCCGTCACCACCGGCATGTTGCATGCCGACGCCACATTCAGCGTAGCCGCCCCAGGTCGTCGTAATGACGCCCGAGGTGCGGCTTACAGAACGACCGAAGTGCCGCTATCGCTGCGTGCTCACGCACAAAAGGGCCCACCTGCGTCACCGCCGCGACCACTGTCCAAGCATCCCTACTCACAGCCCCGCAGCGGGGTGCCCGAGTCCCCAGAAGACGCGGAGGACACATATGATGAAAGTAAAGAAAATTAACGGATACGGCCGGGGTACGACAAACGAAAAGCCGATGCCGCGAAACGCGCCCCACTGACCGACGTCGCCCGTCGCCGAGTGAAATTTTAAAGAAAAGGAAACGCGCCCTGCTGGCGGCAGGCTTACACCTTCTTTGCATGATGACACTGCCAGTGGCCTGCTGAGTCTAAAACGGCAGCTGTACAGCAGATGCGGCAGAATTTTA
This sequence comes from Hyalomma asiaticum, assembly GCA_013339685.2. Classification (NCBI taxonomy): domain Eukaryota; kingdom Metazoa; phylum Arthropoda; class Arachnida; order Ixodida; family Ixodidae; genus Hyalomma; species Hyalomma asiaticum. The sequence goes on along the minus strand of CM023486.1, from coordinate 70,758,345 downwards.
AGAGAGAAAGAAAAGTTCTTGCCTATATATGCGTAGGGTGGTTTGTTTTCAGGTTTTTTTTTTGTTGTTGTTGTCTTTTTTTTTTCGAGTTTGAGAGGGTAAAAATCGGATGTTATTTGTCAATGTAATAGTTGGGAAGAAATCGGGGTGGGGGAGGGGGATTTCGGGTTAATTTACAAGTTTAGGTTTACGTATGACAGCCGTATGGCGCCCACAGTAATGCTGCAGGCAGCCTGTGGAATGAACTATGCGTGACTGAGTTTAATTAAGCCAACAGGATATAACTTTCTTGTCCCGAGGTCAAGTAGCTATACTGCGTATGCACTCCAAAACTCAGCGCAGCATGAAAAGTAGCTTGTTATGGGGAAGATATCGGGTTCAACCGGATTTTCCTGAAACGCGTTCAGGGTGCAAAAATCGGGTAAAATGAATAACCTTGTATATGCCTGGTGAAGAGATCGTTGAAAAAGGTGAAGAACAGGCAATATCGCTAGAGCCTGTTCCTGTTCTTTATCGTCTGTCCCTGGTCTTCATCGTGTTCAACGATCTCTTCATCATTTCAAGCCTCCGTCTTCCCCTGAGCTTCGGTTCTAGTTTGGATATTGTGTGTATGTGCGTTATCGCGCGTTGATCCTCAGTTAAAGATAGCACGCCATACCGCAGGTTAGAAAGGTCACATGCAAACGCGGCTGCAGGGCTACATCGATTAAGGACAGAATTTGTTCGAGTATTTGGACACCTTTTTCTCTATGCTTAAGGAAATGTTTTCGGTATTGGGGAAAAGGAAATAAATAGAGTCCCCTTCCCATCCTTTTTACATCGTTGGGAAGGGGAGAGTGTCCAGAGGGGCTTCCTGTTATGCTACTGACATTCCCCACAAAAAGGAAATTTTAAAACCAAGGTTCCTTTGTTTTATCATCACAGAATGAGGGTAGGGGTGGTGTTCGGCAGTCAGGACTACCTTTCTGAAGATTTATGGCTATGTCCATGCAACAAGGAGGATTGATCAGAATTATGGGGTCTCCCGAGGAACATATCGGGAGAGTTTGCAGACGGTGCATCGTTACAGTGTCTAGAATGTGGCTCGCTCAGCAAAACCTTTAAAAGAAAAAGGAAAGAAAAGCTTCCGAGGCAGAGCCCGGAACAACCACTCGCTATGGGTACTATCAAAAGTAATGTTGTAGGCGCACCATGGGGAGCCTGATTTTTCGTTTATCTTGCCGTTGCTGGTGGCCTACGTTTCGGTTTCCATTGTGAGTGGGCCTGCCAACCTCATATATTTAAATCAGAATAAGCTAGGTCGACCTATATATCTATAAATACGGTAAGCTGCACGCCATAGAAAACATGGGCACTCGTGCATCACCAAGTCTTATCTACAGCACAGCTTTCTCTTGAGTGTTCTTTTACGTAGCTGTGACGGTCAAGCGCACGCACATACACACAGGGACAGAGGGAGCTGCCATCAGAAGAGCTTGCTTCCAACTGACGTTTATTGAAAAAATCTGCATAATATAAACATTTTTCTTCACGACATCCCCATCAACGTCAATACGTCAGTTGGAACGTCAGTTGGAAGCAAGCTCTCGTGGTTTTTCCCCTCTGTCCTTGCGTGTTGTGTGTATGCTTTTCACCGTCGCAGCTATGCAAAACCAATGAGGACTTTTTTGCAAGCTAGTCGATTCATACTGGAAATTTCAAATACACTGCGCGACAGAGCCACCATAATACGCAGAAAGAAAGGAAGGCTGCGCTCTTTCCTGTCGCATCCTTCACTTTCTTTCTGCGCTTTATGGTGCCTCTGTCGCGTAGTGTACTTAAAGACTACGGTACCAGCTCGCCCGGAATTCGGCCCTCCTAATATTTTTTTTTATTTTTTACACTCTTCTTTTCTTTTTCCTTGCAGCAGATACATGCGAGTGCGCTAGCTGCGCATTAAATTTACTATTTGGGTCATGCTTTGCAGACTGTAGTTGCTGAAATTTAGCAGTGGAAGTATGTATGAAAAATATTCGATTCGCACTCGAACTTTATTGTTCGAATTCCCTTCATACGAACTTCTGCTATTCGCACAGCACTGCCCGCAACAGCTCAAGCCTTTTTTTTTTTTTTTTTCCACCATTAGTATGCAGCCGCCGCGATGACACAGTGGACAGCTGGTTACAGTGCACTGCTACTGATCCGAAAAACTCGGGTTCTATCCCGGCAGTGGCGGTCGTATATCGATGGAGGCGAAATGCAAGAGGCCCATCTACAGTGCGATTTCAGTGCACGCTAAAGGACCGAGATGGTCAAAATATTTGGAGCTTCATAATCATATCGTGGTTATGGCACGCACGACTCCAGCAACTACACGTCCGATTAAAGTACACTTCACCGCATGACACCGATGTGATGAAAGAAAACGGTCTGCACATCCCCCCATCCAGAAAGCCAAGTCCGTTATTCTTCGAGCGACAAACGATCGCGCAGTAATCCCCGGAAAAAATATAATAAATAAAAAGCCGCGCACCTTTCGTACGAAATCGTTGTTTCAACCTCGTGGGCCATTCTGAAAAAAAAAAATGAAAGCTTAGTTTAGAATAGGCCAAGGGTGACTCGTAGCGGTTACGGCAGAGGATTGAGCTGAACAAAACGAAGCACGTTACACTTGTATTAAGTGAACAAATTTCATGCCAGGTAGCTATAACCGACATGCCACAAATGGCCTTCCTAGCCAGGTGTGAATCTGTATAATACTACCAAACTTGCCTCCTAGTGAGAAAGGAATGATGCAGTTTCAGTGCGTCGGAAACTCCGGCGTTGCGGTCAATGCTCAAATGACGTCACACGCTGAGATAAGGAACTACTGAAACCCGTGATTAACGTGTGGTACTAGTAGATTAAGTTCTTTATCATCTAGGATTCTTGAACGTGCACCTATGTCTAAGTACTGGGATGTTCGTTTCTTTTTTGTTCTTTTGTTTTTCTTTTCTTTTCGCCTTCGTCAATAGATGGCCACCGCTGCTGGGAATAGAACCCTCGTTCTCGAGCTTAGTTGCGCAACGACATAGCAGGTTAGTATTGGTTCAAATCGAATTGAATTGAATTAAACCAAAAAGACGTAGAAATGCTTCAATATACAATATGCATTCGGATGCCAAATAATTTTGTTTATCTTGGAAAATACTTCATAAGCACACAAAAAACATCACCTGTCCTTTATCGCATGACTTGAAGGAGAGATAGCCCCGCCATGGTGGTCTATAGTGGCTGCGGCACTCGGCTGCTGATCCGAAGGTCGCGGTATCGAATCCCGGCCGCTGCGGCTGCATTTCGTTGGAGGCGAAACGTTGAGGCCCGTGTACGGTGCGATGTCAGAGCACGTTAAAGAACTCCAGGCGCTCGAAATTTCCGGAGCCCTCCACTACGGCGTCTCTTATAATCATATCGTGGTTTTGGGACGTAAAACATCAGAAATTATTATCATTATTATTGACGGCAAGAGCCATTTCGCATTGTCATAAAGACTCCTTGATGTGGCACGACAAGCTTATTTGGGTTCATCCTATTGCTGCTGGTACCATCCGTGTAAGCGCTGACGACACCATTTCACGTTTGACGAGGTATGTAAGCAAAAATTCATGTGCCCCCCCAACCCCCCCCCTCAGAAAAAAAAAATTATTATTCCAGCTAGACCAATACCCAACGAACAACTTCGCATCACCCCCCCCCCCCCCCTTATTCCTTCAATATCAAAATTCTGGATAAACCTCTGCACGCAATGCTTTTTTCCTTAAAGCAAATGGGGGGGGGGGGGGAAGGGTGAAAAAGCAAGGATTTACCCAGATTTTTCTTTTCTTTTTTTTTCTGAGGGCGGTGGGTTGCCCTTGGTGTTACCGGAACGCGCGCGGGATTGTGGATACGGAGTTGTTGGTTAGTTGGAAAACTACTAGAGGAGTGCGGGATGAGTGGTATTACAGGAGCGTTGCATAAATCCCTGTGAAAAAGGAAATCTTTCTGCTGGCGGTTCTGATAGTGCCTAGCGTGAGCACGATACCTGGACGTCGGTCATCATTGAATATTAAAGGAGAGGCAGACGGGGTGAGAGAGCGAGGGAGACTACACATGCACAGAGTATAGCCACTAGAACACACAATATCTCATAGTCCGCATCGCCACAGCACCGGGTCACGGCGAAACATCTGCCAAAGCTCCTCGCATCGCCTGAAGAGTTGCGTTACCCATTGTGCCTTGTCTCAGCATCGCTGCGCCCCCTGAAGGCCCGCTTCGCCCCTCTTTCCGCCAACTCGGCCGCCGAACGGCTTCTCGCCTCGCGGGCGTGCTACTTCTTTTTGCTGCTTCTATTATGTTTGGGGGCTGCTCGCCCTACGCGAGCATCGTCGCCGTGCGAGTCAAGAGCTTCGGGCGCACGATCTTGCACGGCCAGATGCCGCTACGCAGGCGAGCCGAGCAAAGCCCATTTGTGCAGGCGCCTCTACCCGCACGCAGCTGCGAGAAAGCAGCGGCGTATCTGGTAGACCCTCGGCGGATGGGCAGGATGTAGACGCCACGTGTGAGGTTCGTTTGGGGGGAATGGGGGGGGGGGGGGATGCATTTCCACTACTGATTTCATAACGCACGTGAGTTATGTACCGCATCTTAACTTACCCCTATTCGGTGCCTGCTTTCGTAATAGTGGTTATACGGATAGCTGTCGGTAGGCCTGTTTGTTGACCGCAGTGTGGTAGGAAGCAACCAAACCAGGCCTGCAAAAGTCAAGTATGAGTTCAGAACGCTTCAGGTGCGTATTTGGCTAACGTGTTAATCTGCAAAACGCACTTTGCTGAGCTACACGTACGCCGGCACTCGCTCAACAGTGAAAGCAATCTGTGCAAGGCGTAGAAAAAGAATACGTACACTGTTGCAGTAAAAGGAAGTGTCGCTAAAATTATGAACAGATGCGCGAAAATTTCTCAGACGTTGAACAACGGCCCACACTGCATGCTCGATTGCTTAATTATCTAGTAGTGTCTATAGGAGACGATACGACCTTTTCTTTCTTTTTTTTTTAAGGTCGAGTCAACGTATTCATAGTGTATGTACAATATAGAACATTCTTATCGCTACGCAGTAGTATCTTTGTGCACTCTCAAAGTGGCAGCTGTATCGAACTCGCTTCAGTATACGTTTCAGTTTCATGGTGATAAGTGCGCAAACTCAGCACAAGGACGCAGCAAGGAGACACAAACGAGCGCTCGTTTGTGTCTCCTTGCTGCGTCCTTGTGCTGAGTTTGCGCACTTATCACCATGAATGCTTACCAACTGGCCCGACTGTCCGCTCTTCTGCATGTTTCAGATATTGGAACATTGTTATATCAAAAATGGTTATTGGTGCAGCAGCTGTCACGACTATGATGCACAAGGACAGGTGCCGTCAGAGAATGGGGGTAGATTTTTTTGCAAGAATGTCAATTTCGCAATGATATTACGCATGCTGGGGATTGAGAATAGCATTACCATTGCTTGCAAGTACATAAAGTTGTTTTCTAGATTTTTTTTAAGGGTCGATCACTTATTGTTGACCTCATGCGCACGTAATGACATGCGGTACTTGTGGCTGAAGAAGGCGTTATTTATACACCGTTTCATTCCCGCCTTATAGTTACTGCGTCTTGGTCTGGGGTACAACCACAGCACAGAATTACAAAACATTGATCGCATTACAAAAAGAAAAAAAGTACTAACGAGCACTTTAAACCAAGGCCACGCGCAAAGCATTAGCAAGCGTGCGTTACTCTCCAAACATTTCGTACTACAAGCCAACCGAATCTTAAGTTACTGTAGTACACATACGAAATACTAAGCTGTACGCCATGTGCAGTTCTGGATGCGTTGAGCACTTCCCCCGCGCACATAGCGTATAAAAACACCTAAGCTAAGGACTATATACCTATACGGACGGCAGCATAGTGAACATCAGATACTGAGTCTTCTAAATAAAATAGATAATCTTCTAGGCCTAAATAAAAAAAAATTCTAAGAATGAATTTAAAGAGATTCTTCTAAATAACTGGCATTGAACATGTTTGATGCAGTATTCTTTTTATTCAATACTTCCAGAAGTCTTTGAATTGTCGTGTGTTTCTAGTGTTCAGTGTGCCCTGCTTTCTCTTAGGTGCACCGTTTCTTTTTGTTGTTCTCGCTGCATGAAAACGTATGTACCTACAGATTAGCTTCCTCGATAATCGCAAATAACGGTTCGAGTGATGTTTCTTCGTTATTACATTTCTCTCTACTTTGTTGTTCCTTTTATATTTGTGCCGACAACACGGACTGTTCAAAATAACCAATTACTAGTCTAACGTGTTGTTAGGTAACTTTGTATAAATTGTGTATACATATAGTATCTGTCAGCCAAACTGTATTTTCGGAGCAACAGCCTCGGTCAGGCTTTGAAGCCTTTAATTTGCTTTTTGCTTCAGTTTCCATCAAATGTACGGAAAATAATCAAATGAACATTTAGTTCAACTTAATTCGGAATAGGGTGTAGATTTTTCTTGCTCGCGTTTCATTGGGCGGTATGCAACTGAAACACCGACAAAGGTTATCGGTTTTTTGACACTGTGAGTATGTGGGTTGTTAATTACTTTATATAGCGCTCGGAAGCCAAAGGTCAACCTTGCGCGTCGGATTCGTAGGCGACAGTTACGGCGGTGGTCACGTAGTTCGCGCAGTTCGCGTGATGGGTGCTCCTTTGCTCACCGTAAAAATACTTGGCACCTCACCAACCGGAAGGCCATGTGGCAGGCGGCACACCTCTGGCGCGCACCGCTGCGCACCTGTGGGCGTCGTATACGCACACCTTGCAAGACGCGCGAAGCGGGTGTTATACGCCCCTATACTTATTAGAGATGTCGACATCGTTACCGCTAAGCACAGAGCAATCAGCGACCACTCGTTCTTAGAAAAGAATGTTATTCGCACTACTCCGCGAGCAGAGCGGCAATCGGTGGAGAAGAAGGGTATACTCTCGCCTTTACTTCAGCCGAGAGGTGGTTGGTCTCGCGGAGTTGTACTTGGCCGCTTGGTGTTTACTTCACGCATTTATTTAATGACACACGTGCCGCTAATGAAGACATCTCCGAGTGATTCGACGGGTGGCTGTTGCCAAGTGTACGGGCAAGAGCGGCGCAGTTGTACTTTCATCAGCTTTTACCAGCAGCATGTGTACTCCCCCCGCCAGTGTGGACGCACCTACTTCACCAAGCTCCATAAAACGACATTTTCTGTCTTTGTTAAAGACAGAGTAAATTATAAGTACTTTGCTAGTTCTGTACTAGGCGATGAATTATATTTTTTTGCTGCTCATTCTGTGCAATTACTGTCACGCGATAGTGTTGTATTATTATGTGACAAAAAGGTAATATTTCTCTTGTTCAGCTCTTTATATACGTATTTTGCAGTTTAATAGACATGTGTTTTCTATTATTTCAGATTTATAAATATTTATACTGAATATTTTTTTAAACATGTAACTGTATATTTTCATTGTATCTGTATGTGGCCCCTACCTTGCTGTTCGGCACTCTGATGTATGCCAGTTCTTAGTTCATATAATTACCTTCTATTGATTTGAAAAACCAACACTGACATTTCTTTGTATGATTGCAAATATATATGCAGCTGTTTTTTTTCTTGTTTTTTTTTTTTTTAATTCCCTGCTGTGCTAGGATTTCCTCGGTATTCTTTTATATCGGATCTTCGACTACTCTTTGGACAGGCCCGACAAGTGTTTCTGATCTGCATATATAATATCAAATAAACATTGTGATTAAAAAAAAAACACGTAACCCTCCCAAAGCTGACTTAACCTAACGTTACTGAATTTCGTCAGATGCACTTGTAGTTGAAAAAAAAAAAAAAAAAGGCTGTCGTGGGAGCATTTAGGTGTGTTGTGTGCATGTTTATCAGTTGTCAATATATTCTTGTGCGTATGTCCGGAATAAAGCTGTTGCACGCTACCACCCACGTTGTTCGTGTTATTCTTTCCCAGTTCGCATTTCTCTTTAGTAGTAAATACGGGATGACGTTCACCACGCTTGGAAAGTTGGAATTGCAAGCACGGGTCGACATTCCTCCACCCAGGCGCTAAGGACCTTCGAAATATTTTGTTATACACTCCATTCCACTGTAAAAACTCTGACAGATCCTACGCATTGTGGGAATCAATGTCTTGGGAAGCAGCGAATGAAGAAACTGCCTATTCAGAATTGTTAGGCGTTCAGCCAAGTGCTACAAGTATAGGAATCAACGATTTTGTGCAGCTTGTGCAATTGTGAGCGCGACGCGGTTTTACCAGTCACGTCGACAGCACTGTCGCAACTAGAGGGTCGCTCATGGTATGACGTAACGTCGGCACTCGTATTATTACGCAGACGCCTCTTTTATCGAAGAGAAATGCGTGTATATCTTATCGTTTGTTGTAGTATTCCTACAGTGTTGAGCAAATCTGGACACACACGTATCCTGACTGATAGTGGGACATATGTATTCTTTTCCACATTACTATAACAGCAGTTAATACACAGCAAAAGCACAAATGAGATCAGGAAAGCCTCGTCAGCACAACTGCTGATGCGATACGTTTATTTACGATACGCATCATGCGGGAAGAGCTGCCCTGAACGAGCGGTTATAGCCTGCTTGCTGTACTATAGTTATGTAATGTTGTGAAGTCAATCTCAATAATTCATGTTCGCCATACATCCATACCCTGCCACGCCAAATTTTGGTATACACCAGGTGACCGAGAGGACCAGAAGATAATGATGCAAAACTATCGGTAAATTGACTATGGATATAGTGTCGAGAGCTTTTCTGACACTATCGATAGCGTAAAAGACTACCGATACTAAAGGTATCGATAAACTACCGATATGATTATCGATAGTGCCATCGGTATACTGTTGATACGAATAGTTCGGTGAATAATTATGCCGTTGTTGTTCAGAGATATCGCCAAAATATTTTGCTATAATTTACTGTCAGCAACCGCTCAGTTCGTTTAATTTATGAAGAACTTTTGTTCCGCCGTTGAAATTCCAGAATATGCCAATCAATAGCTACTCATACTCAAAAATTGCAAGGTGCACGTTGCCAAGAAATTCATTTCTTGATATTATTCTTCTTTAAAAATATGCAAGCCCGCCACAGTAACGGTTTTCTTTCCACTATATCTAACCAGCTCAACTCAATTATTTTGTGAAGACAAAATTTTGTCAAAGTGGATATTTGGGCATGTTGGTATGAATTGATGAATTGATTGATTGATTGATCATTGATATGAATTGATGAGAAATGATTAAACTGCATGTCCTGTTTTATTTTCAAGACTTTCTGTCACTTTGTGCTGCTTTCCTCGTGAATCATTCGGGTGAAGTAACACAAGAATGTCAATCTTCTTGTCCTTCAGACTGCTCCTCCAACATGCAGTTATCTGGCCTGCCATTGAGAATATAGGCGTGCTGCGGTTGCCGACGTTTCTGGAATGCACAAGTACTTCCTAGCACTTCGGAAACCGGCGTTGTGGAGCATTGCCACGACTTCTAGAAACCTGAAGGGTTTCTTTTCGTGTCGATGTAAGTTCGGGTGCTGGCGAGCCATTCGCGGCCCCAGTACTAAACGCAGCTTCGTTCAGAACCACCTGCTGTCTGGATGGTCCAAGTGCGGGATCGTCTAGGATTTCCGAAAAGCGCCGCCTTAGTAGGTCAACCAAGCAAACACTCGCGCGATGTGCATATACCTGGTGATAAAAAACGATCGCTCTTAAGTCTTGGGTCCAGCAATGTTGTAAGAGGTGTGAACTGCCTTTCTTCATAAGTTCCATTCTTTTACGCAATGATGAGATGCACTCCCGCAGAGCTTCTTTACGAACTTCGGTATTTAGGGCAGGCTCGATGCGCCCTTCTATCCTTCATTTATTTTTTTTTTTTTGGTCATTCCATATTACAGTCGCACTGGTGACCGACAACAAGCAAATTGAAGGTGGCGATCGCAAAGAAGGAGTTAGCGCAACGCCGAATCAAATGGCTACCACAATGTGTCAAGCCACACGCTCGTAAGGTTCGCTGCAAATTATTATACTTCGGGCGATTTTCACAAAAGGAACTACCAAATGGTGGAGCGGTGGGCGAGCGATACTTCAGATAGATAGATAGATAGATAGATAGATAGATAGATAGATAGATAGATAGATAGATAGATAGATAGATAGATAGATAGATAGATAGATAGATAGATAGATAGATAGATAGATAGATAGATAGATAGATAGTGCAACTTAGCGCTCGCAGAACAGCATGGGATGCAAGTAACCATTATATTCATAAAGGTCATTTCGCTGTGTCAGCGCACGTGCGAATGCATTTCGAGCGCTCTCCACCTGCAGGCTTATTTGCATTAACGAGAGCGAGCCAGTTCGAAATTAAACGCAAGCGCATATGCGAAAGTAAAGTTTACAAGAAGCACTATACACATGGCATTCTTATAATGCATGCTTGCTCTCAGAGCGAATTACGCAGACAAAGGAAGGATTCACACCCGACGAACGCTGGAATTCAGCAGAGATTTATTCGCGGCAAATATTCTTTTGTGTACGAACATAAAACACCCTAAAGCCCTCCTGTCACAAGTCATGAGGGTACAACTGGCAAAAAAAGAAATATTAAAGCGTACATCTCGTGGTGCAGCAGCAAAAATATTAACATTCGAGAACATTAGATCCAGACGCCAGGGACTGTCCATCCGGCCACTATATACGAAATCACGCAGTCAAAAGTGAATCACGCCCGTTAAAAAAAAAAAAAAGACAAGAAATCAAAATAACGAGCATTACTAGCTTCTTTCGAGTAAATTTATCGCGCTTTTGCACGAGCGAAATTGATGACTGGCTGACACATGCGCACTCTTCTTTCATGTTGCCCGCCTCGACCAGTTCACAGCACTCTGTGCGATCTGTCTTCGCCGCACATCAGCGTAAAAAAAAATAAAGCCCGTCTTCGAAGCTGTTGGAATACGGAGTATAAACAGTATACATTGTCACAGAGAACTCCCTTTGAAGCCACGCGCACTGTCGGCTCCAACTTCTCCCTCGGAAAATAATGAAAAAAGGACATAATACCCCTGCACTCTCCGGCGGGAAATTGATCCGCGTCTAGCGGGCCGCCCACCCCTAAAAAACTTCGCGCCGTGTCGCACCCGCCGCCGTCAAGCTGGGTCGCTCGCTCTCTCTAGCCCCTGCGAGGACAAGGGATCCCGCTGTTCTCCCGCGCCGCTTGTGCGTGAGACCGCGCCCAAACGGCGTCTCGCCAACTTCCTGGAAGGCAAGAGCTACCCCGCGTGCAGCAGCAGCTCTCCGTGTTCCTGTAGCCGCCGCTGGACCTGTCGCCTCCAGCGGTGTGCGCGCGCTTGCAGCCGCCACGTTTTCTTTCCTTTTGCACTTTCTGGCTTCTCTTAAAGCACTTTTTGTTTCTTATCGGCTGCCCGTTTTCGCCTTTCTTTCCCCGTCGTTCGCCGGTCTTGCCGCGGCCGCGGAATGGTACGAGTGGAGCGCTCACCTACAGCAGAGCGAGACAGTTGTGCTGAGCGCGGCGTGGCTTTCTGTTCTTTTCTCGATAAAGGCTTTTCTACCCGGACCCAATGCGATTGCTTCCTCCTCATCGACGACGACGGTCTGCCATTGAGAGACACTCAACGGTGCGCTGCCCGCCGGCGTTGAGTGGGATACGAGAAGCTTTTCGGCTCGTGTTGCTGCTGCCTTCGCCGCGCAACTTGTGTTTTCCTTGGCCATTCGCGCGGTTCGGTTTCTTTTTGTACATCGGTTATTGTGTGCCGTTTGTTTATATAAAAAGAGGACAAAAAGAAGGTGGTTCTCTCTTTTAGTATTGTCCCCCCTCCGGCTTTACCTCCCAAAACGCTGAGCCATGCTCCCAGCTGCAGAAAATGGCGTCTTTTGCTCACCTCAACCGCATCTCTCCGTCTCTCTTTCTCTCGCTCTGATAAAGACCCTGCCGATAAAAAAATCCCTTTGTTCAGACGTTAGCTGCTCCGGGCTGTTATGTATTAAGTATATTAAGTGATTCCACGGGCGTAGCCAGTCTTTTTATTTTTATTTAGGATAGGGGTCAGGTTTCCCCCCTCCCCCATTTGCTTACGTCCGCACCCCCCTCCCCTTCTCCTTGCTGGATACAAGTTCAATTAATTCGCCAAAACACGAAAGGAAACACTTCTCTGTAGCTTAAAAAAAACATTATGATTTTTCTGAAAAACGCCTAACTCTCATTTCTGATAGCATTCCTGAAAGGAACTGTGAAAAGCTGAGAATCGTTCCGCCGCGGAAACAAATAACTCGCGCCGCCTACATGCAACACCGGTGTGCGTAACGGAAAAAATTCAGCGACTTGCTTTCGTTCGACAGCTATACACTAAGAAAGCGTATGGAGTAGTACAGGAGTATTTCCACCCCACAGCAAACAGTCCAGCGCTCACCGCCAACGTTGCTCGCCGCTTTCCTATCAAGAATGATACTTCGTGTTAACAGTCACGTGTTGTTCCTGACCGGGAAATACTGGGCGCGTGGCGACATCCCAAAGAAAGCCGGCTGCCCCACCGTGGTTTTGTAATGCCTGTGGCACTCGGCTGCAGATCAGGAGGTCGCGTGATCGAATTTGCGGCCGCATTTCAATGGAGGAGAAATGCGACACGCCCGTGTACTGTGCGACGTCCACGTTAAAGACTTCCACGAGGTCGATATTTGCGGAGCCCTCCTCTACACGGCGTCTCTCATAACGATATTTAAGCACGCCAGACTGACTACGATTATTGCTGCGCGACAAGACACCCCATATACGCCTTTCGTGGCTGGCAGCGTAGGCTGGCTGCCCCATTTTGCATTATGTGCGCTGTCTCGCCAACTGTATGGTGCCTACACGAGCCAGTCTCTATCCCATCAAACAAACCTGCAGCTCAGCCCTTCATCCGGAATTTCTCGACGTGAAGATTCGCCTCTTTGTCGGCTTTGGTTAGGAGTTGTCTTCACGAGGGCATACTCTGCGTTAACTGGAGTGACCGACAGTGCAACATGCGACGTCTGCAGGACACGCTACTCCAATGCCCTCGATTTAACGTAGGACGGCAAACACTGGTTGAGGCATTACAACGACTGGACAGTCGTCCGCGCTTTTAGTACAGGTGCTAGTGGAACACCGTCCCCATCGCTCGTCGGCCCATAGGGCAGTGAATTCACTGTTTTGTTTCGTAAGGACGGGCCTGTGCGAATGTCATGCCCTCCGCGTCAGCGCACTGTCTGCCAGTTTCCTTCTCCCCCTCCCCCCCTATTTTCTCTTTCATCCATTCCCCTTTCCCGTCACCCAACGTAGGGTAGCCAACCGGACGCCTTCTCCTCCCTGCCTCTCTGTTTTCTTCTCGTACTCCTCCTTCTAGCCAACCGAGAATCGATGGAATCGATCGACAATCGATGGAATAATTCATTTGCCACCATTTTCTCCCACACGTTGGCATACTATGTGAGTAGAACCTCATCACGCCCTAAAATTACACCCTTAGAAGGGTGTTTCGTTGTCCCATAGCCATTATGGTTAAGGCTATGATGAGGTAACATTTATCCCTATTATTGATCTAACTGGATGTGCGATGAGGATAAGCATTCTTACTACCTGGCGTGAAATCTGTGATCCCAGAATTTAACGGAGACATATCATCAAAATTTATTTATTATGGCTTTTTGTAGTTTGTAGGCAGACATCTTTTTTTCTTTTTTAACTGCATTTCTACCTATGAATACTATTCAGTCTTGCCCCTTAAACCTATGGGTGTTAGCCGGTGATAACCAAGCACAACACTTATAAAGGTGTAATGACTGACGCCTGGACAGCGGATAAGGCCGTAAGAAAGAGAGCGTTTTATTTAACGAGTGCTAAGTATAGAGAAGACGGCGCTGTTGTCTGCGCTAAAGGTGGCCGATACGACAACGGCGCACGCTTCACAGCTTCGTCGGTACTTCACCGCACGACGTCACAAAAGGTTTCATTATTTATAACGCAAATTAGCTGGTATTATACATCCATTGTGACGTAGAGGCTACAGAAGCCGGAACCAGAAAGAACACAGCAAACGAGAGCTGACCGCCAACAAAACGTTTCACTGTCCACACACAAAGAATAGAAGCGCTGTGCAACGCTCAGTAAACAGCTTCACGGAGTAGCACACGCCGTTGTTGCACAAAACTGAGACCGTACACCAAACACTTCTCACGATTTTGAGCGGTACCGTGGTCTGGTACATTTTACAGAAACGCGGATATTGCAAGCGCCAGCGGCAGCATTCGACACGGATGACCAGTTTTCTGCAGAGTTTGCCACTGGAGCATAACGCGATCGCTTATAGCGAAAAAAAGTAAAAAAAAAAACCTTTAACACAAGTAAAAAAAAAACTTTAATAGCTTATAGTGGAAAGAAAGCCCTCACAGTATCAGGCGCACGCTGTTAAAGAAGGCGTCGAGACGCTATATATAGTGTTTCTTTGAGGATGCATTCGGCCTGAGGTTGGTACTTCGTTTCACGCAAACCGGTGTCAATGTTCTACTGTCTTTTATATATATATATGGGGGGGGAATGACAAATGCGAACTTCACTTTCGTAGGTATGCGGAGCGTGTTCCGGCTTCTAGGGGCCTATCAAGGGTGAAAGGGTTGACCCCCCTTTCTTTTCCTATTATTTTTAGTTTAAATACGTTTACAATCATGCACATACATACATACATACATACATACATACATACATACATACATACATACATACATACATACATACATACATACATACATACATACATACATACATACATGCATGCATGCATACATACATACATACATGATCATGCCTTCCCCCCCCCCGCGTTGAACAAGGTTCTTGCTACGCCTCTGGACACTCTTGATGTAAATGCATGACACTGAAAAGGAAAAAAAATTGCTCAAGTACTAGTAAATTGCCCTTTTGAAGTTGCACTGATAAGCATCGCTCTTACCGCGAGAATATACGCTTGGTACGCTGTATAAATCCCTGGAATGCGTGCAACAGGGAATTCGCAATTTGGTTTCAAACATGTCGTTTGCCGTCCTTTCAACAAATGGCGCCGCAGGTAGCGCCGACTACGTCGCTTAAATTCTTTTGTTCTTTCTGAAAGATAGACACACACGTTTTCTTTATTTGGTAATCTCAAAACGAACAAATGAAGCATTACCGAGAGAATTTTTACGCTATTACGGAATCACTAGTGCTAGCTGTACTACAAGCGACAGTGTCAATGTTCCTTGTGACGTCATGTGTTGAATGAAGAGCAGGCGGTTCCCAGCCGTGTTTCAAAGCAGATTACGAATTCCGTGGTGCACGCAGCGCACTGGTATTTGGCTCACGTGTTCGCAGGAACCTCCGCTACTGATGGACGTTTTCAGACTGTGTTAAGAAAGTGCCGCAAGACCCCTTTAAACTGCGGTAAAAGAACGTGCCTATGGTGAGGCCATCCTGAACTTATTGATTGATGTCTGGGATCTTACGTCCCAAAACCACCTATGATTATAAGAGAGTCCGTAGTGGAGGGCTCCGGAAATTTCGACCACCTGGGGTTCTTTAACGTGCACTGACATCGCACACCACACGGGCATCAACATTTCGCCTCCATCTAAATGCAGCTGCCACGACAGGGATTCGATCCCGCGACCGTTCGGATCAGCAGCCGAGTGCCACTAGACCACCATGGCGGGGCGCCGTCCTGTGCATCATAGCCGCGAGGTCATAAACATTGGCGATGCCTTCTACAGCCTGCACAGTTATCAACCCGTAAAAAGTAAAGGTATTGTGTTCCAAAGCTGCAAAAGAGACAGAGGCTTGACAAAGCAAGTTTGAAGTAATCATACTGAGTCAATGTAGCCAACACACACACACAAAGAAGAGAGAAATCCATGACGAGCGCAGGGATTACGCCACGGATGCCAAAAAGCAATCTTTAAGTTTAATTTTCATTTGCAGCGATGAACTTGCCACGAAGGCGAAATTAAAAGTTTTACAAAAATCGTTAGAAGGCTAATGTGACACCACGTATTTTGCGAAGTCACGCCACCTGCTGCGACGTGTCACATTTCAGTGTGATGTTCGTATTTCAGCTACACTTATTCGATAACATTTCGGGAAACTTGATGTGCCAAGTCTCTGGAAATTCACATTTACCGCTGAAGCGTTGTTGTGGTCCCAGCACACATCGTCAAAATCTGTGGCAGAACTGAGTGCGCGTTTCGCTTTAATAATAAATTCCGGGGTTTTACGCTCCAAAACCACGATATAATTATGAGAGGCGCCGTACTTGAGGGCTCCGCAAATTTCGACCAGCTGGGGTTCTTTAACGCGCACTCACATCGCACAGTACATCGCCCGCTAGCATTCCGCCTTCATCGAAACGTAGCCGCAGCGGTTGGGATTCGATCCTACGACCTTCGGGTCAACAGTCAAGTGTCATAATCACTAGACCACCGCGGCTGGTCTTTTTTTTTTTTTTTTCACTGTATTGTGCCTTTATTACATCACTGGGTACGTAGTAAGGACCACTTAGCCGAGCACTTCAATAAAACGAAATGACCACCATGAACGCCGAGTGTTTTCTGATGACCTGGCATGCATTAGGGAATATTTTGGTGCACGACCTTTGCAATGAAGCCACTTGTTCAAAGAAGGCTTTGCAGTGATGGTATTACTGTAATTATATTACAATGACTAAATTGCTTCGTGTTGTAATTAGCAATGTAATGAACTACTTTTGAGAGTTAGTAACGTAGTAATGAATTACTTCAAGCGAGGAAGTTCGCACGAGTTAATCATTGTTTTCCCATTACTTTTGACTCAGTATAGCATCGCGCCTCCATCATATATATGTTATATATATGGTATATATATATATATGTTATATAACATAAAAATTCACAGGAAAACAAAAGAAAAAGAACGAAGTTAACTAAGGGCCGTACCTCAACTGTGCAGGCCCACAGAAAAAAGCCACATATATATGCTGTCATTGCATATACTTACTGTAGACAAAGTCTGTACTAGTTAGTGTGTGAACGAACTTTTGTTAAAGCAATTTCAAAGTAACTTCATTGCTTTTCAAATGCAACAGTAATGTGATGGCATTACTTTCGGCTAGCTGTAATTTGTAAGGCAATTTAATTACATGTAAGAAAATTCTTCAGAAGAATCAGCAATGTAACTTAATTACTTATAGAAGTACTTTCGTCATGTCTGGTAGAAAGAAGTATAGTGAAGGTCCTCAGCACGTTTTTAGAAAGGTGTCTCACTGCGTACATGTAGAATTTTAACTGAAGCTTTCGATGTTGAGTGCAGCTGCTTCACGGAGATCTTTCTTTTCTTCCTCCTCCCCCCTCTCTCTCTTTCTCGCAGTTTCCGCGTTCCGCAAACTTTTGTGACGGGCCAACTTCACGTATGTGTAGTCGAGCGTAACGTCCAATTTAGTAATGGCAGTCGCAACGTGTGTGTTCCGTGTACGTACATGTATGTGACATATACCGACGTGGTTACGCGCATGCACCGTGCAGCGTGAAATTGCTGCGCCAATGTCCTCAGCGCGGCCACGCTGGGAAAAAAAAATGTCATTCCATCGGTTGACCGAACTTCAGGAAGTTCCATCAGAACGCCAGCTCGAGCATCTGGAACAGGGTTCCGCAGTAAACGGCCGCTATAATTGTCAACGCGTTCAAAATGCCCCCAGTACAATGCATTCTCTGTCTGCGGCGCGCAGAATTATATCTACAACTACGCCGCGTGAATGGCGCCTTTTAAGCACGCTGCAACTTTGAGCCCGCAGCCATTCTTTCTGTAAAATTCATTCGGGATTCGGAAACGTCTCAGTGCGTGCGCGTCCGTTAAATGCTGCCTTATTTCGCGATTGGTTCGAAAAACAAAGCCCCGGTATTCTGGCACCGAATTCTCTAAAGTTTCGATATATCTGACAGAGAATTAGGGAACTTCGACGACAGGCCATGTAAGGTGGTTCAGCATAGTGTATCGCCGTCTGCCCCTTGATTAAACTTTCATCAATCACCCTTCACAGCTAACTGGCTCCGTTGATCGCAGTTTTTCTTATCTTTCTTTTTTTTTTTTTTTTTTTTTGAAAGATCGCTAGGGTGAACTGCGGCGCTGGTGTTCAGTACTTCACTCAGATTGGCATTGCATTCAGCCGAATTAGAAATTGAGCTCAGTGGCTCACCGGCCACGGTCCGGTCCCAAAGCCAGGTTACGCTCGCAGCGAGCATCAGTACACTAGCGCCACAGTACATCTGGCGGACCCAAAGCCCTCTCCTCCCCCCGCTTGCTCTACTTTCATTTCGCCTCAATTTTTCTAATTAAGAAAAGGACCTGTCTCAGAAACATACTTGCACCGCGTCGGTGGTGGTGGTGGTCTTATTACGCGCAAAGAAAATGGGGAACACTCTGAAGACTGGCTGAGCTGGCTTAGAGGAGGTCGGCGGGGATCCCTTGGGATACCGCAGCCTCCACCGCGCGCTGGATGAGCCGGCGCACCGCGACGGCTCCCTGAAACCACGTGCGCCGATTTTGGGTTCGTGCTAACGCCCCATAAACGGCTTTTGGAATCGGACTTCCCATAAGCGGACCCCACCTTCCAAAATGTCCTGTGTCCGCCCACGCGTCAGTATTGCAGGCATGAAGGAATAAAAAAAAAATGAAGCTAGGAGCTTCGACCGGCAAGCCATTCCCCTCTGACGCCAGTGCGCGGTGCTTCTGAATCAGTACACAGAATCTCGAGTCTCGGGTAGGATTAGGCCCTTCATATAGTTGCCGAAACGCTCGAGATTATTTGGACGCGGTAACTTTTAGTGGCGCTTGACCGTGCATTATTCTACCGCTTGCCTACCATTCAACCGAGGCCGATTGCCCCGATTCCTTCTAATATTCTTATGTCTAGGCTACAAGGTTGTCACGTGACGGTTTCTCCTAGCTTTTTACCTTCCTCCATGATTGCGGGTCACGGCCACAGCCGGGAGTATGCTTTAGCTGTGTCTCGCTGTCTCACATCAAATGCGTGGGCTGATTATGGTCAAAATATCCTGTTACAGACGTAATGATTACGCTGATGCGTTTATCAAAAGGGATTGCTTCTAAACACGGAATGACGAGCGCAGATAAAGCACTGTACATGTACACAAAGCAGCTGCAAGCGCGCCTAATGCGCAAGCAGACATCGCACAAATCCACTCAGCCATATAGTTAAAGGAACACTAAAATGAAAAGGTGAAGTGGTTTAGAATGATAGCTTATATTTCGAGAACTTGACTGTCGTTAACTTTGCCATTTCATGTTCAATATTAAAGGAGAAAATTAATCTCAGTTCTAGTCTTGAATTTCGCGCCGGGACTTCGGTCTCATGACGTCATAAGGCTTTTTTTTTTCTTTCGTTTTCTGGCCATATTCGCTCCATCAGTTGTCCCGAAACTCCCTGTATTAAGTCTCTGGCTTCCCTGGAACACAATGTATGTCTTGCTTACCGGTAAATAGCTGTGTGACCCTTAGAAGGCGCCGTCAAAAAGTCCGTGACGTCACGCGCATTACTGCTGGAACGGCGCCGCCCACCTATATTTTCTTTTTTCGCTTTTTCTAGCTTACCGAAGGTCTTCTCGCAAGACTGGTGTTTTCGGCATTGTGAAAAGCTAACCTACTAATACTAGAAAAATTGCCTTTCACTTGCAAGTCTATTTAATTAAGTCGTCAAATATATGAATTACATTGCGCTGTATAAGGGCCAAACAGGTACAATACTTAAATCTCTTACCAATTAAGGCACCACTATGCAGCGACGTCCACGTTACAGCGCAAAAACAAAACTTTCATTTTTATATTACGGACTGTAGCCCCGAAGGTGAGGGACCTTGAGAACTCATTCACCTACGAGCTAATGGATGCTTTTGCACTTCGCGCCACAACTTGGAGCACATGACGGCACCAAATTATGCGTATTCTATGCCCACACTGACCACAAAAGCTTTCTTAAACGCGCCATCTTGGGTCCACGTCGTGCTTAGGTCTATGGCTTCTTTAGAACACAATGCCCACAAAAAGAGCCAGCCACCATGCAGACGAACTATCGCGTTTCATTCGACAGCATTGTACATACATCAGTCACGGCGATCCCTGCACTAGCTGGCACAAAACTCGTATGAAATAAACTTCATGAACTGCACACCCTCAAATAAAACTACTCAACAGGTTAGTGTATGCCCCAGTGGATCCGTCTAGAATTTATATACGGCTGCTTTCTAGCGCGCAAAATACTTTCATTCACCAAGATCGCCGCGGTAATGTCTCCAAATAGACCACGAAGATCCAAAAGCGCCACGTTGACAAAAATAACGCGAATGGTCACAGTGGTGACAAGGCCATCACTGAAGGAGAGAACGAGAAGGAAGCAAATACTGCACAACACAGTCGAATTCAATCACTACCCCTCCCTACGTGACGATCATATGTCAAACCGCACATCGCTCAGTACCCCATATTGGTTATTTTTCTTCTTTACCCGGCTGTTCGTGGCTCCGCGGTAAAGCTCTCGAGTTAAGCAGGACACGCTAGCACAGGGGCGCTCGTAAAGCTTTAGTCACTGGCTCTCTCGTCTACCACCTGGCGCGCCCATTTTTAACGACCCTTTCCTTATCCGCCACGCCAGGTGGCAGATCGCGGCGATAAAGTGCGGCAGAGGGGAATACGAGTTTGCCAATAAGCCAGAACGGCAGCGCTTCGCTGCATAACCTGCACTACCTGGCGTACTTGATGGTAAACCGTACCTGTAACGCTTGAACAGGGTCAAATTGTTCCCAAATATTGCCAAATATTACACGATACCAACACGTTTTCTAGAATGCCCTAAACATTATCCAAATGGATTTTTTTTTTCATGTTCAACTACTTCGCCATATCTTGTGCATATATTTTCAAAAATCAGCGTATCATCTGCACGACACTCCAATAATCACCTTCGTTCTGCCGAAGGTGTCAACACAAATGGCACCTTACAAGAGGCATCCGCTACTTACCTGGCTCAGGCATGAGCACAGTCTTCCTGCATGGCATCTACAACGTTGTAATCGAGCGTGACACTACAGATTCGTGATCGTCTACACTGGCGACACGTCTTTTATTAATATATCACAGACTCAATGCTAGCAGGACGTCCGGTGACCCACCAAAGCATACCTCCTATAGACAGAAGGCAACTACTTTGTACTCTACATCACTACGGCATAATGATGTCAGTCCACGCGGGGACCTGCTACCGACGAAAAACGAGACAAAAACAAAAGGCATCTGTACAAAAGTAGATCCGCAGCGGCTCTATGTACAATCGGTCTTAGGCCACTTTGGTGCGCGTCTCGGTGGCTCTGCCACACACACACATTGCCCCTCCCGTCCCCAAAAAGGCCGCGGCACTGAAACAGTGGTTTGGAGACTTTAGGAACGTAGAAATCGACCCTAAGGCAAAGAGTAGACTACACCGCAACTGTTCAGACCAGCTTGACGGCACTGGCACGCGCCGTTGGCTCCGGGGGACCGCCACGCTGGGGAGGACCCCTCTGTGGGTCTGGCAGCGCATAGCGCAGCTTCTGCCAGAACCTACGCTCGCCCCAGCGCAGGATGAGCGCAGAGCGAAGGCACTGGCGCGCCTCGATGTCCCACTGGTCCTGTCCACCGTCATCCAGCAACACAGCGATGAGCCTGCGTGCGCTGCTTGCCTGTGCCGCCTTCAGCTCAAAGCGGCACCACTCGCTGCGCAGGAACTGTTCGGAGACAACCACTACTGTCCGGTGGCTGCACTGCACCGCCTCGACGACAGCCGCCTCCGCCACACAGCCCCGCACAGCCAGGTCGCGGTGACGCAGACACAGGCGCAGAGGGCGCCGCTTTCCAGCACCACTGCACGTTTCCAACTCAGCGGCCAGGACCTGGGACACGAACGGCTCGTCCTTGGGGCAGTATGCTACGAAGGCATCAAACAGGCGCTCTGGTGACTCGGAGGCACGATCGAAGAGACGCAAGCCACAGCGACTGTGGAGCCACAACTTCAGCTGGCGCCGGTAGCAAGTCGCAAGGACCGCACCAAGCAGAACCAGGACCACGGCTGAAGGTGCTGCTATCAGCAGTGGCACCAGGGCCGGTGGCAGCTGGTGCGACTCCTGGGGGCCAGCTGCTGGTGCCTCAGCCCAGCCAGTACCGTTGGCACCTCCACACGATGAGGCGTCGAACTCGAGCAGGAAGGGGCCCCGCCGGCCGCAACGCACTGAAGCCGCATCTCGCAAGGGGCTGCCACGTGCCCATGTCTGGAAGCGGCTCAGGAAGGCGCACCCACAAGACCACGGGTTGTGGCCTAGCTGCACGTGACGCAGCAGCGTATTGGCCTGCAGCTGCCACACCGGGAACTCGAGCAGGTAATTGTTGTCCAGCCGCAGGACTTCCAGTGACCGCAGCGCTGCGAACGTCCGGTTGCTGAGGCTGGAGAGCCGGTTGTGTGAAAGGTGGAGCTCACGAAGGCTGGTCAGGTTCTCGAACTCAAAGCCTTGCAACATAGTGATCTTGTTGTGGTCAAGATGCAACACCTGCAGGCCCACAAGGCCATTGAAGGTGCGGTTGTGGAGGCTCTGGATGTTGCTGTTGTTGAGGTACAGGGCCTTTAAATTCTTGCGGCCGATGAAGCTGTGGCTTGACAGGTGGGCCATATCATTTCCATCTAAGTACAGTTCAGTCACATCCATTGGGATGCGCGCGGGAATGGTGCTATGGGCAGTAAAGCTGCAGTCTACAATGTTGCTGTTCCACGTCTGGTCTGAGTAACACGTGCAGTTCTCAGGACAGACCATTTCACAGTCACAGGCATCAAACTCGCAACAGTGGCACAATGCAAAACAGTGGCTTTTGTACTTGCAGAGAAAGTCGGACGAATTGGCTTCAGTAAGTAACAAGCGAGGTCGGCGCCGGCCAAACGGCATCTGGCAAACAACTTTGGCTAAGTCCATTACTTGCGGATACTGACCATCCAGGCTGTTGATTCTCTGTAGCCACTCCATGCTGCAATCACAAAAGTAAATGTTTTCGGCTATCCAAAACTCTGGCAGGGCTGACTTTGTGGGTTTAAGGCGGAATGCATTGATGTCCAGGTTCTGTAGACGATTCTGGGTAAGGTTTACTCTGGTCAGGTTGTGCTTTATCATGAATGTAAAGGGATGAATAATGCTGATACGGTTGTTGCTAAGGTTGATAACTTCAATTTGATTTGGAAAAGAACCAGCGTTGATTTCGCGAATGTGATTGCTAGATGCATCAAGTATCTTGAGATGCATCTTGTCCTCCAACTCGTAATAGTTTCCTAGAGCCTCAATATCGTTGTGGTGGATGTCTAAGTGCTTCAACTGGCGAGGGACAAGAGCGTAGTCAAACCACTCAATACTGTTGCATGAGACATTCAGCAGTCTCAAATGTGCCAAGTTCATAAAAAGCCCATTGATGTCTTGAAGGAGATTGTCATTAAGTAAAATCACATTCAGGGCTGAGGCATCATCGAAGATGCCATGTTCCAGGCTAGCTATCTGGTTGTTGGATAAGTCAAGTCTTCGGAGTGAATGTAGTGACTGAAAGGTGCCTTTCGTCATGTTGCCTATACGATTCCCAGCCAAACGTAAAATGTGTAGGTTTGGCATTCCTGACAGGGTGGCATTCGATACACTCGTGATACGGTTGTCTGACAGGTCAAGGCTGATGAGGTAATGCAAGTATTGAAGTGCATCAGGAATGTTTGACAAGCTATTGGACGATAGCTGCAAGTCTTGCAAGCTGCTGCAGTTGCGAAAACCATCTAAATGGATGTTCTCCAGCCGATTGTGGTCCAGAGCCAAATTAATAAGCACATAGAGGCCATTGAGGGTGAAAACACTAAGATGGCTCAACCTGTTGTCACTCAACATAAGTGTGTGAAGGTTGTACAGTGAGGAAAAAGCATTGTCATCAACGTTCTCAATCAAGTTATGCTCCAGATGCAAAATTTGCAGGCTGTACTGGGACTGGAATGTGCTTCCGTTCACTTGCCTCAGCTGGTTGTTGCTAAGGTCCAGAATGACAAGGCGGATGAGGTCTGCAAATGTGTCATGTGTGATACCATCACTGGACAGATGATTTCGACTCAAGTTCAAGATGACAAGCTGCTCAAGGCCAGAGAATGTACGTGGTGATAGAAGGCTGAGTGTGTTGTTCTGGAGATAAAGCTCCCGCAGGTCTGTGCCACCAAGCAGGCCTGGGGGCAGCCCACCACTGAGCTGATTGTTTGAAAGGTCCAACAGCTGTAGCTGGGCCAAGCCTGTCAAGGCAGCGGGCGCCAGCCGGTCCAGCCGGTTATGGCGTAGCCGAAGCGACCGCAGACTTCCTAGGGCGGCCAGGACCCCATCATCCAGTTGGCGTAGCCGATTGTGTGACATGTCCAACTCAGAAAGTGCACCAAGGCAGCCGAGTCCAGCCACTGTCTCGAGAGCATTGTGTGTCAGGTTGAGCGAGCGCAGTTGCCGCAGACTGCACAGGCCTGTTGGTGGCAATGCAACCATGTTGTTGTGACCAAGGTCCAGCCGCTGCAGAAGACTGAGCCCCTCCAGGGCCCGAGGCGCCAGCGCCAAGGACAGTGCACCCCAGTCTCCATTGTAAGTCCGCACAGTTAAGTTTCGCAACTCAGTCAAGCCCGCAAACGCTCTCTCGGGCACCTCGGAAATCTTACACTGCTCCAGGTGCAGGGCACGCAAGGAACGAAGGCTGCTGAATGTCGTGTTGCCCAGGTGGCTCTCGGTGAAAAGGGCACTGCACAACACTGTGAGGCTAGTTGTGTGGTCAGGCTGGATGAGGCTGAAGTTTGTGCTGTCGGGGCCAGTGCGAAGGGCTTGCAAGCGACACCGCAGGGCCACCTCAGGGGAAGTCTGCCCTGTGCGCCAGTCACAGTCATCAGCTGACACATAGTGCGCCGCCCAGGCCTGGCACACAAGCACGCCTAGGAGCAGCACACTCCACAACATCGTCACGGCCAACCCATGAGGTCTTCACTGCTACCGGTCATCCTGAGCCTGCGAATGCTGCAATGTAATAGGCCACATCATCACTACATTGTCTTGGTTGCATTTCTTATTTATCCTTAGTGAGCTTGAAAACTGGCCATTGTGGGAAAATAAGCTTTGGCATAAAAAATTGTAAGTTATACAGCAGAGTGGGAAGCTATGCTTCATTAGATATCTAATCCAGGAGACAAAGCGTTGTAGAGTGTTTAACAATAGGCAACACACTTCGGAATAAGTGTATGCAACAGCTGCACAAGCAAGTTTGCATAAAGGCATCACAATAAGTAGGGGACAGCTATTTTCATAGTGATCAGGCACTCCTACAAATAATTGCAGCGTGCTATTAGATCTCTAGCTTTTGCTTATTTGTAACAAAAGCTGCTCTACTTGTCTTTCTTGCCCAACCAACCTCCCAATCTACTTTTTTAAACATTTCATCTGTTATGTAAGATTTTTGCTTTGTGTAGTTGATGACGGCTTCCCTTATTTTTATGATAAGCCAAGCAATTACTATATAAAATTTTTGCTTTTTATGTCCAAAAAATACACACAAGTGAACACTGATAGGTTGTATAATTACATAGTTGCATTTTCCTTGTTTTTTTTCTAATTTAGACTTTGCTAATGTTAATTCGGACAACTAGCGGAAAGGTTCATAGTTTCTTCAGTTTAGTTTGGGGCAAGATCAGGTGGCATTTCAGAGCTTTTTTATGGATAGCTGATGATTATTATATTTCACTTGCAGCGCAATACAGAATTAAGCAGCCTTTTAGCACTGTCCACTTTTTAGTTATGCCCATAGCTTAAAAGACGGACTTGATAGCAATAACAAAACACAAAAAGAAGGAAGCATGGCAAGCTGCAAGGATGCTTTTTATTTACAGTAAAAATTTACCGTAGTGCCTTTCCCAATCTTTTGTAGCACAATGCATGTTTTCCATTAGTCAAATTTATCGTTGCCGTAAAAGCTTTTGGTTTACAGAATGAAACACCCAAGAGAGCGATTCTGTAGCAATTCCCTCCAGTTTATTCCTATGCAACTCGTCATCTACCTACTGTTCCCACCTAGATGATCCCTGATAACTCATGAAGTGTTTTGCTGACCACTTGGTGAGCGCAAAGAGAGCAGCACTGGAAAGGCCTCAGTACAATACTGCGGCTCGGGATACACCAAACATACATGGTGCAATACATAAAAGGTTAGGCTGGTCTCATGAGCACAACCTCAAGAAAAAGGCATGACACCTCCTTTCAAGAGAAAATGCCGGACACAGCAATCTGAGAGCTTCCCTGGCAGCAAGGTAGTGTCGTGCCTTAAAGTAAAAGAGGAGAAAACAACTGCTTGTAAGGTGCTGACAGCAGTTCTGCCTCTTCTGCTCGCATTCTTGGCAAGTGCGGTACTAGGACTAGCTAGTGCACTGCAAGAGACGGGGGATGTTTCATAGCCCAGCATGACTATGATGCAAATGCAGGGGCAGAACAGCACTTTTGCGAGCTGTTAACTGCTGTTCACTGCACGAAAATAGTCCGTATGAATCTTGCGTAAATGTTATCTTGAAGAGCAGGCCTTTCGAGGAGTACACAGTCATGCCAGACAGCCATTTACCTTTCCTGCACATTTTCCTGCAGCTAGAATGTAGCTATAATAGAGGCACTTGATCACAACCGAATGCTTGAAAAATATGAAAATTTGGGGAAAACCCAGAATATGTAAATTTTATTCCTGGCAAGATTTACCAGATTTAATTATTTCTGAAAATGCAGAAAACTACCTACAGGGAGCCCGTTTCTGTCCACAGCATGCTTTGACTGTAAGTGTTTGGCATCAGTTTGAGATTTAAAGCTTTTCTACAAGCGAGCAAGTGAACCTAACAAAGTGAACAACATTAAAAAATACATGACAGACAAGATATCAGAGCCAAAGCAGGAGGGAGAGGACACACTACGTCACATGCTATATTAGTACTGAACATTTACCATTTTCATACAGCTATAAAAGCCGAAGTGCAAGACTAGTCAACGCAAATCAAAAGCCCTGTCCATGTCAAAAATGCCCAAGCAGCAGATTACTTTGAGTGGGGAAAACCAATGCAGATGTTTCATTAAAATGCACAATAGTAGGGCAGCGATGTCACTTCGTCAAGATGACGGAAACTTATACTCAACAGGTATAATGAGAGCATTCTGGTCTACTGTCAATTAGGTCCAAGCGTTCTGGTGAGCCACTATGGAGCAATCTAGTGTAGGAGAAGCAATGCCATAGTAATCACTAAACGCACCTTATCTATTAGACACTAAAAAGCAAAAAAAAAAAAAAAAACCTTTCTTGTATTAGTAAACCAGCTTTCCACAATAATCAAAGCGGCACTGTTGTAGTGAAAAGAAGCCTGGTTAAGTGAGAAAATTAGCAAAAATAACAATACAGCTGCCTTCAGGTTCCTTTAAAGATTTTGACATCTAGTAGGGCCTATATAACCCTTTGTGATGAAGAGTGGAACACACTGTGCTCTAACGGATCAATAGACACAACCTTGCATTTTTCAGGTAATTTTATTGGGTCAATGCAGCGAAAACATAAAGAACAAGCTTTTAAATTTTTGATGACACACAGAAATTCAGCACTGGGGTTCTGGCACAAAAGTAAAAAGGTGAAATTTTAACTTCGATATTTTCTTATAATATTGAAATTATCACGGCAGAATTAACAGCAACAGGATTAAGGACAAATAATTCATCAGACTACATTTATTTAGCTTTTCACTAGAGTAGCCCTTTGACACGACAGCTTTCCTGAACTTGGAACTCTTGCCTGTACAAAGCCAACTCAAAGGATTTGCAGTCATGATGGGTTTATTGGAATAATGCCATCTAGCTCCTTGAATCACGGTTGTGCAGTGCGCTACAGTAAAACCAGCATGCATGTAATGGAAGCCGACACACTGCTCTTCTAAATAGGGTCAATCTCCTTACCATCTGTCCTCTCGAAGGATGACACCACAATTTTATGTAGCTACATCACAGATCAGACGGTGTCACAGTGGTCACTGGGCCCCGTGCAACACCACAGAGTCAGCTTCCCTGAGCAAAATAAAAAAAAAAAAAAAAAGGATTAAAATAAATAAACAAATAACTAAATAAAGGCATAGCTGTGATTCTTGCAACTCTAAAAGGCAACAATATTAGCTCTGTTGACCACTTCCAAAACCTTGAAACATAACATCCACTGCAGCACAGTAGAATGAGGAGTTCAAACCCTGTTTTGAGCTCTTAAGTGCTGCGGTACTAAAACCCGTATTACCACATACTATTAACTTTACAAAGAATGGATCATGCCACAACTGGACCGAGCCAAAGCAAAGAAGAGAGAGAGTAAAACCTGTTTCGGACTCTCAGCAAGGGGTTCTTGCACACCTTTGCTCATTGCAGAAGGGTGACTCATGTGCTCCCAGCAGAAGGGTGAAACGAGAATAGCACAAGCAATCGCAAGAGTGCTGTGCTGAGTTATCTCCGACAAAAATTTATCAGCAGCATGGGGCTCAAGGCAGCAAAAGGACCCACGTCGAGCACTTGCACTGACACTTATCTAGAAGTGGTTTATGAATCATGAACAAGGTGCACGAACACAAAAGGACACCGACCTTTGCGGATATTGCTGCTCAAGTGAGAAATGTTGCGGAAGGTTTCATAGACAGACAAGTAGCTAAAGAAAATGATAAAATTGCATTCTAAACACGAGTATTCTGGCCTACATCCAAAAGCCCACCGACAGCAATGGTTCACATAAAAGGCAAGCATGCAAGGGTTTATTGGTCAGCACCCATCTCATCACAAGATCACGTGCTACGTCACGCCTTCTGACAGTAAGTGTCCCACACTCACAGCCATGGCTACGAATGGTGCTTTCTAACACTCCCAGAATTATACGCACATAAGCACCCCAAAAGTGGATGACAGAACAACCACCTTAGTAGCTCAGTGGTAAAGCAATGGACACATATCCAAAAGTGGTAGGTTCGATCCCTACCCAAGGCTGGTGTGTTTTTTCATCCACTTTGATTTCCATATATTCTATAATTACTGCACTGCACTAGAGATAGAAATCACTATAATTGCTCCTACACTTTCCTTGGCTTCATTAGGATGTCTCTAACAAATAAGCGACCTCCTGACTATTCCCTTCTTTCGTAAAGACAATGTCATTTCAGAGCTATTTTTAAGCATGTTAAATATCATTCCAAAGAGCCTTAAAAAAGATAAATATTGAGATTCAAGTAATATTTACCGCTGATGTGCAATTGCCAATATTACTACTATGGCATGAACAATCACAATCAATGTTCCTTTTAGCTAAGGATTTAAATGAGGTACATTATAGCCACAAATACATGATGGCACATTTGAGTATAATAAATTCTGAGGTTTTATGCACATAAGTACACAGCCATCTTTCAAGTTCAACTCCTTCAAAAATGCAGATGCTGTGGCCAGGAATCAGACCATGACTTCCTGCCTGCAAAGCTAGCAAGTCACCCTTTCTTGCTACAGCCAAGTACATATGGGACCGTACAACAAACGTCCAGAGCTACCAAATACAGTATAGTCTTAGCAAGATTACACAGAGCAACTGCAAAGCACACCGAGTAAGCACTCTGAAGCACCACATTTTTTACTAGTTTCCTTCATGGCCCAGCACCCATGTAAATAAATATTCACTGCAGAGGGGGACACTGCTTTATCAGTTTAACATATGGCCCATATGTTATAATGCCCAAGGGCTCATGTAATGAATTAAACTTGCAGCATCCTGCACATATGTACAGTTTGCACGTCATTCTGTCCTATATCACTACATTTTATATTGTGACATAACACTCTCGTAGCATCACAGATGCAGAAAGTGGGCCACTGGCTTTTAGGTTTATGCAATTTTTCAATGCACACAGCGCTGAACTTCTCTGCTAAATCACACATGTGGCGTAGACAGGGAAACAATAACAACGTCCACAAGTGCAGTAACCTACTATCCTTTTTCTCTAGAGTAATAAATTCAAACAGAAAAGAACAATCTTCAGGTCCTGGTTTGTTTGGTTTTCTTTTTACACAAGTGGCCTGGATAATCCTTTATCAGCAGTTTTCTCTGCTATAGGTTCTCAATGTGAAAACTGCAGACACCGTCTCTAAACCATGCTGCACGCAACGCTAACAGCAATGTCAGAGACGATGTACTTTTGTTCTGGCACAAAATCAATGAGCCATGGCCGCTGGCTGAGTGAAGAACAGCCGAATGAAAGTTATTAGCAGCAGTCAAACTATCTTTGTGCAGAAGCAGTAACAGCCATAACTAAACAGCAGCGACAAAACTTTACGAAAACTTATGCACCAAGGAAAAGATACATACATGGCTTTAGCAACAAAAAGTGCAAATGGTCCCACTCTCGCAAGTCGTCATTTATGGTGTAGTAGTGAGGCAAGTGCATGTTTGTGAAATTCTGCTGTTATTTACAGTACTTTTAGGATGCTACTAATTCAGAACAGCAGCTCATTGCACTCGATTGATCATTAATAAAGTAATGCTTCGTCACCACGGTATAACTTAGGGGGGCAATTTCATTTCTAAAACACCTAAAAGGAGCTTTTTTATAAATTGCATCTGACGTCTCGCTGCCTCCTCGTGGCTGGCGCAACTGCATCAGTCGTGCCTCGTTGATTTTCTTTCACTGCACCAAAGGCCAACGAAAAGAAAGATGGAAGTGTTCCACCCTGCACCAAAGCAGCTTTGCTTCGAACAACTGTCTCCGAGAAGAAATGTCGAGGCCTCTAAGGTAACAAGCGATGCGCAGAGCATCTTTTTTCTGATGGTCATGCAAAAGCTCGGCACTATGTGTGGGCTTTCATGGGCAGCTGTATGAAGTAAGCGAAGCAAAGCTGCAATGAACTGCATGGAGAATGTCCCTTAAGGGACTGCCTCTGTCCCACGAGTTGCCGTGTACTCCGACTTTGTCCTTGTCCCAAAGGAGATACTATCTTGCAAAGACGGCTTTGCACTAAGCAAGTTTAATGGAGATTTTCACGAAGGGGGTTTTGTAGGCTTGTCATGAATTTAAATGTCTCTTTCTTTTTCTTGTAGGTAGTGGGGGGAAGAAGGGCACTGTTTCCCTGTAAAGGCCTTTAAGTATTGTTAGTTCAGTCCTTGCCTCTTGGTGAACACAACGCAGTTCATCATTACCAATAACAGGCTACCTAGAGCCGAGGAGACACAACTATCCATTTTTTACAATGCCTAACGTGGGCGCACTAAGAGTTTCCGTGTTCAGCGTTTCCCGAGGGAGTTCGGAGCGTTCTTGGAGCGATTAAATTTTAAATGTTCCTTTTTCAGACAGTTTCAAGGCAGCCTCGAGTCATTCCACTCAATATTTCATCGCAGACGCAGTGCTCAAATTGGTTCAAGGACCGTGCCAACAATCGAGAAAACCAGAAACTCCCGCAGAGTTGGCGACGTCTGTTAATGAAACCATAATGCTGGCCTCCCAAAGTGAAACTTTACAATGAATTTTGAGAATTGCCGTCAGCTTGCCAAATTAGTGTGCACCTTCTAGACGAGGCTACAAACATGACATTTTGAACAATTAACATATCTGAAACATCAATAGGCCCCACGCTGCATAGGCAAAATTTGACCTGCTTCTGGCAATAAACACAATGTGCACCATTTTCAATTCTGTAACTAGACAAACGATTATGTAATTTCACACAGCAATGCCATCATTTGGCAAGGAGAAACACCGCAGCTAGTAGGCCGGTCTGTATCAATTCTGGACCACCCTGTATTCTCTAAGATATCCAAAGCATGATGCACAAGTTTCCTGCATTCCATGGCCAACAGAATGTCACCAGAGTTTGTTCCTTTTCACACACTGTAATAACAGCCAGTTGAAATATGCGAGTACTCCCAATGGGCGCTTATGAAAAAGTAACTCGATATCAGGCAAAGCTCTCTGTGAAAATGAAAGGAAAAAAAAAAAACAAAGAAAGAAATAATGCACAGCCAGCATCCTAACGTTTCCTTAATTTTCACAGGATCAAGTGTGCAATCATGTACTTAGAAGATGAAGTAATCAAACCAGAACGCCAATTAAAATCTCACATAAAAAGTACCGCAATTACAGACCGTGTTCGCTGAAATAATTAAGGTCAATTCGCGGCTTTCTAGCCTGTCCAATCATTGCCCATGCATCATGGTTTCACAATTAAGTGAAACGGAAGGTACAGATATGCTTTCATGTATGAACTTTTAAATCTGTGACACACTCATACCTGCGATTTAAAAAGAAAATTGCACAAGCGAACAGCACCCTTTACTGAAGTCGTGCACGCCGATTTAACCGCATCACCGAAATTCCAAGCCAAATGAACAATTCATAAGTCACAATATTTCTCCCATACAATTCTGCGAGGACTCTAAACGCCATGTCAGACATTAGTACGAGAAAAGGAAGCACGCTATTTACGTAAGTACACATCGGAAGCAGATATAAATCTGAGACTGAGAGATGAATGTATTGTTCTCGCTACCCCAACGCCACGCAGTTCCGGTTCCTCGTTGCATGCATTCATTGCCTAAGTAAGCAGCCTATGTAAATGTGGGTTGCCGCGTGGTGCCGATCGTAGCGCGTGATTTGTTTTCCAAGAAGTATTTGTAGCAGGAGACCACTCCAGCATTGTAAGTATGTTGTACGCACGGCTAAAACTACTGCAGCTAACTAGAGGCAGCAGCGGGGTCCACTAACATAACGACCGCACAACCTGATGCGCAATCTGTCCTAGTCTAATCGCAAATCCAACAGCACACGTCGGCACAGTGATCATCGCAGACACATTATTCGGCGCCCAGAGCGAGTCGTCGCGTGACATGACCGCACGCGTTAACCACTCGGCGCGCGCGGCGAGGGCGTGGAGAAACGGAACCACGTTTTTGTGGGCCCCTCATATTAGCCTAATTGAGGGACACGCGTTAAAAAGCCAACGACCGCGTCGCGGGCGAAACCGTGAGAGCGCAAGCTCCATGCACGCCAACAATATCGGAGCAGCAGTCAGCTGTCTTTGTCAGACGCCTCCTCCACACCCGTCGTCACGCTTTCGGGATTCGCTCAATCTTTGTTCCCGGCTCGCGATCACCTGCAAACACCCGTACCGACAAAACTAAACTCTACCATATCAACGGTTGATGGCTCGATCAGCACTATCACGCATGGCGTTCTTTTTTATATACACTTTCGGCTTGCTTATGGACGCTAACCACCAGAAACAAGTGCAAGAATCCTGTTTCATTCCACGCTTTCACGTTACACGTAGTTGCGTGCAGCGCGTGGAAACGTTGTGATCTTATCTGGGACCGTTACGACCGTGGTTTCTCAGTTCCCGATTCCCCAACTTTCACTAGACAAAACTTTACCTTAGCAGCGATCGGCCGCTTTCCAGGGAAGCAGGGTGCAGAGACGCTCGCGAAAGTTTCACTTCGGTACGGGAAAAAGTTCCTCGAAAAGCCAGGAATCAAGACCAACGCCTCAACCACTCAAAAGTTGCGGTGGGACCCCCACATGACTTCCTCAACGCGCTCTCATCGCACAAGAGCGCAACAACAACGACCGCGAGCGCCATGAACGGCGGTAACATACTTGAAAAACTACGAGGAAACTGGTCACCCAAAGCGCGCATGCCGTGGCCGACCGCTCGCTTCTCCTCTGGCCCGCACGCCTAGTCCCGAACAAGAAACGCCGCCATTGTGCCGAGGTCGCGGAGCAAGCGCCCCAAACGCTCGGCCCTGAGCGTCGCCGCGTACCGCTGGCTTCAAGCGCGCCGAGCTGGAGCTCCGAGTTTGTACTCACCATTTGGCTCGGTGTGTATCCGCTATCGCCGCACGCTTTAGTGTACACAACGGCCGACTCCAACACCGTCCCACCCGACAATAAACACTCCAACGCCGCCGCCGGCGGGGAATGACCCGCGCGCAAGCCGATCGACGGCGCATGCGCAGCCGCGCATTCCGCACAGCCGCCGCGGTCCGCTATGCCGCCGCTGGCGCGCGCTATGGCATGCGGCGTCCGATATACTCACGTTCCTGCGCGGCAATCCAAAAACTTCGCCGATGCTTGGTCTTAGAGAGGAACGGCGTCGGTTCAATTATCTGTAACTATGCGATATAGCGTCTTCGGCGCGGTTTGCATTTGACCACCACTGCGGCGCCCCGGAACTGGACTACATCCGCCCTCTCACCTTGGTGACCCCATGATGGGATTTGGGAGAGGCTGCGGTAAGGGCCAAGAGGGTCGGTCAGGGGGTTGGAATGCATAAGCCACGTTGTTTCACACGGGCCAGCTCGCGGGATCGTGAACGCGGGCGCGTTTTTTCCAGTCTCGGACAGCGCTTGTTCTCATTTACGGAAATAGCCACTCGCGGCACTCGGCGAGCGTGTATATATATAACCGCTCGTCGATCGAATCGCTCCGCAGTAGACGTATAGCTTGCCAGCACCCCCTCGACGAAAAAAAAAATAGAAATAAAGGGTGGTAATTGATGCAAATTGTATGCGGTGCGGAAGTAGCACAAGGAGCAGGAACGTTTAAGTCGCGCGCGTGTTTTGTTGTACGTGCGGATCAGAGTGTATAATAAAATGAAACACGAGACAATGAATTCTTCACGTTTTTCTAACAAGTTGTTGGAGACGTCGCAAATGGAGGAACACGTAGACGTTGGGAGTTTACGGACTCCATATTTCAGTTCACTACCTCTTTATTTATACTCACTGCATTTTGCACTGGGGTTCTATGTAAGCCTACTTCATTTTTCTGAGATTTGATAACGCTGTCAAACGCTGATGTGCTCGCTTTCATTTTCCCCTGTACAACTGAGTGCACTTATTTCACCCCTTACGGTCTTGGTATTTCGCAACATCGTCAAACTAACTCGAGTTTAATTGCGTATTCAGCTGCCTCAGCAACTCAGTACAGTGCTAGGTCCATCGCGCATCTCCAACGTACGATGACTGTTGTCCCAGGGAGTTTTATGCGTTTTTGGATAT
Source organism: Hyalomma asiaticum (assembly GCA_013339685.2). Lineage (NCBI taxonomy): Eukaryota > Metazoa > Arthropoda > Arachnida > Ixodida > Ixodidae > Hyalomma > Hyalomma asiaticum. The sequence goes on along the minus strand of CM023486.1, from coordinate 70,723,051 downwards.
TAAATCACCACACTCTAGGCAAAGCATCTCTTGGGCAGTGACCGCTGCATTAGTAAACATTACCCTACGTTGCCCCTCCTCCTTCCTTTTTTTTTCTTTTTGTTTTGTTTTGTGAGTCTGAGGGGAAAAAAGAACTATAGGCGAAGTCTCAAAGCTTTCCTGTGATCTCAAAGCGCGCACTCATGGCGCACGTTGCAACGAAACGAGCGTGATAAAAAATTCAGAAAATTTCAGGCACGTGACTTTCGTTATAACTGCAAAAATGTTTCCCTTGTTGCGCGAAAGTTAGCTGGTATAAACTACAAAAGCCTAAGCATCTGAATTGTTTACTCCGTGACTATGTAGCAGCAAGGGCAGCACAACAATATGGACTTGACGTGAGACAAAGAGTCTGAAGAATAGCGCCTGCCTGACAAACAAGGTGCAATAACAAACAACGCGTTCATCCAAGCGTGTAATAGAACAAACGTTTATTATTCCAAACAGCCCTTATGTACACAGCAATATTTATCCTCCCAAAAAATGATTTCTTTTTCTTAAAGAGTAGCTCGCTGGCTAGTCCAGCCTGTCTCGCTCTCCGTCTTTCAGGTACATAGCGCTGGATTTTTCTTTCGCTTATTTATCTATACAGAAAAAGTAATGTACAAAGTTTCTATACCGCAGCGTTGCATTTCTGAGTGTACGCGCGTCTTATACCCCCGAACCATAAGGGAAAAGAAAAAAAATAAAGGGAGAAGAAAGCGATGGACGAGAAAGATTGGAGATTGAAACGGATCGTTATAAAAGGACGCGCCGAAGATTTCGTAACGGTTCGCTTTGTTTTCCTTCTTTTTTTTAATATATTGGCACTTTGATCGCGAAGGTTCGCGCAGAGCCGTGCCGTCTTTATCGCAAAGGTACGGAAGCGGCACGGGTGAATAACACAATCTGAAGGACAAGAGGATCAATCATTACATAATACCTGCACCACCCAACCTGCTTATGTTGAAGAACGTACTCTCTCTCTCTCTCTCTCTCTCTCTCTCTCTCTATATATATATATATATATATATATATATATATATATATATATATATATATATATATATATATATATATATATATATATATATATATATATATATACTGCAATACAGGCGGGTACAATGTACAATTTGACAATTAAGGATAGTTACGTAACTTGCGATTGCTTTCGCGTATAGCTAGTTCTACCTGCGTCACGCGCGCTGCACGCAACTGCTCTCTCCCGAGAACTTAGGAACCTCGGGGTTGACATTGTATACAGACAAAGCACCGGAGGCCAACTTGATTCTCCTCATCACGCATTTCGTGAAATAGTTTGGTGCACTTGCCTGCACCACTTCCTTAACTTTTGCGGCAGCATAATTTTTCACATATGTATACTACATTTCAGAGGTCTCAAACACGCGGCCCCGGGCGCTCATATGGCGCTGTATTCGTCTATTTTTTTCCTGAATATAAGTATGTTCATGAGCCTTCAACACGCTATGTATGTACAGCTATCCACACCAGAGGAACTTGGCAGGCGATGCCGACGCAGCGTTGAACGGGCATCAAGCCAGCGTGTAGAACCTTAAGTATGGACCTTGTGGTTCACAAGGAATGAGCTTTTGAGACTTTTCAAAATGATACCCGCATTATTTTATAGTCTATTGCGATTAATAACGCTCGAGTCTTCGCGAGGCAACCCCGTGCGGTCATCAAGTGTTGAAAAATTATAACCGTGGAACGAAGATTGTATATTTCAAAATCGGCGTCCCGATTACATTAAGTTTATTCAACAATGGTGCATGTTTTGCAAAAAGTAAGATTGGTAATATACAGGGAGCCCAAAAAATTAAACTGTCAGAGGGGCTCCCATACATACATGATTTGAACAAAAGGGGAGAGAGAGAGAAGGAGGTTGTAGGTTATAGAAAAAAACGCCGAAAAAACATGGAAGCAATATAACTTGTACGTGCAGCGTACAAAGCTTGTTGCTGGAATGAAGACAGCTGTCGCAATATATATATATATATATATATATATATATATATATATATATATATATATATATATATATATATATATATATATATTTCTTTACTCGGTTTTCAATGGTTGATTATTTAATGCATAAAGAAAGAAATTCCACAGCCTGACTCTCGCCAATGTGGTAGTGAACTTACCGTATATAGTTTGTACGCCCTTTATTGCTCAAATACCTATGCATCACAACTCCACTTGAGTTGAAGGAGCTGATGAAGAGGATGAATATTTAAATTGCAATAAGGTCACGGTCGCATTGGTTAAGAAATGGCTGAAAGCCATGAGACGACGTGCTTGATTTTGCAGGCATTGAAGTCGGAGGAGGGGCATGAACTTATGAAGTATTTGTGGCCCGCGCTCATGTGCAATAAGATATATGGCTGTAAATATGTGCGCGATGAAGGCAGTGGATAGTGTGTGGCTGACGATATGAACGAGTTTCGATTATGGCGCGTTCACGCGGGGATCGGTGTGGACACGGGTCTCGAATACTGACGCCAAATATCCTTCAGAAATTGCACATGTATGTGACACATTGGAAAGGTCTATCTTCTTTAAATGGCAACGTTAGAGCTGATATTTTGTTCTGATGGTGGTGAAGATGATTATGTACCTTATAAGGTACGTAATGGTACATACGTTGATGGCTCTTATCTATACTCTGGGGGATTGACCATGAATCGTTGTCTATAGATTATTAGGTACTATCTACGGCTACATTGCACTAAAATATATTAAAGTATAGTTAATAAACGGGCAAATATGAAAGAATATAAATTTATATTCAAAATGAAAACGCATAAAGGGAACACAGAAAGGATGAACTCGATATTCATGTGTTCCACCTGCACAAGTTACAAGTATAGGTAGCATATAGGTAGCATAGTTTATTACAAGTATAGGTAGCATATATACGTGCATGTGGCAGAATTCTTTTCTCGCGTTAGCGTTGCTTTTCCTTTTATTTTATTGTTTTTTTTTTCGAAAGATGAACAGCGAAATTCGAGAGCAAAAGCATCGCAGGGGAACCACACACACACACACACACACACACACACACACACACACACACACACATATATATATATATATATATATATATATATATATATATATATATATATATATATATATATATAGGGAGGGAGAGAGAGGAGGAGGAGGAGGATCGGAAGTGCCCGCTAATCGAAACGGACATCTTGGAATGGAGCACGCTCTGGTGACTGACCATAGAGGCTCATGTGTGGCAACAGCGTTTTTTTCCTCTATATGTGTATATACTCTTACAACGAATAGCGCACGTATAACGAACACGTCATCGCTTCCGCGTTGCCGGCTCGTTACCCTTTAATGAGCTTCATCGGTAAGTTGCCTCTGCAGTCGGCCGGAGATATTTGAGCGCTCCGAACGTTATAGTAGAGGGGGGGGGGGGGCGGGATATTTTGCCGGTTCAGCGAGGAAGGGAAGTGGCTATCGGAAGCGAACCAGGGAAACGAAAAGAAGATCGAGAGACAGAAAGATGCGTGCACGATCCCCCTCCCTCGACGGCGACGAGAAAAGAAAAATGAGCGGCGAGCGAATCGTCTTCGGTTCGGCGGCAGCGAAAAGATACGCTCGCAACAGATCGGCTGTTGCTCGATCGGCGTCCATTTATCTTCATTTTGCTCGCGCAGAAGCAAGACAGATATAACGAAATAGAAGTGCGCGCCGAGACCGAACGGGGAGGCTGCGTGCATCTTTCGCATGAGATGGCTGGCCCGCTATAGGGGAAAAAAAAAAAAAGTACGTGTGCCTATCTAAGCTCCGTATCCTTGGCAAGAAGAAGAAAAAGAAAAATGTTCGAAATGTATAGATTGTACGCATACACTACACGGCACAGTGTGCCCCGTTTATCGTCTAGAGGCACCGGGTACGAACTCCGCGCGAAAGATAGGCCGAATCTCCTGTGACATTTCTCTTTGTTCGTGTAGATTGTTCTGTGCAGGGTAACCTTGTATAAAAAAAAAAAAGAAACGTCGAGGGAAAATGGAATGTAAGGGCGTGTTCAGGAACTACTTAAGAATGCGAGGTGCGTTTGCACCTTGATATGAACCGTTCCGATCCGCAATGCAGAATCCTGGCACGTCACTGGCGTGGTATATCGGCGATGTAAATAAATAATAAGTGCGACGAAAGAAAGAAAGAAACCTTGATCGGTGTTTCTGGCACACAATGTATTGCAGTCTCCTTTCTTCTAAAATTTATTTTGTAATATAGTAGTAGTTTATATATAGTGAAAGAAAAGCGTTCCATTGTACTGTTATACCACACACGTATATATATATATGATCAGGTGTCCTTCATACGCAGCTGACGTGTTGCTGTTTTCGAAGTATGAAATTTAAATGAATGAATGAATGAATGAATGAATGAATGAATGAATGAATGAATGAATGAATGAACCAACGAACGAAAGAACGAGCACCGCAGTCTTCGCTTTTCCTGGATCAACCCGTTATTTGACGTGTGGTGAAGTGCGAACTAAAAGGTTTGTTTACATAACGCGGACGGAAAGCGAGGGAGGTCAAAGTTATTTTGCAAGCTGTTGGTAATGGAACAAAAAAGAAAAAGGAAATGAACTAAGAGAAAGAAAAGAATTAAAAGGAACGTGCTACACGGCCCTTGGCCTCCCAGCGCGTACGTGATGTACAATGAAAAATGTCGCGGAAATCACGCGTCATCGCTCTAAGCCTCGAACGATCTCCGAAATCGGGGCCGTATCAGGGGGATTGGCTCGTACACACATTCTCGGGCCTTTGCCTTGGCCCGTGTGTGTGCGCGTATACAGGAGAAGGCGGACAGTAAAGGCTGCATCCCCTGCAGTCACGCGGACGTGCCGGCGGCCGGAGTTGCCCAAGGCGGCCGATCCCATGGAGCGCGGTGTATATCCGGCTTCACGGAGAAAAGCGATCTGCGTGACCTTCCGCCGCGTTAATTGGATATTGCTCCACCAAGACAAAAAAGAAAGAAAAGCAATGAACGCATATTTTTTTTTTTTTCTGTTGTAGTGATTTTCTCCAAGTGAAAGGGCTCGTAAAGGAATTAATCGAAATCGTACCGCCATATAAGATTATAGCTGTAAGCCAGAAGAGGTGTTATCAACGTTTGTTTACCAATATGAGCTTGGCGACGAATAAGGGATAGTCGTGGTCGCGGATTCCCTTGTGTTTATCGTTGGCGCTTTCCAAATGTGATTAATTATACCCTTAATCTGTATCTGACATTTAACTATACTAATTCGGTTTGTATTAACCACTCTTAATGCGGATATATATAGTTTAGTTTTCATCGGCGTATTCACGTAGACTACAAATATGAGCTTGGCGACGAAGATGTGATACAGTCCCGCGGTCGCGGATTTCCTCGTGTTTATTTTCGACGCTTTCCAATTGCGATAGTTACCCTTAATGTGTATCTTATATTTAACTATACTAATCTGGTTTGTATCAACCATTCTTAATGCGTATACGTTTGTTTATTTTTCATCGCTGTACTTACGTAGACTACAAATACGAGCTTGGCGACGAAGATGTGATAGTCCCGCGGTCGCGGATTCCCTCGTGTTTATCGTCGGCGCTTTCCAATTGCGATTAATTACCCTCACTGTGTATCTTACATTTAACTATTTAACCATCCTTAATGCGGATACATTTAGTTTACTTTCCATTGGTGTATCTATCTACGTAGACGTGTTTTTGCATGGTGATGCACAACGAGGGTCTACAGCACGGGCCCGTAAAGTGCTCCGCACTTATAAGCGAAAATAAGAAAGTGTTTATGCAAGACGTCGCTCTTACACGTCACCCGCATGCTTTGCAGAGGCCGCCATCTGCCTGCGTCTCTCATGGATCACGCATACGCGTTGACGGGTTACGTATACTGGGCGTTGGCTACATTTTGACGCCCACAGTACACCCACAGATGGTAGCAACTGCAGCAAGGGTCATCGGTGCGAAAGGGCGTTGCTTGGGAGCCTGCAGATGGCGGGGAGTGTGTGACTTTTGCCGGTGACTTAATGTCGCAGGTTGAACTTTTCCGTTTGCCTAGTGTCAGGGGGTCTTCAAGGAAGCTACAGCGAGTCATTCCAGACGCGGTATATATAACTTATATATGTCACTTTAACGTCGCTGCGAGGATCACTGCTTTCACGTAGATGCGTACAACCACGTCACCACAACGGTCGACTCTCGGATGTGGCCCTAAGGCAAGCTAAAGCAAAGCACTGACATTCGAATTAATTTTTTTTTTTCGTGTTGTACTGGCGTTTGTGGAAGGCAAGGGAGAAAAAAAGGACATTTCTCTATTCTGAACACAGGTTGCGAAGACAACACAGCGTGCAATACTTACGACAGAAGCAAAGGTAACTTGGCCTGGAGGCCTAAAGGTAACTGTTGCTCCATTTTAGTTTTTGTCGTTGTTGTTTTCGCTATTATTGCGATGACGCATCTAAACACAGGTGCCACAAAAAACTAGCGTACGCGAAACGGCAGGTAGGATTGTGAGGCATTCGAAAGTCAGCGTAAGCTGTTGCCTACGGGAACGAAGATGGGGGACGCGATAACTCAAAACGCCGCTTGGTTCCTTCCTTTTGTGGCATTTTCCTCGTTATCCTGCAGGGCTAGGCGTCGCCCAAACCACAGCCTTTCGTGTATTTCTAAAACGTCCTTGACTTCATTCTTGTAAGTGCTTGCGCTTACAGTGAGAAACGGAACGAATTCGTTCACTATGGCTGAAAAGCATCTGTGTCCATCGCTTCCTTCACCCTGCTAAAGGCGTTTCGGACAACTGACCCGGGAGGGAGCTTTGGACGTTCTCAACGATCTGGGTGGCAAGTAAGGGGATGTGCCTTACCTAGGTGTATGAGGGTCCTTTTTACCCTTTCGACACGCTAAACGGTGCGCAAATTTGTTCCATATGCGGAACGGACCCAAACAACGACGCTCCCTTCCTTTCCGCACAACGGGGTACCCCTCAAACCAGATCCGTTCGCGAGCACACACAGTACGTGGACGAGGCTTCCAGGGGTGTGGATCACTTAGGCAGGCCGTGATTGAAGACGATCCCGTCGAGTTTAACAAAAGCGAAACTGAAACGGCGAACGTGCTGGAGATACATCTGGATTCCAAATGGAAACGATTTCCATTTGTTCCCGAAGGACACTGCCGATTGTGTTGTCGCCAACTGTGTTCGCGCGCTAGCTTTCCATCTCCACACTCGCATTTGTTTGTTCGAGCCGCAGCTGCAGGCGGGTTCAAAGTGTACCACAAGTGTCCAGATCTTACACGAGTACAGTAAGCACAAAGACCACGTGGCTACTCGTAAGCTCAAACTCTAATTCACTATTATCTATGTTAGCTTCCCGTTCATGTCGCATTGCTCGTGTTCCTTTACGAAGGTAAACGAGTACAGTTCTTTACGTTCTTCGCCTCTTTTCCGAATAATAGTGTCGCGGTTCTAGAACAAAGCCTCCGGCGTAGACATGGAGTCGTGCTGAAAAAGAGCGAGATGGTTTCTTCTTCACAGCGTATAATTAAGGCGCTCGCACATTTCTCCTAGCGAGCTTTGATTGCAATCACGCTCAGGGGCGCTTAACTAACGGTTGCGTTCGAGAACAGCTCACGGCCATGTATGCGTCAGTGCCTCAATCAACCACTCCATCGAAAATTAGTCCGGCGGCCACAACAGATCTGCATTTGCGTGGTCCTTTCACCGCACTTCCCTCCCTCCCTTTCCCTTGCGGTCCTTCTCTGTCGCAAACGAAGCAGTCCGCACCAGACGCCGGCGACTTCTGTCAGCCTCGTTTGCTGCCCTCTCGCTAAATGCCCCCGCAGTTCTAGAGCTCGGCACACACGCAGAGAATGGCTCTTCCGGAGAGACGAGCCCTTCTTGCATCCGAAGCCGTTTATCTGCGCAGGAAACGGCGCGGTCGAGGAGCGAGGGGGGAAGAACGCCGTGTCGTGCCGTAGCTCGCACCCTCGCCTTCGCAATTAGGCGTGGCAGCTGCGGCGGTGTGTCCGGCGCGGTTGTTCGGGGCGCCGCTAAATGGCCGCGCGCTCTTTCTCTCTGGAGTGCGCCTCGTCGCGGGCGAGGATGAATACATCTTTGTTGTAGTCGTGACGGGTTCGCTCGACGCCGCGGTGGCCTCCTCAGCCGCGATGTAGAAAGAGGCGAAGAGAAAAAAAAAAGAAAGAAAACCCGGTTTTCCCCGACCCCACAAGAGTTTTGGAGGGGGATGCTAGAGAGAATAAAGCTCCTGCTGTTTTTCTTTCTTTCTTGCCGTGCGCGCGCATATGCGCGCATGGACGCATACACAAACGCATATGCACGCACCAGGCGGGCAGAACAGCGCGAAGGCGCAGATTTTTACAGCTGCTCTACGGAGCCACCAGTGCGAGATAATTGTTTCGCGCGCTGTAAAACTTTGCACTCTGAGAGCCGTGTTTTATCGGAGGTTGAAGGAAAAAAAGGGCCCCGTGGGTTTTAGGAGGGTTGTGCGCGCATTTTCAACGCGTTACGGTGATGCCTGGAAAGCGGGAACATTTTTCGAGAAAGGGATATTTTAGAACGTAGGGAAAACTATCCGGTTTTACGGTAGAACGAGGGGAGCGTGAACGATTTTTAGGTGCCTTTTTTTTTTTTTTAGTAAGTTTTCGTCTGATGCTTTCGTAACGTGGACAAGAGCGCAGCGTTGCGTAACAACTCGTATTATGTTTTAATAAGCGATAACACTGTGTCGTCACGGGAAAGGAACCCGAATGTCACGACAAAGGCTGCGTGTGAGGTCCATAGCAGAGGCGTAGGATTCCCATTAGCCCGTCACCCCTCCTCCCTTCTTCCAGCCGACCAGCCTGCTCTGTGGTGACACGTCTTGGTGACGTAAGAGATTCTGATGTTTATGCAGTGTACGTTTTCTTTCTTTTTTTACTTTGGACCAATGTACGACAGTCAGAGTTCCCGGAATCCGCTTAGCTCTGTCTTTGACCTCTCCTGAATGCGCTTTGGCCCAGCTGCAACTATAAGAAAATTCGCCATTAACTAGCAGATACCTCAATGTGTTTGACGTCGCCCCCCCGCCCCCTCGTGCACAGGCCTCACGAAGATGCGATGTAATATTCGATGTTGTCTAACGTACTGAGTGCTGGAAAAGAAGGAAGTTGTCAGCGATCAGTTTGCTATATATCGCTAAATGCAAACTCGTCCGTATGTAATTGCTTGGCGCATAGGTCGTCTCTGAGTGTTCCGAATGCGTCGAGTTTTAACTTTCGAGCGTTCTAAAAGTGTAGGACACTACAACTGACCATTTGCGGAAAAGCTACGACGCACGCGCGAGAAATATGTTTTGCAACCAAAATAACCGCGACTGCAGACTAGTAGAAGGGACCATTCATCCAATTCACCACCGGTCCCTGTCCTTCCTTTCTTTCGCTTCTGCCTTCCTCACTGTGCATCGCAGAACTACGAGACGGCGCACTCCCCAGCAAATTTATCAGAACCTTTTGTGGTGCTCGTGCGCCATCGCCGGAATGTGCAGGTGTGAAACGCACTTAGAGCAGAAAAGCAATCTGGGGACAATATCTTTTGGGTGGAAAACAGCTTCGCAAGCAAGCGAACTTATAGATTTCCGCACACGGCCAATTAAAGCTTTACTATGAGAACATGTTTATAGTAACGTATACAGCAACAGTTTCACTGTGGCCATTGGAGCCTGCTATGTTGGCAAAAAAGACACGCCATCAGAGCCGGCCACGGTTGTCACAACACAATGAACGCTCTCTATTACCTTCTTATCTGTAGACATATCCTAGCCCCCACCCCCCTGACGTTGTAGGGTAGTGGACCTTGCTTTTCCGCTCTTGTTCACATGCCTGGCTTTGTCCTTTTATTCATTTATTTTTTTTTTTGTCTTCTCGTTTGTCTCTCTTATCGCGAGCTTTGTTGCTCGTGGTCTTCCCAGAATGGCCGGGGAGCTGTTCAATCGACTACGCAATAAAGGGCTTTAGGCTGGGGATCCCCGCTTGAGGGAAGACTGCGGAGTAGAGAGCGTATATATACGCAATAGAGTTCGCATATACCCACACTTGGCTGTACTATAATCTACATAGCACTCTGATAAATACTAGAGGGGGGGGGGGGGGGGGAATAATCGCGCTAAAGGACGCGAATGCGAGAGAAAAGGTTCGACACAACGGACGCTGGACTTATATATGCGATTGCAACATTTATTGAGAAACGGCTTTCAACGAGAGGAAGTGGAAAGAGCTAAACGACATCGTTCGCCGTAGCACAGTTTGACGCACAGATTATATCATTAAATGCGGAAGAGATACAATAGGGCCGTGGAAGAAGAATTATTCTGTCTTAGCGGCATGAAGTCAAGCAGTTAAAATCACTAAAAGCGCACTTTTTTTTTTTTTTTTGAGTGAAGCTTGTACATGCGTAGCCTGTGTCGGCGTAATAATAATCGAGTTTTTAGTGTTGGGGCCCCGAAAGGTTATGGTGTCCACGTTCCCTAAGGGAACCACACCCCTAATGGAAGTACGATATAGAGCCCGAGACCGGGTGCACGCAAAGACGCTGGGTATACCCAGCACTAAACCTCTCTAATTCCTGGAGTTTTACGTCCCAAAATAACGATAAAATTATGAGAGGCGCCGTATAGCGGGGGGATCCGGAAATTTCGGCCATTTGGGGTTCGTTAACGTGCATTAACAACGCACGGTATACACATGGGTCGCAACATTTCGCCTCCGTCGAAATGCGCCCGCCGCGGCCAAGATTCGATCCCGCGACCGTTCGGTGTCAGCAGTCAAGTTCCAAAGTCACCACCGCGGCGGGTTCTGCGCCATGGTTTGGGCGTAGTCATGCCCAAACCACTGAGTTGTTTTCAGAAGAGTGGAAGCCCTGGCGCCCTCTACATGAAATGGCGGAAGAAACTAATGCACTGGAGTGACAAAAAAAAAAAAAAAAGTGACCGTGCTGAAAATAGAACCCAGGCTTCCACCCTTCATAGGCAAATGACGTAATCGCTAGAGAAGCGCCCCCACGTTTTGCGACATGTTAACATATCAGGACCATATGAATGCCTTGGATTTTTCGACAGAAGATGAAGTTGAAGAAGATGAAGAAGAAGCTGACGATGATGAGGATGATGAAGTTGGTGAAGACGAAGGTGAAGATGAAGCCTGATGAAAATAATGATGATTGGCCAGCTTCGCTGTGATCTGGCCTTTCGCGATATAATGGAAGCTGCGTACATATTTTTCGCTTTCTTAGATTTTTTTTTTATTCAGTAGGGTTAAATCACGGTAAAGAGATCAAGAGGAAAGAAAGGCAAAGAAACAAACGCGGTTAGCAACCAGGGTTGTCTATACTGCATTGTGGTAAGGGCGGAAAAGACGAGGAGAGAAAAAGAACAATGTCCGCGCTATATGTTTAAAACCACGGCGTATCCATATACACGGCTGTAAAATGCATGCCTAAAACATCTTACACATATACGTGAATGCATGACAGGTTTAAAACATCGTGAAACACGAGAGGACCCTTCAGCGACGAAGTACAATAGCGGTTCAGTTTTGCATTACAAAAGCACACTTGTCCCGTGCCATATAATATATCGAGTACACATGCACATGTATATAGCACATTTAAAATCCGGACAGAGCATCCACGGTTCACGCTTTTTTTCTGAGAGATATATATCTTGCGCCTCGCAAACTTGTCGCTTCACTGCGCCTGAGTATGCCTCGTTCTGTTGAAACGGTGCAGCACGTATCTATATGGTCTAGGGTCATGAATCACGCGCAGCAGCGAGAAACAAACAAACAAACAAACAAACAGAAAACGCGGACGGCGTGTCGTCGCGCTCTCTCTATCTCTGCCCTCTTCTTTTGTCGTACTACATTCATACACGTTTATTTCAGACACATGACCGATTTATACACAAAGCGGGAAATGCCAAAAACAAAAATGAAGAAACGCAAAATGAAAGTGAAATATAACTGTCATCTTTTACGTGGGCATTATATATGAAATGCGTACAATTAATTATGACCCAGAAAAAACACATTCGTCCTTTGTCAGGAAAATGCTCGGCTGTCTCGCGTATGCGCGTACATACATTAATAACATCGCGCGCAGGTGCGCTGATGGTCGACCCTCCATTTGTTTACCGAAGGATGAATGCTGCACACATTTAATTGTACGAAATTCATAAACACAAACGCTTTGACGATGCTTTAGCTCTTTTCGTTCTTAGTTACACTGTCTTCATTCGTGGCACTCGCATTAGTGACAGACAGACAGACAGACAGACAGACAGACAGACAGACAGACAGACAGACAGACAGACAGACAGACAGACAGACAGACAGACAGACAGACAGACAGACAGACAGACAGACCTGGAGGTAAAGGTTATATTTTCAGTATTTCAGTTATAGTTTTCAGTATTCGTATAAGAGCAGAACGATTTTTCTCCCGTATCAGTAAGTCGCTGTTTCACAGTACCAAAAGCACCACTGACTCATGCTGCAAGAAAGTGCTCGTACAGTCGAGAAAATGCATTTATATGCACTTATAGTCATACAGCTAGTGCGGTATACAGTGTAGGAGAACGGCAATAAATAAAAACAGAAATACGTGGTAGCGTCTTTCCGTTTTTATTTATTGCCGTAGGTTCGGCCACTGGCCGCGGCGGTCGTATTCAGGAGGGGGACAAAAAAATATACAAGAAAGAAACACACCATGTTTAAGGACGAACAACACACCAGTCATCATTATTCGTGCTCGATCACCCACTGGGAAAATTACACGGTTTTTTACCCAGTATTCAGATACCCGTGTTTATACACGTAATCGTTAAAGCACTCCAGGTGGTCAAACATTGACGTGGTGTTTTCCACTATGTGGCGCGCCTCATATCGTGGTTTTCGTCAAGTGTATATAGGACCCAACAATATGACTTGAATGCATGCCATGGGTGGCTTTAATGTAGTGAAGAGGCTCTACAGCCCGGCATAACTGCATGATATGAACTCTTAAAAAAAAAAAAAAAAAAGAAAGCTTCTTTTTCTTTACTTACTGACTTTGAGGTGGTAAATGCTTGTCACAACGTTCGCTACCTAAGTATAATAGCTGCAGCTACGACAAGGTAGTAACGTTACTACCATATCATTTACTACCTGCAGTTACTGCCTACAGGTAACGGTAGTAACCAAAGTTAGGAACCATGGCAGTCTCTTATCGGGCGTATGGTGATTCGGTTTACATTTGCTGTTTACGTTGTCATCTCAAGTCGATTGTACTACAAAAGAATCAGATCAAATAGAAATGAGCTGTACGACATTGTCCGGTAACACTAAATGGTGCTGACTAATTACGTGGCGTTGCACCAAATCACGATCACTAATTACTTTGTGTGATTAGCACTACGCTGCACACAGAAATGCTCAGGTGACAACGTGGATATAGAAACATGTGTACGAACCAGAAACGACAGCACACACACAGAAGATCACACAGAAGATCAGAGCTTCTACGCGACACATGCTCTAACAGCAACGTTAACGCCATGTATGGCTATATAGCATGACCATGCTATCCATGCAGGCCACGGGGCCCACGGCCTTTGGATGCTAAGCGTGGCGTGGCCTCCGTCGGACCTTTCGTGGTCAATTATCTTGAAGCGACATACACGGTTGGGTACACCCACACTATTCTTTTTTCTTTTTATAGCGTGCGATTACGTTTATCTTCGTCGAACGGCGGGAGTGCGCCCGCAGTTTTTACGATGCGGGTGCGTTAATTAATTGCGAGTCCACTCAATTACCATGTTCTGTGTGCTTTGCACCTTTCCACATAATGCGTGCGTTCGTTCCAAAACACGAGGAAGCTATTTTGAGAGGGCAAGCGAAATTTCTGTGTAACTAAGCGCAAAGGAATTATACGCTTGCATGGGCCATGCATGAACGCCTGCGAGCCGTTCAGGCTTGCCTTTGTGCTAATTGGAGCAGAGATAGAGATAAAATGTTTAATGAAATGCTGGAGCTGTTATAGCCAGGCTATATGTGCCTGACGTGCTACCTCAGGTTCTGGGTCATGATTATGGTATGCACAATGATAAACACCACGCAAACACGTATACACTATATATTTACACAGTTTCTTTGAGGCTCGTGGCGCACAAGAATGTAAGAAGCGCTGCGGTGGCTCTATGAGCAGCGTTGATTGCCTCAAATATCTACTGAATATCCTAACACGGCTAAGGTGTACGAGCTCATCAACAATAAGAAACAAACATGGCATTTTCAAGTGCGCAGACTGCAAATGGTAAACTTCAATGGAGAACGCCTGTGAAGGTTCTCCAATTCATTTTCGTGTAACTTCTTTGTAATTTTCTGCTGCGAAACACATAGAAATGGAGTAGCCGAGTTCATATACCTCAACCTCTCCACAGCACCCAATGCGGAACAGAACAGAACAGAACAGAACAGAACAGAACAGAACAGGGGCAACAAAGGGGGAGCCATGCATTTAGGCATTTATAGGTGTTCGTATGTTTCGCTACAGAAATCTGATCACTTGGAGGCTGCAGAACAGTTTGTCGCACTCGTACAACTTTATAGGTTAATTATGCGCTTGATATGAAGAGTTCACATTTACGTCCACCCTGCAGTGTACATGCAGTCGCTAGCAGCGTTATAACGCGCAGTCCTCAGTCGCGCACAAGTTTCGCATGTGCTTAGATTTGCCAGGGAAGATAGCGGCGTCTGATCGTCATTGCAATGCCACTTTCATTGCTTTCGCAGCTCCCTTTGTCTGCATTATATAGTGAGGGCAGGATAATATAACACCAACCGCGATCATGCAAGTTCCCCCTGGCGCAGTTTTCTTTCGGGCGATGTATATCTACGCCGAATGGCGCACCCGTGTGCGCTTATTTTAATGTCGCTTTGGTTGTTCCGAAAGCTCACTTGGTCAGCGTTATATTACCCACTGTGACCTTCCGTGTTCCCAGTCGCGTTCGTATGTATTTGTCTCTGGTGAAAACAGCACCCGACATCGTAAAACCTCCGCTGATTTTATTGCCACTTCGGGTCTCCCTCGGTCGACCCACCCAGAGCGACAGCTGTGTACCGCCCGGAGCCCATGCGCATACAAGGGCATATAAACGCGCTCAGTATAAACATGCAGCTACTGTTCGCACTGAGCAGCGACTGCAAACTCATCTGCATCCTAGTTCACTAAAACGAAGACGGTACTGACAGTACCATATATATTTATAAACCCTACATATTTAAAGATTGGTATACCGAGGCACAATGCACCACTGATGCCACATAGTAGAAGTTGTATGCCTAACCTGGTTGATTCAGACAGCCAGCGCACACCGTTCGAAACGTATCGGTTATCCAAGCTTATGTATCAATCGCACGCACTTAAGTTTCGCAAACCGAGTTCAAAATGAGCGTGGCCGTAGCGCTTCTCCCTGTTAACTGTTGACGATACCTTACGGCGTACGTGAGAAGAATTGCACTAAGGTGACAAGAGCGCGTGCAAGCATCACTTGATTCTGCGAACAGCTGCAATGCGCGCGCTTGTTTGCCTCTGCTCCTCGAATCACGTGCCACCCTGGGAAACGGTATGTTTTCGCGGTAGGTGCTTAGTCACCCGTGTTTTAAGGGCGAAGCACCTTAGGACCTAGCTTTGTCGTCGACTCTCGCTGTCACGGCATATAAAAACTGTATGGGACCATCCTGTAGGCAGTGCAGTCAGGCAGTGTGTGTGCATGCGTGGGCCGATCCTGGAGGCAGTAAACCCAGACAGTGTTATGTATAGGGTTGTCTTGTCAGAAGCGATTCTTTAACGAGTTTCTGCTAATGCGCCCGGGCTGTCGCCGTCTAACGTCGCCGTCGTGGCCACGGCAAAGCAAGCCCATCAGCAGCGGCTGACGTTTCCTGTGGGAAACACCGGCGTAATCACCGCATGCTTCGCACTTTCCCGTTTTCGCGTTAGTGGAGCTGTCATGATTTTTTTTTTTTTTTTTTTGTACAGTTCGAAAGGCAACAGCATTGGGTGCCTACTTCCCAGACTGACAGAGACGTGGGAACCATCGCGAATGGATGAATGAATGAATGAATGAATGAATGAATGAATGAATGAATGAATGAATGAAACGCGAGATAAAGGCCTCGATAACCACGGTATCGCGCGCCCGCTCTTCCATCTGTATATCTATGTTCACGGCGCAGCATTTTTTCGAATACGTCCTGGAGAAATTGGAGGGGAAATGCGCTGCTAGACGCGCTAAATAGAGATGCATTGCCAAACACAGATTCGCAAAGCAAATAAGAAAAGAAGAAGGAGGGGGGGTACGAGACAAAAAGAAAGAAGAAACAACCCGGAAACGTTTTTAATTTTTGCTTCTCAGAGACGCATAACATCACACGCAGCTCTGAATGATAGCCAGTAAACTTTTTGGATGTCGGCGACCATACCAGTACTCGTAATTATAGCACGCAACTAATTACGCACGGGCTTGGGGCGGAATGGGTTATGACCCGCGAAAGCAAGTCGCCCCTTCACATACTTAATATGCTTCACCGCATGACATTTTTGTAGGGCGGCGAAGTTTGCGTGCGCTGCAGCCTGGTACGTGTGTTATCGCGAATTCCTCGTCGATCGAGATAAAGGTTAACACGCTAAACCGTAAATACGATAACAAAGGCCACGAATAAACTCGGTGGCCTCTAGCTCCTTTAACATCATTGGGTAGAGGGGACGCGGTCCCGCGGGGTGGTGCAGAAGGGTGGCTGGACCTGGAGCTCGGGCCACCCCCTGGACTCATACAGTTGCTAAGAGCTATACAAGACGCATGCCATGAGAAGAAAATTGAGTATTTGCCTAGTGTTCTCATGTCGGAAACCCCCTTCCACCTCAAGACGCACGCGCACTTTTTCTTCTTTTCTTTATTTTTTTTTTTTTTTTGTTTGGTAGTGTGTCATAGCTGCTTCAATAGACCTTTTTCAAACACCGCAGCGCCACCCGTGGGCGCGCAAGTGCTTCTGGGAAATGTGTGTACATCCAGCCGCCCAGCAGAGCGAAGCCCAGCATTTCCAAACGCGTCTTTCGCTCCGAGTGAGTGACATGGGAGCGAGGCCAAACGCATTTTTTGTGTGTTTTCTTTTGTAAGCAGGCGCACAGCTGCACGGGACAATGAAAAAAGAGGGGGTCATTCGCGGGGGTCGGACTGGTCGTACGGGGTGCGCGCTGGCATGTCTCGTCAACGTAGTTTCTCGGAGTCTCGGCAGTGTATACGTGCTTTTGAGAGTGACCATGTGCTTGTATCTCCACTGCGCGTGTGCGGAGAACACCGAGGTGTGGACGCTGTATTCCTGTGTACGTGTTTGTGTCGGCATTGCAGTGTGGTCCTACGCAGGCAACTGCAAAATAGCGATGTGTTTGCGACGACGAAGTAGATCAACGGGCAGTGTGTGCTAAACGAACGAACTGTGCGCAGTGCGTGAACGAAGTCTGTTGCGGATATCTCTTTCTAGGTACTGTAATTCATTGTTTTCTAATTAAATGTGTATGGTTTTCCATTTACCGCGTGGGTTATTCCGGCTCATTTTGGTACCCCTTCGTGCTTGGTGCGTGTACTTTTCTTCTGTCCCGCTGGGCTCTGTTCCCGCTACTCGCTACTGTCGCTTGATTCCCTTTTCAATAAAACTTCGCTTTAGTAAAACCACATTTTGTTGACAGTGGTCCTTGATGTATGCTAGCTCCGCCGACGTGCCATGTCCAGCTGTGTCGGTGAAATAGCGCACATGCGATCGCGTACACTTTCCTTCGATGCTCTGTAATCTTAACTGCTGCACGAAGAAGATTTGCGAGCGCCTAGATGTTCACACGGGCTGCCGTGTGTGTGAACATGTGTGTGATCTCGTTTTTCTTAAATGTTATGCGTTAACTATCCTGTTGCGTGAACATTTTTATTGCAGTACTGAGACTGAGTGTGTGAATTTCAGTTTTTGTGTTTATTTGTCGAGTTTTGTGATTGTTGACATTACGATCACAGCTGTCATGTAAGTGACAAATGTCATTGCTGCAGCTCACGCGATGCAGTTGATCAGTTATTCTGAAGAAGTTCGAGACCAAAGCAGAGTATAGCCACGTTGAGCGTGCGCCTGTTTTGTGTACGTACATCGTTTTCGGACGCGCAAATCTAAATGTTACGCACGTTTCACGATGCGGATGAACAGGCTACGTCGACAGACTGCATTCATCAAACTCGGATTCGATTTTTATCGCGTCGTAGCTTCGATCCCACAGCTGCCACTGCGTCGGGCGCTTGCTTAAACCGAGCTTGCCTCCGCCGATGTACACACATTTCCCATACTGCACTACTCGCTCGCAGTGGCTTCTGGGATAGCTTGAAAAAGGTCTATTGAGAGGCTGTGGTTTCCCTACACACACCTCCTAGGGGGAGGGGGGTGGGTGTACATTCCCTTTATAATTCGAAATGTACCCCCTGAATTTGTAAAAAAAAATGCAATAAATTCAAAATGTCCACCGCTTCACACCCCAACTTGACACTTAAGACACCTCCCCCCACCCCCCATAATTTTAGTGCCTGGGGAAGCCCCTGCAGCGAGAGCCACCTCTTTGAGACTACCCGGATCCGCCCCTAGTCCCGCGGCAGGTTGTTGGGGTTCCTCAAAGCCAGAAAAGCTTGGAACTGCTGCCCTTTTTTATTGTCTTTTCGCGGTATGGTTAGGGCTGCTTACAGGGAAATTTACCGTGCCCGTACAATCGGGAGAAATATGCTGAAATCGGGAGCCCCCCGGGCCAATTGGGAGAGTAAGCATATTATGCACCGCAGCGCACACCTACTACACGGCCGCCATTTTAGGCTCTATGAGCCAGGATTAACATAGTCTTTATGCAAAAGGAGTGCCGTATGTACAAAACGTTTACTTTTTTTTTTCTCAAAGCGCACCACAGAACGGGCATTTTAAGCTAGCTTCGCCGCATTACAATATTGTTGTGTGGTGAAGCATAAATCTAACTCGTCAAGGGACAGTAGACTGCAAAAATTTGAATAAGAAAATTATGTGCGAAATGAACCTATTCGAAACTATGCAAAATTTCGGATATTCGCACACAACCATATAAATCTCATTTAATATACGCATTGCACAGCGTATTGCACCACGACCCTAAAATGGGACCTCACGCACATGCGAAATAAAACGATGTACACGATTAAAAGTGACACACGTGCTTTTATGACGCAAAATATTACGTATATGCGTAGCTAAGAAGGTATGGTCTCTTGATCAGGTGTTTATATTCCCCCTACCCCCATCCCTTTCATGACTGACATTTACGGCGGATATCAATAAATATTAAATTTACACTAATCAGTTGTTAAAAAGCTTGTAGGCGACCCTACAGCCCTTGGTTACGTCTGTTGGTGGCGCTCGCACCTCGGTGGCGGCAGCACGTGGCGGTGCGAACTTTACGCCGCTGTGTGTACAGTACCCACATATCGCGGTCATGAGCCATTACATGGGAAAGTCGTAGGGCGTAACAATTTATGGCAGATACATCTTTCAAAAATACGGAAAAGCTCGATCGGGCGGAACCATGGACGGGGACGTCACAGCCACGGGAGCCACAGCCGTTCGCTTGCTCTAAAATCGTTGGACCACAGGTTGGGCCCCGTGAGGTGCCGCCGTCTGGAAGTAAAAGCTGGAGCATGGTTTATTCTCCCATGACCTCCGAGAGCATGACAATCTCGGAGGACAAGGTGGTGACTAAGATGACGTGAGCTGTAGAGTTGATGGGAACGAGCGCTAGGAAACCGAAACCGTGTTTTTGTTGCTCTAAGTCAACCCGCACGGTGCAACTAAACAATGTTCATTATAGATTGAAAGTTCAGAATTTTGAATATATACATGGTAAAAAATTTTAAGTAAACGTTTCAAGACCCCTTTAAATAGGACTGGCCTGAGAGCTACTTGCGGTGTTCGTCAACTTTGTCGACTTTGCGCTTTCCCAGCGGCAACCATGGTAAGCGGGATGGCCGCGTTCGTTTGCAAAGTTTGCGAAGCGAAGTTTACTTTCAGAAGTTTGATGCCGGCATTACAAACGGTTGCTAGTCTTTGCTGTTACCTTCAACTGCAGCGACGTGCATGTTCTTCACGTATGCCGCGTCGCGAGAAAATTCGAATGCCTATTCATCGGTAATGACTGTGTGTCGTAACAATCTTGCGACAGGATGGATTACGACTACGATGACGGCGACGGGCTGCCTGACGACGAGTACTATTTCGACGACGAGGAAATTGTCGCTGTTCCGGATGTCACGCTAAGCGACCTGTACAGTGACTGCCTAGTACCGAGTCTGCGTGATGGACTTCGCCCGGCAGCTGTTATACTTGTCGCCTGCCTACTCCTTAGGACATTCGTCAGCACCAGTGAGTTTTCAAACGTCACTTCGCTCGGCCTTTTTTGAATGACAGTTTTCAGCGTGACTGCGACTCTCTCGGAGCTCAGAGTGCTTTATCTCATTCTCTGTTGTCCTCGGCATGGTATGCTTGGGTTGGAGTGGTGAGAACATGCGAAGCTGAGCAACAACTGCACGGGGGGTAGGGGGTTGTGGTGATCTAGTTGCAAATGCAGAGCCGTTATGTATGGCACATATCCACTCGCGGGATTGAGCACATCGCCCATAGCTCCAGTTGCCAAAAATTAAGGCGATAGTTTTACTGTGCAAACTGCAAAACAAATTATTCACTAGTTCAGAACAGGCGGGTAAGAAAGGAAATGACTGGAACGGGACGCGCGCGTATCAACGTAAATAAGGGGAAATAAATGTTCTTCTCTTTTTTTGCCACGCGCTGAGATTGCAGTTGGTGAATTTTAGTTGGTGAATTTAGTTTTGCCTTGGTATGGCATTTTAACCTGGAACCAGTGCCTTTCCTGCCCTAATGCCTCTTTTGTTGTTCGTTCTTGGCTGGTGAGGCTCTTTCCTGCTTTCTTTGTTTTATTGTGTTCCCACATTTTCCATCCCTTGGTAGGTGTTTCTTTGTTCTAAAACATCGTGCGTATTCTACTCCCTCCTTCCTTCTCCATCTCCGTTCGTTTCTTCTCTTTGCACTTTGCTCGTGTGTCTTTCACTCCTGATACTTGGACATGGCAATGGAATCTCATAACATTCTCATGGCATGGCACAAAGACTTACCTGTGTCTTGTTGGCACTTTGATACTGAACTCGAAACGTTCACGCAGGATTTCAGAGCTTGGAAAATTCTAGACAATTTTCTTGAGTGTGAAAAAAAAAAAAAAGACAACCCTTCTTGCCTCTTATTCTTTTTCACCTTTAGTCCTGCTTACTTTCCTATTCACTTTCACCTGTGTCCTTAATTTCTTTTACATGAAACAGTGCTCCTCTTCACAGGGGTTGCTTTTTTTCCCGTATATCTCCGCCGACTGTACCACTGTGCTCTGTGTTTTGGGCTTTCAATTTCACTTGTGTTTGACACCTCATGGCGCTGAAGTTCTTTACGATGACTTTGTAAAATTGTAGGACTTGTGCCAGTTGGCAGTGCGTGGGTGCACGCACTGTCCGCTCTTCTTGGCGTATGCTGCCTGTACAGTCTGATTGGGCATCTGGCAGCCTATGTGGCTGGCCTAGCACTACTGGGAGCAGCCGTGCTGACTCTGCTGCCCCGGCATCATGGCCTATCGTGTGCCTCGCTGGTGGCAGTCTTCGTTGTTGCCTGGTGAGTGACATGGTGGAGCCGCTTAGTTACACCTTTATGTGGCTAGTCAATCAAGCTACTGAGCAAGCCTCGCCACAGTGGTCTAATGGCTACGGCACTCGCCTGCTGATCCGAAGGTCATGGGATTGAATCCCGGCCGCGATGGCTGCATTTCGATGGAGACGAGATGTTGAGGCCTGTGTACTAATATGCAGTGTGAGTGCATGTTAAAGAAGCTCAGGTGGTAGAAATTTCCAGAGCCCTCCACTACGGTGTCTCTCATAATCATATTGTGGTTTTGGGACATTAAACCCTTAAAATCAGATCAAGCTACTGAGCAGGAGCACACACTGTGATGGCCCCACTGGTTTTCAATTTATGGTTGCTTTTCAGCAACATGACTGTAATGATGCACTTAGATATTTACACTGAATAACATTTCAGCATGCTCTTTAGCATCAAAATGTTCTGTGACAGCCTCTAATGAGAATTTGTGCCGTGTGTGTATGTCATGTAATCAACATGGTGGCTCTGCTTTACCACATCCCTTTAGGCAAAGACGTGCCAGCTGACAGTTCAACACATTTTCCTTAGTTTTCACATTATTTCTGCAGTGCACACTAGCTGCAATGATTCTCGCCAGTGAGGCATGCAAAGGTCAAAACATGGGAGGTCTATATATTTTATCTAGAAATTAATGCTTTCCTGAAAATTTTCGTTGTGGCCACAGCGTGACTTTTCGGAAAAGGCATGGCACTTGTACCATTGAAATGGAAATGGAAAACTGGGCCTGTCCAGACTCCTTGTGTCGGGAGTAGGAGCATGTGGTAACTGCACATTGGGTTCCTAGACTAGGCAAGTGGGTGCATGTGGTGCATGTGGTGCTTCCAACGGTTATGTGTCTGTTGGTGTGTCTGCACTTGTATTACACGCATACCGAGCACAAGCAGCTCTCGAGCTACATAATGTGCATTTCCAGGACATTTTTCTTGAAGCTGAATCATACAATATCATTTGTAATTCAAGCGAAGTTGTGTGATATGCCAGCATGGTAAAATCAAAGCAAGGGCCATCTGGAAAAAGCATGGCTGAATGGGGTAGTATGCTGTCATGGACAAGAGGAGAAAATTAGCCTACCAACATGTAGGTTCCTTCACATCAAGCTGTAATAATATGACGTCGTGGTCTCTCGCATTGTTCCTTCCTCTCTTGTCTATAAAGGCATACTTGAAGGTTATGCATTGCCTGCAATTTTGCATGTTCATCTTGGCTGTTGTCTGTTATTTTGCACTGCATGAAATGGACACTATAACATGTAGCATAGCTGTGTCTACTTATCAGTGTTGTGCATACTGCTTTTCCTTGTCGTTTCTTTCCCTCGCGTCTCAACACTTGCTGTTTCTGTCATTGCTGTCATTGAATAAAGTCTGAATTTGGTCTGAATTTATTCACTGAGTGCTTTGAAAGATGTTATCTTCCGGTGGTCATGAAAGGCAAACTTTAAGAGGCCAGTAAAGCGTAGAAAACTGTGCCAGCTTGAACGGCATAGGCCTCTTGATTACTTACCATCCTTATACTCTTGAAGATGGATATAGTGAATAATAGCATGTGGTGTAGCCAAAGGTTAGACATATACATAGTCTGTTTGCTAATTAGTTGTGGTGCAGCAGTTTGAAAAGTAATGCTTTCCTACAAAGCTCTGAAACCTGTTTTGGCAGGTGTTAACCCTGCAATTTGAGAAAACCTATGCTGGTGAGTTAGCTGTATGTATGCTCATTATGGCCAGTTTGTACACAAGCTTTGCCGTGTTGGCATAGCTACATCTTGATCCAATGCCGGAACCGTCAGAACTGTCATCATTACTCAGTAGCATCATGTTCTCCTGCTTGTCTAAGACTGCTCAACACTCGACAAGGTTCCATATAATACTGGATGCATTTTGATTCAGTAGACATTGCTTGATTGTCGTAAGTATTGTACTGGTGTGCTGTAGTTTGCCATTTACTTTGTGGATCATGTAACTGCATGTGTTCTTGTGGAGATTCCTGTCTGACAGCTAAGTAACACTTTTTGTGTTAGTGGCATGATGCAGTGAACTGTATTCTTTAACCACCCTATACTGCAGGTTAATATCTTTAACCCTGTGCACTCAGCATATTGAGAGGCAAGCCTAGTCCAGAGTTCGATATCGAAATTCAAGGTAGAGTCTGCTGGTATTTCTAAATCTGGAATGCGTGTCTTTTTATGACTGCAGCATACATTTTTCCTAACAGTAAGAACACTTACACCTTTGTGCTGACGTGAATCATCTTTGCCGGTATGCTTGGTATGACTGTGCATGGGAAATGCAAGCATGCGCACACATACACAAACAACTATTGCTTGTTTCTTTAGTTACTCAGAGCATTTCATGGCTTTCTGGCCACTCAATGAACAAATGCAGTGGCCACTGAAATAAAGGTGACACATCTTTATCTTGCTTGCTGGCCTCTGTCATGGCTAGTGGTGAGTGCTCAGTATGTCCTCTACATAGGTAATTTATTGCCTGTTTTACTTCTGTTTAACATGCACTGGTGTGACTAGAAATTGATGTGTTTGGCACGAAGCCTTGAAACTGTTTATGGTGAATTACTTAACTTGATGGCTAACCTGATGATCTCATGTTGATAGGAAGTGTGAACTTAATGCAGGCATAGGTACTGACATTGATAACTCCAAATGGTCTAAATTAAAGCTAAATATATGCATGTATGTGTTAATGTGGGTGTGTAAGGAATAAAAGAAGTAAAGAAGAAAAACTTATCGACCATCTCATGTCGTAATAGTGTAATCAGCAATTGGAATGTGTTAATCAGTCTATCAAAGCTCTTGTCACTTTTCTGCACCACCACTGAGTGCTAATGTTCCTCTGCATGTTGGATGCTATCGTATATGAGGATAATGCTCCCGCTTTTGTTGAGCACCGAAATGGAGTAAGCTCGACGGTGCAAAGAAGCGACAGTTGTTCTGCGGGCCGACTATTCTATTTCAGTTGCTGAGCATTGTACATGCACAGTGCACAGTGCTAAAAACTTCAAGTATAGCAACTGCTATGCACAATTGCTCAAGGTAACCATGTCCTATAATTATGGTCACTCAATTCTGGTCACTATAATTCTGGTCACCAGAGGTGACAGTGGCTTTGATGCAAGTGTACAAGCCAGTATTGTGTTAATGGAGCACAAACTGAAGATTGTGCAAACAGAAGTATGAGCATTACTTAGCCCTAAATTGTCACACTTCCATTCCACGAGCACTGCAGCTGTTCTTCTCTGTGTTAAAATTTGTTATATTTATGCCTCACATGCTTGCACATTTCTATATCTGTGTCAGCTTGCTGTCTATAAACATGGCATTGTGCCAGCTTGCCTGACTGCATTGGTATACATTGTGTTTATGAGACTGGCATTTTCTTTGCAGCGAGCTGTGGCTTGTCGAGCCCAAGTCCTGGCACCAGGTTCGAGGTAAAGCAGCACCGACATTGGCAGCGATGATGTTCTTGGTGCGGCCAGATGACCAGCTCTTCCTTGGACGCAGGCTGCCAGATGGTTCTCTGCATGAAGCTGGTGTCCCTGGCCATTGACATGGACCGGGGACGGCTGGCGACACCCAACCCTGCTGCCATGCTCGGGTACCTGCTGCATGTGGGTTCGGCCTCGTTTGGGCCATGGATAGGGTATGACGCATACACCAGGAGCCTTGAGCCCGTACTTTTAGGGAGCCTCGGGTTCTGGTCATGGATACGTGCCCTAGGCCAGAGCCTGGTGTTATGCAGCACCTGCTTGACTGTGTCCAACTGCTGGTCTACATGGCTGCTATCAAACACGCTAGGCTTTAGGCAAGTTCTACCCTTGACACATTTTCAGCATATGTTATGTTATGCTTTAAGCTTTGTTAAGTACAAGGGATAAAAATAACTGAATGCCATACTCCTGTTGTACTTGACATTGTCGGTGTTGATTTGTGTAAGTCTTGAGCTGTAATAAGGAGGTTTAATAGCAGACATTTGTTATTTGCATTGATAAAAAAAAAAAAGAGTAATGCTGTGTTGTGTGTATTTTATTACTGTCGCGGTTATAGCGACAATGCAGTGAAAACTCACCACTTAGATCGCTGTGATTCCCTGTGTAAATTTCAAACATAGTATTGTACTATGATGCCTCGTGCATGGTATGCTGTGGGACTAAGGGAAAGCATGCAAGGATTTGAAGTGTCTTTGTGATTGCAGACAAGGAGGTTGTGATGGTTAGTGCTGAGTGCACCTGTTCAGGACAGGGTGTGTGCACGTGTGTGTACAGGTGGAGTGTGTGAACCTCTTCCTTTAGCCCTGCTGGGAGGGACTGATTGTTGCTGTGTATGCCCTGTTATTGCAGGCAACCTGTGACTGGTGCAAAGGCTGACCAACTGAAATATCCAGTCACTTTGTGTGCTAGTGGCCATCTTTTTGGATGCTTCATGTCGTTACCCGAAAGTGATGTGTTAGAAAGCCTCTCACCAGGCCCCGTGGTAAATTCTCGTTAATGACTGAATCTTGTAAGCTGTCATCTGGGAAGTGTTTTACTAAAGCAATTTTTAAAACTGTGTTAGTTATTGGGCTCATTAGAAGACATTAAACTGTCTGTTACCATGTCTCTGTGAGGCAATCTTAACTTCCAAGGCAGTGACTACATAGATAACAAAAATGCCTACATAGATGGGAAAATTGTGTGTTTCTTTTGTGAACAGAGATGCAACAGAGACTGAATTGGTGTGGACTATGATTGCAGGTGGCTGGCTGCATATCGGGATGCACTGTCGTTCCGCTTCAGCCATTACTTTATCACGTTCCTGTCTGAAGCTACTGCGGTTGCATCAGGTGTCAGTCATGAGGGTTCCTGGTAAGCCTTGCTCTCTTCCACCAAGAAAGCACCTTATGACTTTTCCTGTTAGAAATTTTGCACCCTTTAAGGTGTAATTCTTTGCTGCTCTAAAAAGGATTTGTATTTTTGTAGTTGTAGTTTCGTTGCACAGCAGTCATCGTCATATATATCAGTATAGCAGGCACATAGTACAGTGTAACCTCACTACAAGTTACAACAGGCCTTTATAGTGAAGATGACATCGGTTTGTTGTAAAACAAGTAGGTAGAATCCAAGTACTGTTGCAAGTGCCTCATGTAAGTACTGAATGGGTCTGTTAAACTGGAGTGAATTATAAGTCTCAGACATGATTGAAGAATGAGTTTGTTCCCATTAAACTGTGCTACTGTGCAAGCTTCTACTCTACTGCACGGTAAACAGCTTGGATGCCCTCCGCATCCATCGCTATCCTTACAAGGCTGTTCTCTTCTCTGCTGCCGTGCTGCTGTTCCTGTCATAAAAGTATTCCATCTGTCAGAGGCTATTGAACTTGGGCATGTCCACAGTACAGAAGTCTACTGTAATGGAATGCTGACCAGCTGGCTGGCCTCGTAATTCTGTCCATTATATCCGAATGTATCTTGTATCAGGATCCATTGTAAAATAAGCTCAGTCAGTGGAAGAGGTGGGAAGGCACCGCAATTTTGTATGGTGTATCTAAGTGTCTATTGTAAACAGATCTGTTATAATGAGGGTATACTTTATTCAAAAAGGAAATGCAAGCAAGCTAGATGGCAACTACTGTTGTATGACAATAGCAGACATGAAACCGTAAAACTGTTCTTGGTGAATGACAGTGGTCATCAACAACATTGTTATAATTTCGACTTCTTGCTGTTGTTCTTCTGGGAACATCCTAGTATTCCAGAAGACACGTGCCACAAATGCACTAAATAATAGAAATGTACACATACACTCATACGTTGTTATAATTAAATGGGATATAATAAAATAATGGGTATAACAAGCACATAAAACTTTCCTTGAAGGCTCCATAAAGATACATGCTTTTGGAACTTCATTTGACTAAAGTAATATTGGTCTTTTAAAGGAGTACTCACGCGAGAATTTTGCATCTTGCATTTTCAGTTGTAGCAGGTTGCTGATGACTCACTCATCACGTGTGGAAACCTTTGCTTCAGCACACAACTGTTATTTATCTAGAAACATCTTTATGGCTGGCCAGTTGCTGGTTCAGTTTCAGGGAGCTTAGAGAAAGGTTTTCCTTTTTTTTTTTATAAATGCAGCTTGGTGAGAAAATTTGGCGACTAACAAAACTGTAATGCTTGTGCCACGCTCAGCAACATGTGCATGTGCTTTACTTTCTGGCAAACAGTAGAAGGTGGCAATACGACAAAAGAATGCAGGATTGTGGGGCCCCCAGTTCCTGACATCCCCAAACAGTAAAACTCTGGCAGGTAGAGCAAACAACAGCAGAAGAGAATGTGCGTGTAGCCAAAAGCACAGCAATGGCAGTAGCAGCTGCCAACACAATCTGGTTGTGGATGGTGGTTGCTTGTTTACATAGAATCTTATTAGATGTCGCGAGGTCCTCCGTTGGAGGCAGGGTTGCACTTCACACACCTTAAGATTGATTTTAAATATGTTCTAGTCTGTATTTACTGTTAATATTTCATAGGTGACTTATGTGTGTTCACACAAATCTGTCCTTCAAGTTATGTCACCTTCAAAATTTTGCATCAGCTCTCCTGTAACGGAAAAAGCAAGCCGACATTCTGTAAAACTGACTCCCTGTTCATTTTAATCAGCAGTGCTATTTTTTGCGGCGTTCAGTAGCCATTCAGTGCAGTAATTCACAACTCCTGTGGCACACGCTACCTTCCTTCATAATTATCACAGTCTTTTTCACCCCCTTTACATCTCTCGCTGCAGCATGTCCCACAGGCTGGTGCAGCTGGGTATGGTTGGTACTTGGTTCGAGATTGCGGCAGCTAGACATGGTTAAAGCATGGTTTTTGAGATTGCGTTGTAGCAACGTTGAAGGCCATATGTTAGCTCTGCAGTGGTACATCCAGCACTAGAGAGATGATAGAGGAATGTGGTGGCGAGCTGTTGCTTGTGCGTGGTTGTGAGAAATGAGTGCTCATCATAGCAGGCTGGATCAATGGCGAAGAGTGCACGCAGCGTTGTGCCTGAATGTTGCTCATTAATGAAACATATAGTATCATTTTTTTTTTTTTTTGGCGTCAAAAGAAGTAAAAGACCGCCGCATGGGAACACAACACAGCTATCACAAAGGCTGTCTTACTAGGTGCTAAATTACGTGGTGCCATTTCTATAGATTTTTCTCGACTGCATTGATATAATTTCATTGCACATGTTGCTTATAACATTACTGCAGGCTGCTGTGCAGTTTTCATTCCATGTTGAAGTTTTTGCACATTATTGGTTGATGCCGCACTAATAATGGGTCTGATAAAGTAATGGATATCACAAAGTTATTTTGGCTCTACCTCCAGCTTTGTTACAGAGAGGTCTGAGCATATGTCGAAAGCGATCTTTGTTGTCTAACAATGAACTGCACGGGTTGCACACATCTAAGTTCTCTTTTCACTGCAGCCCCGCCACGGTGGTCTAGTGGTTATGGCACTCGGCTGCTGATCCAAAGGTTGCGGGATTGAATCCCGGCCGCGGCAGCTGCATTTTGATGGAGGCCCTTGTCCTGTGCAATGTCAGTGCACTTAAAGAACCCCAGGTGGTCGAAATTTCCGGAGACCTCCACTATGGCGTCTCTCATAATCAGTGCCGGTTTTTAAGACGTTAAACCTCACAAATCAATCATCAATCAATCTTTTCAGTGCATTGTAGTACCAGTTGTGAGAAGTAGGAACAGCACCAAAACCAAGTTTTGAAATTTAACTCTTCATTGGGCAAATTTGTGTCTCAAACGACAAGCAATGGCAATACTGTAGTGGTGAGCACAGTCACTAATTATTGAATCTTATTTAACAAGTTTAGTAAACATGCTACATTTATGCATCCCACTGTTCATTCCACGACAATCGCTTTTGCTTGTAAACATTAAAAAATGAACAACACTGTATTTTGTGATGGGCTTATAATCACCAGTCACACCTTCCCTGCCAAAGAATAGACCCTTTTAATTATTTGCAAATGCATGTCCTGCCATGCTGACGAAGACAAGTCCACTTGTCAGAACGTTGGCTCCAGTTACATTCCCTGTTCATCATTTTTAACGATCTGTTCATCAATGCTGCAGTTTGTATTTCATGCAGGTTTATATCATGAGGGCCTGGACTACATTTTTCATGTTAATGCATGGGCAATCTATGCTTGTGCATGCTATTTGTAGAATTGACTACGGCACCACAAGATGGCCAAACTGCGTGACAGGAAAGCTAGCTTTATACTTTTCGGAATGGTCAGTTGATGACATCATTCAAGAAATTTTTCATACTCATGTCAAGTGACGACTTGGCAACAGGTTTAGTCTGGTGAAAATGAGCACCACCGTAGAGTAAAACAATGACCTTCCAGTGTTTATGAAAAACATTGATCTTTGGGGCAACTGCATTTGATCTCTCTCCAGGGCGTTGCAGCTGTGTTCCCCTCTGGATGTGGAGCTTCCCCGGTCACTGGTGCAAGTCGTGGTGCACTGGAACCGTGCCATGCATGGTTGGCTCAAGCACTGTAAGTTCGTCAGAAGGCGGGCAGCCGTTGAAGTGGACGTGGAGGGGGGAATCTGTGTGAAGATGTATTTCAGGTCACAAGGCCGCACTTGGGAAACCTTGGATCCCTGCTGTTGACATATGCAACAAGTGCCTTGCTCCATGTGAGTAAGGGTGTGTGTCTACCATTCGTTTGCGGGTGCCTAGCCTCTGGTCCCCTTTATAGGCCAACTCCGGTGATTTTTTTTAAAGACAATAGTCTTTCTTGGGATACTTCAACGCAGAAATTTTGGTCTGTCTGTCTGTGTGTGTGTGTGTGTGTGGGTGTGGGTGTGGGTGTCTGTCCTGCTGCGAAAGGTGAACCCCTTTCCTCAACGACCACCCAGCTTGAACTGGTGGCTACCTTCATACTTCTGAACACAGTCGACCAAAAAGCAAATATTACGCATATCTGAGGCGCAACATCAATACGTAAGTATTAGATGGTGTGTTCCTTTAGTAGAAAATACATAGATGCATAATGCTAAAGACCCTAGTGCTTGTTAGGATGCGCAAAAGCGGACGTTTCCTACGCAGTTCTGCGTACTATGCAAGCTTCTTGCGTTTCCCGGTATCATGGCCAGATGGCGCCCATATCTCACGCTCGTGCCAAACGGGTAGCACAAGGCAGCGGAACGGCCGCGTGCCACTCCTGCCCCCCCGTCCCTTTCTCTCCTCGCGTCTCTTCGTTTTCCCTCTCGCTTGCGCGACTCGTCGGGGAAATAGAAACACGTGAACCGGGACTCATGTAGTACGGCCGGTAGAAGACTATAGTCTTTCGACGACATTTGCAGCGAAGCACGGAGATACGCGGCCAATTTTTTTTTAGCATGTCAAGGCAATGGTGGATTATATCTTCCTGAGGTGGTCCGGTCACATTCCTGACAGTAGAAGTGCTCAGCAAATGCGAAAATAATTTTTAATGGGTGAGAAAGCACAAAACCAAAACCGAAATCCAATCCAGCAGTGACGTCAAATCAGTCAACCTGCCTTTCGCATGGTGCAGCAGCCGCTGCGCTCTTCGCATAGCGTTAATGTCGTGAAGGTTGGCGGCACACATAGGCCTCGAAGGATATGGTATGGTACCGGTGTGCTTCTGTCGCTTTGTTGATTATGACATCAAGACACAGTGTGGCCAATAATTGTAGGAAGCCAGATGGGTGGTTTGAGGTAAACAGTAAAATTTGAATTGCGAGCAATATGTGCATCTCTCGAGCCTGTAATCTTGCACAAGTGACGGAAGTGGGCCAAGGAACGTACCCAGTGAATTTTGTTGAGATCTATTGACCTTGAAAAGTCGCCGGAGTTGGCCTTTAAAGGAGTACTGACGCAAAAAGTTGCTGTTTTATTAAGTCACTGGTGATCCACTTGTCCTGGCTGGAAACACTGCACCACTGCACAACATTTAATTACTTGGAATCTTTTATTTGGTTATTTATTTGTTTGTTTGTTTGTTTATTTATTTGTTTGTACATACTGTAACCCATTAGGGCTATGGTAGGAGTGACTGTACATGTAAGAATAAGTGCAATACGTAGAAACAGCAACATCAAAATGGAAAAAAATGTAAAGGAACTATATACATCAGTAACAGCACTTAAGAATTGTAAAGCATTTAAAAATTGTAATCGCAAGTGCATTCATTATTCGAGTAAATACGGTATGTCTTTCTGCCCCGCCACGGTGGTCTAGTGGCTGAGGTACTCGGCTGCTGATCCGAGGGTCGCGGGATCGAATCCCGGCCGCGGCGGCTGCATTTCGATGGAGGCGAAATGTTGAGGCCCGTGTGCTGTGCGATGTCAGTGCACGTTAAAGAACCCCAGGTGGTCGAAATTTCCGGAGCCCTCCACTACGGCGTCTCTCATAATCAGAACTGGTTTTGGGACGTAAAACCCCAAAAAACAACAACAACAACAACGGTATGTCTTTCTTACCGATAAATAGTTATGTAGGCCTTACCAGACGCTGCAAGAGACCCGTGATGTCACATGTATTAGCGCTGGAACTTGAAAGTGGTGTTGCCACCCGTATTTTCTGTTTGCGTGTTTCATAGCTTATCAAGGGTCTTCTCCTAGCAAAATTGATGTTTTTGGTATTGTGAAAAGCTAACGTACTGCTGAGAAAAATGTTTCTTTTCACTTTAGTGTCCCTTTAAACATGTTCTAGGCTATACTTGCCTTTGCTATTTTGCATATGATGTGTGTGTCGACACAAGTCAGTCTCACGAGTTTTCTCACATTAAAGGGTGTGCTGGTACACCTTTAAAGAGACAAGTGGTTTTAAAGAGACAAGTGCAAAATTTTAAACCACATATAAAGCCTGTTTTCAAACAGGTTAGATATAAAGAGGTCATTGTACAAAATTACCGTATTTACTCGCATAATAAATGCAACTTTGGTAGTCAGATCGTGGATTTCTTTTTCTCCCACGTAATAAATGCACCCCCCAACCTTGAACCCCCACAGTCCCACTATCGGCCGCGCTGTGTAATTCCCACATCACCTGATCTGTGGTGTCTGGGAGCCGTTTGGCGCACCAATTCATAACCCCTGTGTCCCAATAAAACTGCTGCATGTTACCGGGCATAGCTGTGTGCAAGCGGCAATAACATTATTTACTCGCAAATGCTGCATTTATCCGCCCTATTGCAGTTCCCTCACGTGTGCTGCTGTGCGTGCTGCGCAGGCTGGTGCTGCTAAGCCTAAGCATTGTTGGGGCATGGTCTTCGAGATTGCCACGATGTAATCTGAGATGTCTAACGCGCATGACTGAGAGGCTCAGCACAGCTACAAGGGAGAAATGTGATGGTGTGCCGTTTTGCTTGCAATGATGGGAAACATGT
Organism: Hyalomma asiaticum; assembly: GCA_013339685.2. Taxonomy (NCBI): domain Eukaryota; kingdom Metazoa; phylum Arthropoda; class Arachnida; order Ixodida; family Ixodidae; genus Hyalomma; species Hyalomma asiaticum. The sequence continues at coordinate 70,689,726 of CM023486.1, read as the reverse complement.
ACTCTCCCATCACAGCCGCCGGCAAACACTACCGTACGCCATGCGGCTAGGCGTCTCTAAGATTGCATTGGCAACGTAGCAACTTTGAATGGCCTGCAAGCCGGCCAAGCTGGCTCGGCGAGGATCATTGGCCTACACTTCATGTGTGTCGACATAGGAACTATAGAAACTCTTTGCGCAGCGAGGACTGTGCCATGCCGCTAGTTCATTTGTTTTCTCGCTGTTAACCGTTTGACATGCAGCGTTGACATTTTTCCGGTTTCACGGCGCTGTGGGTTAACCACGTGCTAAAGGGAAGAGAAAGGCCATCCCAATTGAAAAGAAAACGCAGCCACCATAAAGGCTGTCGCCGCGGGTGCTGAGCCGCATGGTACCGACGCCATATAGCTCCTTTACTGATTTTTAAATGAAATTTCATCACACGCATAGCTCTAAGCATCACCGCAGGTTGAAACGGCGTATTTTTTGCATGTTAAAATGTTTTTCTCCCCTCGAAAAGATTTCGTATAAAACTTACCCTGCATAATAAACACATTCCCCAACCTTTGTTCTGTTTCTGGGCAAAAAATTTGTTTTCATTACATGAGTAAATACGGTATTTGTTATGTGGGAGCTTGCAGAAGCAGATATCATCAGTTCCAAAACTGAAACAAAAAAATTGACACCATCTTCCCAAGGGGAACCCTGATGGGATGCGAAGCAGCAGTGTTGCGCACGGGTGGCGTCACGGGTTGAACGGCGCTAACGCGGGTGCTTTGCATCCCATCAGGGTTCCCTCTGGGAAGATGGTGTTAATTTTTTGCGCGTGAACCGACGAGTCGGCGGTGTAGCGAGCGGCGGTAGCGGCAGGTGTTGCGGGCGCTGCGGCGAGCGCGTGGCAGGCGAGGGAGAGAGTGACGTCAGCGCGTACTGCGAGAGGAGTGTGACGTCAACGCGCAGCTGCGGCGTGACCTACTTGGCACCGCTCCAACACCTGCGGCAAGGGGAGCGCATTGCGGCGCGTTCGTCCGGACACACGGAGGGACAGCGTTACACAGGCTAGTCAAAGAGCTGCTTCGCATCTAATACTGCTTTTACTGCACGCCAGAAATGATGCACTGCCGAGAACACTGAGTATGAGTACACTAGTGCAGCATTTCAAGCCATGACCCCGGAAATGAGGCAGCTCCCACTGATAGCTAGAAAATCTTGGACAGCATGGTCTGGGATTTTAGTCTTATCTTTAAACCACCAGATGCATGCATCATCTTCAAAGGTGCGATACCACTAGTAAATGTAGAAACTGACAGCACATGCGGCAGCACTACGAATGAGAGGAACCTAATTTCACTTGAGCCTTCCTTGAAGTGGAATGGGAAGCCAACAAAATACAGCATTCATACTCACTCAGTAAAGCTCATCACTGCTTTGTGGGGATAGTGAAAGTTGACATTTTCAATGATACAAGCCATGAGTAATACCTAAGTAAGTGAACACCTTCACGGGCCAGTATCGCTTTTTTTTATCCTTTGCATTCATTGGGATTTCTTGCTCATGGACAATACCCCCCCTCTTATCTCCCCCTCCAAAATTTTATGCAGCATGATGTCCTTAACACTATTGCGTGATGTCCTTAATGCTATTGCACTGGCATCGTAGATAATGGGTACACTGCCATACTGTGATCAGAGGTGCAGATGTTTGTTCGTCTGTCTTTCTCAACAGGGCCTCAACTTCCAGTTGGCTGCAGTGTTGCTTTCGCTGGCTGTTTACAGCTATGCTGAGTATGGTAAGCAATCTGTAGACCAAGGTCTTTGATGATGGCCTTTCATAGTGGACTACTAATGTGCAGTACTGAGGCAAAAGCTGAGCCAGGTGTATGATGCATGCATTGGAGCCCGTCCCTGCCGTTCCAACTGTGAGAAGCACCAACTGCAGGTGAGGCTTGTGTAGCTTACACACCTCAGCATTGAAGTTTGTTTCATATTTTTCAACATTGTAATCGTTGATGCTATGACGAAATCCTTCACCTTACTGTATTCCAGTTAGAAAGTAATTTGCTGAAGATCTGTCTGTTGCACTTGCATATTACAACAGGAGGGCATTGTATGGAAGGTTTTCAAGTACAGCCGCTGCCAGGATTGTGTAAATTGAGTGTGAAACTGCACATTGATTTGGAAACTAATACTGTTGACCCCTTTTAAAAGAGACAATTGGGTATGAGAGACATTGTTTACTCACATGGTTGGCTGCCATATCTTGCCCATTAGTTGGCCCTCTTTCGTAACAGACTTGCTCCTGAGGACAACTGGTTATCAAGAACAAAATATCTTTAAATGCTGGTCAGTGGTCTTGCTTGTAACAGCCCCGCCACGGTGGTCTGGTCGCTAAGGTACTCGGCTGCTGATCCGAGGGTCGTGGGATCGAATCCCGGCCGCGGTGGCTGCATTTCGATGGAGGTGAAATGTTGAGGCCCGTGTGCTGTGCGATGTCAGTGCACGTTAAAGAACCCCAGGTGGTCGAAATTTCCGGAGCCCTCCACTACGGCGTCTCTCATAATCAGAACTGGTTTTGGAACGTAAAACCCCACAAAACAACATTGCTTGTAACAAATATTTTAACTCTGAGCGAACCGCTGTTGGCTCCTGACTAGCTCACTTGTGAAGACAAAAGGAAATGATAACCACATTACGTATGCGAGTTGTGGTGGTGAAAACATTCTGTTCTGAATGACGCAGTCCACCAAGCAAATCACCTAACATGAAAGTGAATGGTATTCCACCATGGTATTCCCCGCACCTCCACCACTTGTGAGGATGCGGTTGTCGCAGTGTATTTATTAGGCCTCGATGATGCAGCGAACTGGCAGCGCCCAAAGCACCGAACAGACTACAGATGATTACCTACACCCGATAAAGAAGAAGCCTTTGTGATGATGATTATGTACAGATGACGAAGAGGAGCCTTTTAAGTGCCCACAATATAATAAACACTTTGCAACAAGCTGTAGCCTTGTCTTGTGGCCTGTTTAGTTGTAGTGTACCCCTATTGAAACAAGGGTTCATAAGAAATTGAGAACGTAGTTCTCTGCTTATAAGCGACGACTCATGTAAGGGACAGAAACTGCATTTGGTGTGTGTCTTGCATAATGGGGTTGAACCGTACTCCTGTCACATGGACGAATTTAGTGCAAACTTGAATGAGTACACTCAACCACTAGTGTCAGTCGCAGTCTGTCACATGGGAACAGTTGCTGGCAGCCACTAATGAATGTGCTCTTGAGGAAACATGTTCTGCGAACTCGTCTCGTTGTGCTAAAGTGTGTAGCCTGAGTAGTTGTTGCCTAAAAATAAAGTAATATTGAAAGTACAATCGGTAGTATATGTTTAAGCCATCAGTTTTGTTATTGGGAATGTTTTTCTTGGTAAGAATTATGTACTGCACTTGAAAAATTGTCATGGTTTTGCCACATTGGTTGTGCATGCAGTAGGAACACAACAGAACAAGCACGGCATCATATGCGCAGAGATGTATGATGTGCTTGTATTTCCCACACTTGTTCTGAGGTGCCGCCTTGCCAGGAATGTCGTAGTTAGATGCATTGGTATGGCGCCCGTCCTTTCCTTTCTAATGCTTGTCAATGTCTAGCTGAAGTTCGTCTCTGCAGCCTCATTGAGTTGTTCCAGACTAATGGCGTTCCTCTTCTTCCTTTCACTCATCAGTGCATTGATGTCATTTCTGTGTGCAGCCTTGTTAAGTTGCTTTAGTGTAATGTCGATGCTTAGCCCAGTGGTTAAATCAGCTTTGGAATGTCTGAGCTTAGCTTTAAGATCCGTCAGGACGCTGCAGTGGTTATGGTGCGTGACTGCCGACCTGAAGGACTCAAGTGTAATCCTGGCCACAGCAGTCACTTGTTCGATGCAGGTGAAAAGGCTACAGTCCCATGTACTGTGCATCTTCAGTGCATGCTAAAGAACCTCGGTGGTCGAAATTTCTTGGGCCCTCCACAACGGCATGCCTCATAATCATATCATGCTTTTGGCATGTAAATCACTAGTGATTGTTATTATTATTAATGAAATTTGCCACTGCCAGCATTTTTCTCCTCTGGGGTTCATTTTGTTTTCTATATATCATGCATCGATTTCTTTATAGTGATTCGTCTTGCATCAGGTCATCCAAAACGTCAGGGTGGCGGTTACGGCAGAACGGCAGCTGGAGTGTTCATATAGTCGCTGTTGGAATAAAACTTGTTTAGTAGTCTTGCTGTCAGGCAGTTCACAGCCACAGCTGCTTGAGGCATGACCATGCTCATGCCATGTACTGGCCACATTGTTTGTGCCTCATAAAGTTCATAAAGTGCAATGCATGTAGAGTTAAATCAGAATGGTATTTCATTCAGAATGAACTGCATTAATAGCAGTGCCTTGTTCATGAATTCATTGAGGTGGACACTTTTAATGGATTTAAACATACTTATTAGAAACATACTTTCGGCACTGTTGGGAAGTAGGCTGGCAGCATGTGTTGTGGCCTACAGTCGCCTTGACCATGGAAACTGTCTTTTGCAGGCCAACCAATGGGGTGTTCGTTGTGCCAACCTGGCCCTAGGGCTGTTAGCAGCTTTCCACTTGGCCTACCTGGGACTGATGTTTGACACTGAATCCCAGCAAGAGCAGGTAGGGGTACCCCACTCATATTTTGGTTGTGCTCAGGGGATACACTGAATTCATTGAGGAAAATGGACACTGTAATGAAGGAAGAGGCTTGACACAAAACAGTAGTGTCGTATGATTTTCTCTTCACTATGAAGTTTTGAATATGTTCTGATGATTGGTAGCTCCCTTGGGTACCAAGACTCATTTCACTGAAAGTGCAATTTATGAATATGCCCAAGTAGTGTCATGGTTTGTTTAGTAATCGTCAAAACAACCAAAATGGTTTGTTGAAACAACCTTTGCTAATGTGACACTTATTTTAATCGATCATTTCATTAGAAAATGAAAGAAGTGTCAGTTACACACCTGACTGAGCTTTAAAAGATACATTAACTGTATGGATGAGTGCAAAGAAAAGCCTGGTTGTCACCACTGATTGCATCATAGCTTTGTATAAACCAAAGGTGTTGTTAATCATTGGGTTGCCACTCTTCATTCCACATGGACTTTGCAATAGAAACGAATGGTGCAGTCTAGCTCTAGTAGTGAATTAACTGGGCTGGAGGAGTCACGAGTCTGACTGCATGACCTACACAAGGCTCCGATATCTATATCGAACAGCTTGGTTGCCAGTGTGCCTGATATCCATAGGAAGCAGTTGGTCACAATCGTCACCTTCCGACAGATCGTTGTTGTGGGTGCCTATCACGTCCTGCATTATTCCTTCCTCATTCAGCTGCCCGGCAACTGCGACAGGATGGATGGATGGATGGTTAGTAGCTTAACCCTTTGTATCAGGTGGCAGCTTGCACCACCTAGCCTATACATCTGTGCCCATTTCGGATGATGCCGTTGACCGTGCAGTTGGCTTATGCAGCATTTCTTTCCTTTTTTTTTTTTTTTTTCAGCTGTACAGCAGCATAGCCCTTCGCAGTGCTGCTAAAATTTTTCTGAATTAACGAGAGTTCCGCTCCATAGACTCCTCTATATAATTGTAGGGACCACACTTGCTGATTGAGTTAACAGATTTCCCAATTAACATGGGTCAAATTAACAAACTTTCACTATACCATCGTTATGCCTGAATTGTAGAACTTTCCTGCTCCGCAAAGGTAGCTTACAACCTCTTTCAGCTCCTCTCCGGTTCTGAAATGCGTCCCACCCAAGTGTTTCTTCAATTCAGGGAAGAGATGGTAGTTGTTTGTGGCAGGCCTGTAGGCAGGAACTTTTTTTTGGAAGGGGCCCACTTGCTGAAGGCCTTGACTATTTGAGAAAAACATCTATTTTCATTATTTCTTTACAGTAAAAATTGCAGTATGTACAATAAGTGACTCTTTATTAAACGAAACGTTAATAGGCTTAAATCGTATGTTATTAGCTCTACACTGTGTTATCAACACTACCCCCAACCAAAATTTCGGGATGGGTCCGGGACCCTAGGGCACCCCCCCTGGATACGAGCCTGACCTGGGCTGTAGGATGGGTGTGTGACAGTATACAATCTAAATTTGTTGATAGGATTGTTTGTTACTCGGAAGATGTGCAGACAAGCGTTGTCCTGATGGAAATACACTCCCTTTGTGAGTATGTACCCCTTTGTGGTCCACATTGATTGTTGTACCAGCAGGTATGAAATCACACAACGTCCCCTTCTTGTCCCAAAAGATGCCCGCTGTCACTTTGCCGGTAGGCAGTGTTTGTTTGAACTTCCGCAGCTTTGGTGATTGTGGATGTTCCCACTGACAGTATTGTTGTTTCGTTTCCAATGTCATGTATTGAACCCAGGTCCCGTCCTCAGTGATAACAGCGTCCAAGAATTCCTTGCATCAGTTTTGTAGGCCTGGAGAAGTTCGCAGGCCACTTGAATATGTTGCCATTTGTGGTCTTCCATAAGCATCCTTAGGACCTACCCTGCACAAACCTTTGCATGCCTTAAATGGGCTATCAAAATTTTGTCAATGCACGTCTCGCCGACATAAGGGATCATCTCAAAGAGCTCCCATACTGTCACCCTTCAATCTTTCAGCATTGTTTCTTACACTTTTTCAATTGTTTCACCCAGAACCAATGGCCTTCCAGAATGCTGTTTGTCATGGACATCTGCATGCCCGTCTTTGAATTCTCTGCACCATTTACCCACATGTTGTACGCTCATACACTTTTCTCCATAGACTTCACACAGTTGGAAATAGACGACCATTGACACAATGTTTTTTACTCGCAGAAAATGAATCGCAGATCGTAATTCGCAGCGGGTGGGGAAGAAAGTGGGAGCTCCATCTCTAACGGCTGCCAAGCCAAGACTGATCACCACAGACAGCTCGCCAGGGCAGAGACTGGGAGAGGGGAATGAAGCTACACGGCAGTGTCACCAGATTCCACCGTAACAACGTTCCTTGCGACTGCAAATTCTTCGGAACATTATTTTATGGACAGCTTCGTAGCATCCAGAGTCAGCCCCGCCACGGTGGTCTAGTGGCTAAGGTACTCGGTTGCTGATCCGAGGGTCGCGGGATCGAATCCCGGCCGCGGCGGCTGCATTTCGATGGAGGCAAAATGTTGAGGCCCGTGTGCTGTGCGATGTCAGTGCACGTTAAAGAACCCCAGGTGGTCAAAATTTCCGGAGCCCTCCACTACGGCGTCTCTCATAATCAGAGCTGGTTTTGGGACATTAAACCCCACATAACAACAACAGCATCCAGAGTCAGTCAGTCGGGTTGCATCAACACCTGATGATACAGTCGAGCCCGTTTATAACGAACCTGAGGGTCACGTGCCTTTTGTTCGTTACATCCCGAAGTTTGTAGTAAATCGAAAAAAACCGAAAGACAAGTTGCAAGTCAAAGCAAAATTTATTCTTTTGCAAAAAAGTCTGTCATAGTCTGTTTCTGCAGTGCAGATCCGATGAGGGTGGTCTCTAGCTTGGCTAGAGAAGCAACGTGTTCTTCACCGAGGCCCCTGGCATAGACGAGTTGTCTTAGATGATCAACGTAGCCCATCGCTACAGCTGTACTTACGGGCGCTGGCTCGTAAATTTCATTGTCGTCGTCATCCGATACCTCCGAGTCGCTCTTGCCGCGCACTTCACTAACAGTACCCTCGTCGGTGCAAGGTTCCGCAGTGTCAGCAGCATCATTGGCAGAAATGAAATCGTCCCGGCCATTGTCATGACCAACGATGTCGCTGTTGACGATGCGCTGCCACAAATCGCCGCCGGACTGGTCATCTTCAGAGGCCTCGGGCTCGGCATGAGGCTCTAAATGGACGAAGCCGGCCTTGTGAAAACGTTTCCTTACGCAAGTGGGCGTCACCTCTGCCCAGGCAGCCTTCACCATCTCGACGGATGAATAGAGCGACACATGAAGTGGCAGGTTGGCTGCCGGGCGGTCAGCGGCAATGAGCAAGCGCTCCACAACGCGGCGCCTATACAATGCCTTGAAAGCACATATTATACCTAGGTCAAGCGGCTGCATCTTCGACATGGTGTTGGGCGGCAGAAAAAGCAGGGTCACTGCCGTCATCGAAGTTTGCACGTGATGTGCAGAGCAATGGTCAACCACGAGCAGCACGCGCCGGCCTTGCTTCAGCATGTCGCGGTCTAACTCCCCCAACCACTCTGCGAACAAATCACGTGTCATCCACGCCTTAGTGTTGTGCCTGTAGCGCACAGGGACATAGCTCCTGAAGCAACGTGGCTTCCTTGATTTACCGATTACAAAGGACACGCGCCGGTCACTGCCATCCATATTTGTGAACAGAAGCGCCGTGACACGCACTTTACTGTGCTTCCCGCCAATGCACATGTTGCCTTTCATGGTGTGCGTTTTATCCGGCAACATTTGGTAGAATAATGCAGTTTTGTCTGCATTATAGACATCTTGCTCCGTGTAGCTTGAAATAGTTGCTCTGTGTTTTTCAAGCCAAGTAGCAACGTCTTCATCACTTGCTGAAGCCGCCTCGCCGACAATCGATTTAAAAACTATGCCATGCCGGTACCTTGAAGCGATGTAGCCAGTCGTCACAGGTTTACAGTATACCGTACATTTTAGTGAGCGTCAATTAATCGTCAATGGATCTGTGTTCTCCCTCGTACGGTCCCGCCATTTTCCCGCCATCATACCTGAAAACTCTCAGACGACATTTCTCTCCCTGAATAGGTAGAATCTCAGCGGAATGTTTTCTTACACCTACATCATTGAATGTGCCTGCATCGAGTGGGATTTGTTGTACGTTTTCAGTGCCCCTCTCTTACACTTTGGTGACGAATAACAACGTGAGGGCCATCTTTTCTTTGGAACAATGTCTTCGAGCGTCTGTGCATTTTATTTCGTTCATCGACTGCTGCAGAGGCATTTTTGGCTTAAACATTTTCCTCACTGCACACCTTTGCATTAACGTTTCAGTCAGCTGGGCACAATTAAGGGCAGAATGCTGCGCATTGCACTATGCATAAGCAGACCGTAAAGTTTGTAGGTGCGAACAGTAAACCCCTGGAATCGTGGCACAATTGGGGGCTGCGCGAATTTTAGCATTTACTGTGACCCCTTGACAGCCGTGCGCATTCAAGCGACATGACGGCCACATATGCCACACGGACACTTTTGATCTCTGTCTGCGCCAATACGGATCAGGTGCTACCACTCAGCAACCCTGATCGGGATCAAGGTGATTGTGATTTGGCTCACCAAATCATGCACGAAACCTTTTTGGTCATGAAGTAGCGACCACTATGGATTACGATAAGGAAACTGATCTGGATCGGCTGCCTCTCACGGTAATTAAGCAGTGTGCCTTGTGACACTCTGAATCGCGTGCGAAGCTGACATGTACCAGAGCATTGGAAATATACGATTCATCACTATTACTCAGGTGCTCAGGCAGCCTGAGCAACAGCATAGAAAACTTTGGGCAACTGACACGGCATCAATTGTAACACGGTGTCCATATGTGTCACTTGTACCTATCGCATGCTATTGTCAGAGACTTTTAAGATTAGATTACACTGTTACCACATATCAGACACAGATATTATTGTTTACCCGGTAATAAGCAGGCAAAATAATAAAGAACACGTACGATCTTCGTATGTGACGGCATGTAACTCTCAGCCACATGTCTGTGCTTTCTTCTGTCATGTTGAAAATGTGACTGCTTTGGTGCAGTTTGTGTCCCTTCTCATCGATTGCCACCCTAAAATATCCTGCGCTGTTAACTTGCTTGAAGCGCGCCTGTTTTATTGCACCTGTGGCCATCACGCATGCAGATTTTCACATAAAGCAGACATAGTAGATGGAGTTCGCAGCATGCGAGTGGACATTGAGGTGGCCACTCGTGGCGCTGGCGCACTGCCTTGCTGCGCCACCTGTAGGTGTTGCACGTTCCCCATGGTGCTCCACTGCACCAGCATCACTGCCATAAGTCCTGTATAAATTAATCAGGCTCACTTGCACATTCCTGCCTTTAAATTTGTGGCTTCATGGTGTCTTGCAAACCTCCTTGCTCTGTTGTATGCAAGCCAGATACCAAAACTAAGAAGTTTTGGTTAAAGCAGCCATCCTTGCTGCAGACAATCAGAGAGGGACGCTCCCACGTAGTGTTTTACAGTGAGGCTCTTAGCCTCCGGTTGGTCGGGATTTTTCGGGGCAATATCGTCCTCGCAAAAAACACTGGTAGCACCACCCAGAAAGAGTTGTCATATGGCAGCTGCCGGCACATTGGTATTAGTGGTTTTGTGCATTGCGTGATGGAGGAAAGGAAAATTAACTACCACTCTCTGAAACATTACCCTCCCTTCATGCATGCTATGTAGAATGTGTGAAGGGCATTCCTAAACCGTTTGCGTACTGTTGGTGGCTGCAGTGTCCTTTATGGTGCCAGCATATGGCCATGCGCTTCTTCTGGGCAGGGCTTATGTAGCTCTAAAAACAGCGAAACAGGACGATAGTGGTTGCTTATGGGTTTGACTCTCGTGATGCGAGAGAAAACGCTGGGCTCTTGAGGCGTGACATGGAAAGGGTGTAAGGCCTGGTGAAAGAGCCGATGGCACAGCCATCTTTGCAAGAACACTTGGGTCTAGAACCGTATGAGCTCCAATCCCAAATACTTGACTCTGCTGGCTGCAACAGCGACTGTGCCAACGATGTGGTGTAAACACAGCAGATGAAATGTTACTTATATACAAAATGCACATCTACCTTAGCACAGGCAAAACAAACATTGAAAAATTCATGTCAAGACACTTTTCTTAAGCTGAAAGAGAAGATGTACTCGTCGTAATAGTTGGTGATATTTTGTGAACATTGTGCAGACAGACGAATGGGAGTGGTTTGTATCTTTCACCAAAGAAGCATCAGGAATTTTGTGCATCAGTGACAGAAACGAACCCACAGCGCAGATCATGTCTGAATTCGGTTTCCATTGCAAACATGCGCAAGGTGTTCACCAGACCCATCACCATGTACCACAGCGACCACTAGGCTATCATTACTATTATAATGAGATAAAAGCATTACATCAGCAGTTGTAGTGTAGATTGCCTAACATAAGTTGTGGTGGTGGAGTTCTTTAATGGTTTCACTGCACATTCACTTTTACTGGGTGGAAAGGAGGGATTTTTTTTCAATGCTCTTTTTCTTTCCAAGAATATTGACTGTATTGGCTGAGCGGCTGGCCATACTGGCACAAGTCTATTTGGTATCCATTTCAATCCATATCAGAGTTAAATAACTGGAGAAGCTAGGCCATCATGAATGCATTTGAGTATTAAATCATCAACATGAGGTAGAAAGAAAAAGAACTTAAAACCATCTCTGCCGTATTAGCTGCTTCAGTGGATAACTCTCAGAAAAAGGCTTGTGCCTTTCCTAAGGTTGGTGTTCTGATGTACCCTCATCATGAAAACGAACAGTTTGCTAAAGACTGAGAAATGTTATATGGGAGAACAGGGGAACATTACCTAGATGTACAAGAGATGTCCCAGCAAATGCATTAACATTGTGGAGTTGTGCACATGTTGAAAACATAAGGAGGGGGAACACATAAGCTGGCACAATCAAAGCACCCCTGCCCTAATGTTCAGCACTGCCCACAGGAGAAACTAAAACGGAGTCGAGCTGTATTGTGTTAAGTATGATGGAGGCGTTACAAGTTTCAGTCAAGCATTCACTCTGCCCCACAACCACTGTTAAAGCGATCGTGAAGCAATTCTGACGCTTTTGTACAAATGAGTTGATCTGGTAGCGTAAGTCTTTATCATCATCATTAGCAGACCAATGTTAGTGCTGTACATTAAGCATGTAGTTTACAACAAGGTTTTAAGCATTTGTGTTGCTACAGATTGAAGTGAATGAAACAAAAGGGTTTTCAACTGCCCTTGGCTATGGGTCATTCCATGGGCAAGCAACTTCATGGAGGCAAATGACATGATTGGCTAGCACACTGAAGTCATGAATAAGTTTCCCATATTAATTGTAAACAAATATTGTTCATAACAGTTGAAACAATTTACAATCTGTTTTGCAACAGGTGAGTGGGGTAACTTCGGTGTTTTGATATAGTGGCTATCCAATTTATGCCAGGATCCACATGTTTGCAGCCATAGTTCCCTCCTGGAAATACCACCGCAACTTCTGCATTTATTTATGCTTGTGGGTAATTATTGTTAAAGAGGTTTTGTTTGTTTGAATACTCCTTAGTGTCTTTAGATCATTAGTGTATCAGAGAAAACACATCAGCCAGTGGCCAGAAATGTCACGGCACCTGGCAGTACTTAGTTGAACCATGCATTCACAACTGCGGCCTCTGAAATAACCAGTGTGCATTTTTACAGCAGCCATGTCACAACTGCTGCAGGGAGGCACAGCCATCACTAGTGTGAATCCATCCATTAGTGAGTTGAGAATTAGGGACAGCAGTATTTAGAAGGAGGATGACACAAAAAGCCCATGGTTGCCTTGACACAGAGTGCTCTGGTTATATTGTGGTGTGATTGATTTGGTAATGATGTAGCATAAATGGGGGTGACAGGGCTTCAAAGAACTGTTTCATCGACTCCTTTAAAGGGACGCTAAAGGCAAATATTAAGTCGATGTGAACTGTTGAAATACCATTAAAGAAATCTTGTTGTGCTTGTTTTAGGGCTTAGCTATTGTTTGAGGGCTTAGCTATTGTAATGAGCAGATGCGCTGTCAGCAGCTGCGGAGAAACCCATTTCCGTGGTGCCCTGCGGCATACCACAGCTGCTGTACCACACACGACAGAGCTTCTGTTGCCCGTCATTTTTCTGAGATGATTGAAGCTTCCATGGTGGGTCTCTTTTGCTCTTTTTTAGGGGCGAAGCAGCTTAGGGTCGAGGCTTGTCCGTTGTCCGTGCTCATGGCACAGCACCATTGCTATAGTGTGTGGGTGGGGGCCCATCCTGGAGGCAGTGCGGCGTGTGTGCATGTGTGGGCCGATCCTGGAGGCAGTGCACCCAGACAGTGTCGTCTGCTGTCGTGAGAGAGAGCGAACGGCGCGCGTTGACTATGGAAATGCTCTTTCTATGATGAACGCTGTACCAGCTTGCAAGGAAAGAGAAAGCACCCTCGCTCGCGAGAGACAATGCCGACGCAGGCAGCGCCTGCTAGCGAGTTTCTTGACTGAAAAACCCAACTGCTCGCGCTGCACGACCGTTCACCGGCCACTCCGTATATATAGGCATGAATGACAACGTGTGTGTAAATATACACATGCATTGTCACTAACTTACATGCGTGAGTGGGCAATGTCACGGGTGAATTATGGTAACACCAAACGAACCCCGGTGCTTCGCCCACTCGTCATGATTCACTTCATGGAGATGCTGAGATTTTTTTTTTTTTTTCGGAATGGAACAGAAAGAGGCAAGCAGCATTTTATTTCTTCATTTAGTGCAATGCAATGACCTTCTTAATTACTGGAGTTTGCATACCCCTAACCTTTTTCCTCTTGAACCACCTACATCACTGGGGCCATTTGTAAGGTTTTCACACTTGTGTTGCTAGCTGTGTCCTACATTGCCCTAAATTTTTCTGCGACCAAAGTGCTGTTCAAGATAATATTGTGTTTTTAGACGTTCTTGCACATCCTTCCATCACTCTATCAAAAAAGTTGTTTGCCTGTAGTGTCCCTTTAAAAAAAATGGTGGTGCAGTAAACAAGGAGGCCAATTCTGTGTCCATGCTGCTTTGCAGGGCTACAGCATGCAGCACACCCTGAGCAAGTGGTCAGAGCTGCAGTTTGCCAGCCACTGGGTGGCCCTCGCCACTTATGTCATCCATCTCCTCATCTGACACCCACCGTGCCACAACTCAACTGCGTCACAGCTTATGTGCCATACCATCAACACAACGCTAACGACCAGGCTTGTGTTTCCTCGTCGTTCTTTGTAGATGAACATACAAAATGTTCAGCACAAATGTATAGCAATAAACAGAATTTGTGTGAGACAACTGTTTCCGCATCTATTTGGCGTTTTGACAGCATACATACTGTTCTTTGCTTGATTGCTGGCGAACTGTATTTTTACTGCAACATTTGCAACAAAACACACAAGTACTATGCCTACATCTATGTGTGCCTACAAAAAACATTTGCATTGTCCTGCGTTTTGACTGAAATGGCCTCATTGAGCAAGGAAAGGGAGGGGGGGAGGAATGGGGCTGGGAGGAGGAGGGGGACACTGCAGTTAACCTTTGCTCTCCCCCCTTCATCTTTTATAGAGAACCCTGTGCATGATTATGTGACTAACAGTGTCTTTTTCTGCAGTCAAATCTCTGCAAAACTTCAAAAGAGACATCGTAAGCATGGGTGTGGCTAAAGACAAACCTACTGCAACATAGCGCACTCGAGAATATTGAGGTAGGATATGTGTAATCGCGTGATATTGCACAAAGGCGTCACTGACTGAAACTGGAACCAGTTGCTCTCGTGTTATATAAGCAAATGAAGAATGAAAATAAACAAACAGAAAAAGACACTGGTATGATTTAAGGGTAGAAAGTATTCGCTACCGTGTCTCAGAAAACTGCGTTGAGAAGTTGCCTTCTATTACCCATATTTAATTGCAATGCTTGCATAACTCGGGTAGCTTCAAATGAACTAGGGAAGATAGATGTGCAACATTTACATGCTATGTAGAGTAGAGTCCCATGTATATGCTATTGACAGGCTGTCTAAAAGGAGCTTATACAGTAACTCTGGAGCATCATGGAGTTCATGAAGTCATTGTGAACAACCGTTGAAACAATGGCTTGATGTGCTTCACTGGCATTCTGTGCTATCCAGAAGCATCAAAGACTGCAAACGTGCATGCAAGCACCACAGTGTGATCAAACACGGCGATACAAGGGTCCTCCAGTAGTGTCAACAAAAGGTTGGTTGAACAAAGCCTGATTGTACGAGGTATTTAATTTACCGAGTGCTTTGGTACCTCTCCCATGAGTGCGTACTATTGAGCAACTGAAACATGTGGTCTCGTCATGTCTATTGTTGATCTTGAGGAAAGTTGCAGCACACCAGTGTGTTGCTAGCTTTGCTTCACTAACACGTTTCACCAATGGACAAGAAACCACGCTAGGCTTTGTAGAACGCTACATGAGATGCAAGTTAAATTTTATTTTGTATCTGTATCAACTTCCTTCTCCCATGAACAGTAAACTATCACCTGGAAACATGCTATATTAGTTTTGTGAATTGAATTATTAAATTGTCTGCTTAATTTAATTCCACATATTCTAAAAATTTCTGGAATATATGTTATGAAACTTAAGTGCAATGGCTCAGCTTCTTTGTAAATACGGGACTGGGTGTCGTCTGTGTTGGTCATCTGTTAAAAGAGCAGTAGGCACCAAAATCGGGTGGTAAATGGACTGCAGCATAGTATTTGTGCTGTAACAGCACAAGAAGTGCTGTGACAAGTTTTGTCTGAGAACAGACAGCATTCAAGTGCTTTGAACTATAAGGTCTAGAAACGGAAGTGCCGCTCCCTTTTCCAGGCTTGCGGTGGTGGCCATCTGCAATAACGCAATTTCGGAGACCGAAGAGTGTGCCGTCAGAAATGTTAAAGGCTAATAACGATGACATCTTCTCGCTGGTGTACAGGGGGACTCCCTCATCATACAACAATGGCAATGCAACATGGTTTTGAAGCTGGGAGCTGCAACTGCACATTTCACTAGTACTGTTTGTACTGTCACCCTGAAATGTATGTCACATACAAGGGACATACAAGGGAGCAGAGAGCATATCAGGTACTGCTGTCACCAATTTTGTAGGCAGTGTATTGCTCTCACTCTTTTTTTTCGTTATTCCTTGGTTTTCCATTTGTTGGCAGGGTTTTGAAACTGTGAGCAATGCCATATGTAAATTGCGTAATGATAGTTTACTGGGGACACACTATATGGCACATGTCCACCGCTATCATGGCCCCTCCAGTACAACCTTCTGTACAAGTTAATATCAACAGATTTTAGTGTCAACGAGGTAAACACTGCATCTTGTAGTTTTGTGCAAGTTGCATCACCATCTTGCTGAATGTTATGTTATGTTATGAAAACAGGGTGAGCATTGCAGTTTGTCTTGGTGGCTTTTTTGTTTTCCCTTCTGTACATTTGTATGTCTTCCTTCAGTGTTTGTTGTACTATGCAGCATTTTCAGTTTATGTGCACTCCATTATGCTGTACAATCGCCAAAATGCTGTAATCTGGGGCGCCAGAGCTAGTCAAGCTGTCGAGTTTTTGCTTTCAGCCCACTCATATTTATGATGCAAAAAAAAAGAAAAAGAAAAAAAAAGGTGTGAGTAGCACCTGTGCGCTTTTTACGTTTCATTTATTTAGCACTATTTAGCTCCCATGGGCTCTAGCGTGCACCCTTTGAGATGTATTTTTGTGACACAGCAATAATCGTTATCTATGTATACCTTGTATGTGCGAATTTGCTTTGTGTTTTCAATGCGGCACCTGGGACTACCATGTAATGAATGGCACGCGTGCTGTCAGCGTGGCATAGCTTTCTTGAGAGGAGTTGAAACAAGTTAGAATACGGTTATTGTTGTGGGAGAAACAAGGACTCCCTGAACAGTATGAACTGTTTAGGATGCACTATTTTCCAAGAAAAGATTGAGTACTCATTCATGGAGCATTTATGTCCCATAACAGCAATCGTAATCTGGCTTGCTCGCAGTAGCGCACCCAGGATCTCTGCCAGGGGTGGGGGGGGGGGGTTCGATTTGTCACAAAGGGCCAGGCATGTGATTATACAGTTGTTGCGTGTGTAAAAAAAGTAAATAAAATGCCAAATAATGGTAGCATCAATGACGATGATTATTTTTATCATTTTTTCGGCGTTTCGCAGAGAAATTAGCACCACATTCTTCTAGGACATAGGAGCAGTTACGGAGTGGGAGGGGGGTTAGGCCGGCTTCAGGGGGGGTTACAACCCCCGAAACCACCCCCGTCGGTGCGCCACTGCTTGCTCGCATTTCTTTTACTGAAAACTCGGTGTCGTTAATTTTCTATATGTCATGCTGACAACTGCACACTGTTGCGTAGTGACTATGATATACCAGGCACGTGGCTATAATGCAAGAAGGGCATGCGAATGATAGCGATCGTTGTGGGAAGGAAATATACCCCAGATACTCCTTTTTTTGGCCAGTAGTGTATAAATGTGTGCACCCTTTGGGGAGTCTTCATCTCGCACGGAATCATTTTCTGTGTCGCCGTTGAAGTGCACAGCTATGGTTAGGTTTCTCGCACTTTCCCAGCGCTTCCAACTACGGATAAAATAGAAACCTACACCTGCGTGCACAGCGTCCAGCACGCTACATTGAGAACGTACGGCGCACTGTGGCGCTCAATATTCCACGCGTAACCCGACTCTCGGAGACCGTGCCTAGAGTGGCAAGTCCACCGTCGCGTCTACTCTACAGATGGCGCCACCTGCTCTGGCTGCAGCCGATTTGGTATCGATCTCGACGAAAGGTCCCTCGCCGTAAAAAATCACGTATTCCGTCTTGCACAAATACTGCGTTGTTCACGAGGTTGCTTTTTATGTGGGTGCATGCTTGCAGTTGAACCAATTCCAGAAGCTAATGAGATAATTCTGGAGCGTCATTGGCTTAGGGTGAATTGAATGACGCGCATGGCGTGTGAAGCGTGACGTGGACGACGAGGAGTTGAGCAGCTGCGCAGCGCTTTATCAGCTACTGTAATCTAATTCAGTTTATGACGGTCCATTTACACGACGCAGAAAAGTCGATCGAAAATGCGTTTTCTATGTTTTAAACGCTAATAATATTTGAGCGTCCTTTACACGAAGCTGTAAACTCAGGCGCCCCGGGAGTCGTTTGAATATGGCGCCAGGAATTCTGCGCTCCAGCTGCGCCTTCTTACTTGTCACGGCGCGCTTACGGGCTTGTGCGACGCTTTGGAATTTTCTGAGTTGATTTTTATTCAAAATTCTGAAATCAGTTCATCAATGTGTAAAAACTTAGAAATTTTTCGCCATATTACCTTTTTTATTGATTGATTGATTGACAATGTTTAAGCTTCTAATCACGCCGTAATAGATGCTTGCAGAATAATTTAACCTCCTGAGGTTCTTTGCAGGTTACCTCATTAGTTAAGGCTAAGCAGCAAATGCGTTAAATTGAATTTGTGACCCAGTACAGGATGTCACAGCCAGTACTAATTCATTAATTAAACACCGCGAAAATACAATAATTCTGGCGGAAAAGGGCAGGGAAGGAGAGGAAGGTATTAATAGGGGAAATATTTGCGTATGTACAGATGAAGACAATGTCTCACACAGATTTTTTCGTAAGGAAATTCGGTTCGGAACTGAGGGCGACTCAACCGAAACACTTACAGGGAAAAGGGAGTGAAATGAGAGAATGCAAAGGAGAGGACACCTTCTCGATATTTCTCTTGTGGAGTGACTTCCTGTAGAGTTCCTCGCCCGGCCCTGATGTCACGGATAGCAGCCGGCCGGCGAGGGACAGACTGCTCACATGAGGGCGTACCCATGACCGACTCTGCAGAATTTTCTGTAATATTGAAACGGGCGCAGAGATAAAGTCTAATGGGAGTGTGGTTTTACTTTGCGAAATATAGCCGGTACAGTCCCAATGGCGGACCGTATGCCTAGGCCGCACTGCGGCGCTTCCTTTGTTCTCCAGGAGATCGTCGTCCTTGTCGCTAGTTTGGCATTTTGACAATATGTATTCATTTGGACACATTTTACGATTTTGCAAATGTTTAATCAATTTTTATAGAAAACTGGTTTTAGTCGCGAAAATGTGTGTGGAAATTCCTAAAGAAAGTGCATTGTTGCTTCGTCGCAGTACACTAGTGTGATGCAGTGAAGCGTATTAAGTGAGGGTGGGAGGGGGGAGGCCAGCGGCTTTGACGAGACCAAACACATTGTTTAATGGCGTTAGCGCGCACAATGGCGGCATAATTGCAAGTTCCAGCTTTACCGACAATAATTCAGAGGTATCTGTCACGTACGTTGCTGCGGTTCTGGAAAAAAAAAATAATACGCGATCGAGTTCTCTTTGGTTACTTCCTGAATGAGCAGCGTCGCTCACGTGACAGTTCCTTTTAGGGAAAGTGGCCAAAAATTTCGAGCATCTTTGCTGCACTTACCAGAAACCCACTACTCTTTTACACAGCGAGGGATCCACTTTAAAGGGCGGCTCCGCGGCGATTTTTTCAATGTCCACAAGATCCGAATACAATTTTCAATATACGTTCTCCTCGGTACTGCAATGATATATGCCAAACCAGGCTGTCGCAAGTCATTTAGTTTACCCGAAAATGAATCATGAAATTATTTAGCGAATTCCCACGCGGGCTATTCTTGTGTTTTCGACGCAGTTACCCTACACGCTGCCTGCTGGAGCCGGCGGGCCGTCGAAAGGAAAGCGGTTCAGAAAAGCTGGCTTAACCCGGTACATAGTGGGACAATCTCCTTTCTCCTTTCTATTATCTTTCATTCCCCTCACCCCTCTTCCCCCGCACAGGGTAGCCAGCCGGTCTCAGCACTGGCTAACCTCCCTGTCTTTCCTCCCTCCTTTCTCCTCCTCCTCCTCGCCACTGTCATTTTTTTCTGTCACCAGCTCCACATTTCTGATGGCGGTGAGGCTGTGACGTCATCGCATACGCTGCACGAGACGCTTCTACACGTTTCGATTTCGGTTGGAACACATCGTTCGATCCGCAATGTTATTGGCGAATGGCTGAGCAAATTGAACCACCCTGACAGCTACAGGACTATCAGTACCATCGGAAAACAGCGATATCAGAATATGGCGAATAAACAGCCGAGGTTCCCCTTTAATGAGACTGTCTATACCGCTCGGTTCTTTTTTTTTTCTTTTTGGTTGTGGTGAAAATGAAATCTTTCGTTACATTGACGGAAACGAGCATGTTCGTACCCCATAAAAAAATAATATTTTTAACTTGGCCTTGAAAGTAGGAAAAAAATGACCCGTGGCGCCATCCTCGTTGACGAGGGCCATGAGTGTCAATGTCCAAGTGTCACGACATCCACGCAGATTCAATTGTGCTCCTTAAGAGCAAACATTTCTTTCTTAAAAGTTGTATTTGGCACACGTATGGTACCATTCTTTCACGACGTAAAGTCACACTTATCTTTAATTAAAATTGCAAAAACCAAGTAACCAGTGTTGCCGGCGTTCCTACACCTACAAAAGGGGATGACCAGGAATATCGAAAAATTCCGCTTTAAGGTTTTTCCCTCACTTCTCAGCGAAGCCACTGCAAGCTTGTACACTTCAAATAATGCGCTTTCTATTGCGATTAAAAAAGAGACAGGAAATCAATGGAGGACGGTAGGCAGTCCCTTTAAGGGGACCCTTGTTCTTGCAACCGTTTCTTATTTGCGGGTCGCGTAGACAGATGGCTGGGTATAGTTTTGTCACAGGCCGATTTGACTGGAAGGGAAGTGGGTGAACTTGGGGGGAGGGTGGTGGAGATTTAGCCGACGGGAACGTGAAGAGAGGGAGAGAGAAGAGGGGAAGCGACAGGCATGATTAAATTGTTAGAGCGTGCGAATGGCACTGTGTGCGATTCCCAGCGCCCTGTGCTACTCCCAGAGCCCAGTTGCCAGGCACCCACTCCAACCTGGCGCTCGGCGGTGCAGTTAGGAGACGTGGTTGAGGTGAGGAAAAGACGCTTCCTGCAGCCTTATGGTGAGCACACTCTTGCCTCGATCGCAAGAGCTACAGGCTTCTTTCGTTATTCTTAAAGTCCCTAGATCTTTTAAAGAATACCTAGGGACTTTAGTTATTCTAATAGTGAGAAGAAATGCTTAAGGGAACTTCTTCAAAGCCCTTGCTATACACACCAGGAGCGGTTTATATTTGGCAAGGCACTAAGCAGAACGTACGCGACGACAACAGCATTGCCACTGTGGACGTCCGGGTGCTTTCCGAAAGCAGGAATGTCAGGAAGGCAAATGTGAAGGACGGGCTTCAATAAATAAGCACACGGGAACAAGAAAACAAACAAACAAGAAAGAGATAACAAAGTGCAGAAACGCTCTAAGCTGCTTTTCCCGGAACGGAAACTTAAATATCGCGTTTTCCTAAAACAACATTTTTATTTACACAAGAAACATTTACCCATGACAACCGCTGAACTTTCTACAATAATTTTTAGGGTTGGTCATTTCCAAATGTTTGCAGCAGCGCGCACAGGACGCAAAAATAAACACGTTTGTTTCGCAACTTTCGTGTTTATTTGATGCCAGCATGTTAATAACGTATTTAATGCCAGCAGATTTTAAGATCGTGATCACAGCCAGAGCCTGTTCTGGTGCGGGAGAAAATACAAAAAGAAATTATTATTTGTCAACGCACCACCCTCGCCCTTTCCTCCCCCTAAATAAAAAAGGCTCTTAATATTAATGTCTAATTAATGTAAGAAAGCTTTACAATTATTTTCATAGTATCCCAAAACATATATTGATAGTTCGATCGGAGAAAAATCGGACATTGTGCTTGAATAAATTCAACAACAACCCGATTTGCTTTCGCCTCACTTCAATTAAAACTATCGTCGGTTTCCAGCTCATCTGGTTTGTAACTATGGTAATCGTTACGCAAGATATTTCTCGATCGTATACGCATATACGTTGCTTCGTATAACGTCGCTCTTTTGTGCACTTTCTTAACGCCAAACCGCTGTGTAACGGCTTCCTGATTACCTTTCGTGGTAAACTATACTCACACCATACACAGTAAGGAGACTGCACGCGGTGTCGTCTGAGATAATAAGGGGGAAAAAATGAGTGAATAAAAATTATCTCTTGCCGCGGTGGCTGTGGCGATATTTTTATCAGTCTAGAAAGAAGTCGCGGGTTTGAGTGCGGTTATTCTACTATGCAAAACGTGGAATGCAAAAAAAAAAAAAGCATGAGAAAAGTGATAGCGTGTGCTTTAGTATAAGTACATACATTTTAAACGTCCCCTCGAAGTTAAAACGAATGCAAAAATGCAAGCATACTAATTTTACGAAGCAACCTTGGAGGCCGCAAAAATGGAATAATATAGTCATTTTTGAATAGGAACGTTTTCTTTTTGTTATATGGCAACATGAAACGCTTCTTCCTTTTTTTCCCTTGAAAATATGAGATCCATAAACATCTTGCACTTCTGAAACCGTTGGTACTTGGACAAAGATAAATATAGCCCGAGCAGCCATCTTTCGCTGCAACCTCATCCATCCCCACTTAAAGGGGAAAAAACTAAGTAGATGCGATAAAGAAAACAACATATCCTTTTACTCTTTCGCAACATAATGCGACACAATTATTGAAGAAACCCGACGTGGAATACCGCAGCCTTGGGGGTTCTGCGTTGGCGTTTATTTAAAAAGCCGATGTGCGCGTGCACGTTTATTGTGAGAGCTCGAGCCGAGACATTGCGACGCGCGTTCCCCGTTTATTTTCGGTCAGTCGATCGAAGAGCGGCAGAATTTGGAGATAAAAACAACATTGGTGGCCCTGCGCATGATTCTTGATCGCGACTGCGGTCTGGAGGAGAGGCGGCGGAGTTAAACGAGCTACTGTCACGCCGTGTTTGTTGCACGTACTGTGTGTCGAAATATGCATGCGCCGCTCGAAAAACAGCGTTGTTTCCTTTTTTTTTTTTTAAGGGGACGGTACTTTGTAGGTGATCGTTAACGTACTTAGAGTATGTGCCGACATTCCCAAAGGAAAACTATAGTAGAAAATTCACTGGTCCCTTGAGGAATTCTCAAACGACTTCAAGGCGAAAACCATTCCACGTTTCCACAAAGTTTCTTTCAGGTGACCTGAATTAGTCTACATCTATGTTCGTTTGACTACAGTGTACTACGTGGTGTCAAACTAGTGCACTGTAGTTTGACACCACGTGATGATGATGATGATGATGATGATTTCTGGGGTTTTACGTTCCAAAACCACGCCGTTATTATGAGAGGCGCCGCGTAGTGGAGGGCTCCGTAAATTTTGAGCACCTTGGATTCTTTAACGTTCGCTGCCATCGCACAGTACTTGGGCCACAACATTTCGCCTGCATCGAAATCCAGCCCCGGCGACAGGGGGATTCGATCCCGCGACCTTCGGATCAGCTGCCGCTTGAAACCATGCGTGACTCTTCTAGTGACTTTCCTTTAAGGACGCTGAGTGTTTATTTGCGTAAAGTTATCATTTTTCTTCGGACTATTCAGTACGCCGCAGCGCTTTGTCCTTTTCTTTTTCATTGTACGCGCGCGCGCAGAAATGTAAAGAACATCGACTCTATGTTACTGATCGCGTTATGGCGCAGTGAAAAAAAAAAAGGGAGAAGTTACTTGAAAGAACTGGCTTGTGCGTGTGCGTACGTGCGCGCACGCACACACCGGTCTGGCAGAGCACATATCTCCTGTGTCACAATTACAGAGTGCTCATGTTGCTTTAATTATAAGAAATAACAGTAGGTTCACTGTTACTGAACAATCGCGTGGTTATAAAATAGGATAGGCAATCAAGTGCACTCATTTTTATGGCAATCGTTAAAGCGATAATGATCAGGCTGTTCAATAACTTAAAATGCGAGAAGGGTCTATCTTTGGGAGAAACGCTGAAAAACGGGCTTCAATTTCAATCCCTGTAGATTTTCCTGCCAAGGCAGACACGTTTCGGCAGGGCATAATGCATAGCAGGTTCGCACGCTCGGGTATGAGTGTTAGTGAAGAACCTGCTTCCAAACGCTGAAGATAACGTTGGGCCTGGTGATATTACTGTGGTTTCTGCTCGTGAAGCCCTGTAATGTCATGTTAAATGGTCTTCACTATTTGTTACCTTGATCACAGAGAGAGAAAGGGAAAGACCAGAGGAGATCTCCGTTTGGCTACCCTCTAATGGGGAAGGGGAAAGGGAAAAGAAAGAGGGAAAGGAGAGAGGAGAGTTGAGGGACATATCACCATCACTGTCACTTATCAGGGCACTGTACGTTGCTGACATCTCACATAAACGTGCCTGCCCACCGATGCAATGTATTGTTTGTAAAGCTGGCTTTCTTGCACTAATGGTGTTACTGCGGAAAAGCAACATTTAAAGGGTACATTGAAATTCGTGAGCAGTCGCACGCCTGTCGAAATATTTCTACGTGATCAGACTGTCATTCACCGCAAACACGCAAGTAAATGTCTTTTTCTTTTGTAGCGAGATGACTGCGATCTATTAGTATAAGCGTGTAATTTAGTTTACGCAGTCCCACGAAACCATTGCGGAAGCACCGAAACTCCCCATAGCTTATGCTGCAGTACTACTATTCTCCTTACTCGATTATTCACGTTTGGTTAGGTATTATATTATTTCTACCTGCTTCACGAAGATTTACAGTAGACACGCACTATACACAACGTTGTTAACCTACGCACGATCCCTCGTAACAACCCGCACACTACAACATTCTCAGTGGTGCAAGCATCATCTGTTATTTCCAACATCGCCCATCCGGGTTTCAACCTTTCGCGCGCGGCTCAACTCTTTTCCAGCAAAGAAACGTTTCCCATTTCGCTCCGCCAGGCGTCGTGCCCCGCTCCGGTCACGCCTCCTGGAGGGCGCGCGGCGGAGCGCGGCGCTTCGACCGGCGCCTGCGCGCTGTACCCGCGGCAGTGGCGACGGCCGCGCAGGCCTCGCGGCGGCCATCTTGGGCATGGGAAACGAGGCGAGCGCCGAGCTGCCGCCGGGCCGGGCGGCAGCCGCGGCGGGGCCCCGCGGAGGCCCCGCCGCGCCGCCCGACCTCGACCTAAGCAGCCTGTCCGAGGCCGAGCGGGCCAAGATATTGTCGGTGATGGCCCGCGCCCAGGACCTGGAGGAGCCGGCGCCGCCGCCACAGCCACCGCAGCGGTAAGCACTCGCTGCAGCCACTGCGGAGACACGCGTGCGAGATCTCTGTGTGTGCAGGGAGCGATGTCCTCTGTGCGGCGGCTCGGACCTGGAGCTTTCCGGCCGGTGCGTGGACTGCGGCCGAGCGGCGTGCGCGCGCTGCGGCTCGGCGCTGCCCCAGCCCGACGGCAAGGTGAGGATGCGCGCGTCTCCGCAGCGGCGATCCGCGCGCGCCGCGCCGCTCACGCCGCGACCTGCCCCGCCCCCGTTCGCCGGTCGCAGAGGCCGTGGGTGTGCATGGAGTGCCAGTCCAAGTTCCGCCAGTCGCAAGAGGCTCGGCGCCAGGACGGCTTCCGGCAGCCGGCCCCGATGTCCAAGGCGCCGCCTTTGGCGGCCATGCAACAACAGCAGCAGATCCAGCGCGCCACCGGCGTGATGCAGCAGCAACAGTATCCTGCGGCCGCCTCGCAGC
Source organism: Hyalomma asiaticum (assembly GCA_013339685.2). Lineage (NCBI taxonomy): Eukaryota > Metazoa > Arthropoda > Arachnida > Ixodida > Ixodidae > Hyalomma > Hyalomma asiaticum. The sequence goes on along the minus strand of CM023486.1, from coordinate 70,664,218 downwards.
AGCCCGCGCAGCAGCGCGCCACGTTCGGCATGCAGCGTGCCGGAGCCCCACAGCAGTCCGCTGCCGTGCAGCAGAATCACCACCAACAGCAGTACCAGCAACAGCAGCAGCAATACCAGCAACAACAGCAGTACCAGCAGCAGCCGCAGTACCAGCAGCAGCAGCAGTACCAGCAGCAGCAGCAGTTCGCTGCAGCAGCACCTATGCAACCTGCCGCCACGCAACCTGCCGCCACGCAGCAGCAGCCTGCCGGCACGCAACCGGTGGCCTCGCAGCCTGCCGTGCAGCAGTTTACGACGCCGCAGCTTACCGCGTCGCAATACGGCACTACGACGACGCAGTTCGGAACGCCCACGCAGCAGCCTACTACAACCACCGCGGTGCAGCGTGCCACGATGCCGCACGCCGAACAGCAGCCTCCTTCTTCTCCCGCGCAACAACGTGCCTCTTTGCAGTCACCTGCCATGCAGCAGCGTCAAACCGGGCAGTCGACTTCCATAGCCCAGCAGCAGCAATCTCAACAGCAGCAACAGCAACACCAGCAGCAGCAACAGCTGCAAACACAACAGCAACAAATGCAGCAAATGCAACAGCAGATGCAACAACAGATGCAACACCAACAACAGCTGCAACAGCAGCGAGCAGCCGGACAGCTTGCCGACGCCCAGTCTGCAGCAGCAGCGGCGCAACAGGGAGCCGTCTCGGCGACGGCCACGGCAGAGCAGCAGTCAGCGTCTACCGCGGAGGACGAGCAGGAGGCCGAGCGGCGGCGGATACAGCGCGAGCAGATCGAGCAGCACAAGCGAGAGCAAGAGGAGCAGCGCCAGGCCGAACTCAGCCAAGCGGAGCAAGAGCGTCGGCTTGAGCGTATGCAACAAGAACAGCAGCGAAGGCTGCAGGCGCTCGCCTCAAGGCCGCCGCCTCAGCCGCTGCCTTCGCAGCAGGCCGAAGAGGAAGAGAGCGACGAGGAGGAGCTGCCCGCGGTCGCCGCGTCCAGCAGCGAAGCGAGCGTAGAGACCCTAGAGGCGGAGGCGATCGCCGAGGACAAGTTGGCAAACAGTGGCGGCGGAGGCATTCCGCGCACGGTGCCGCTGCCAGGTAGAGCCGACTGGTCGCCGGTGAGCGACCTGTCGCCCATTCTGGACGTGTCGCCTTCGTTGGAGGCAGCCGAGCAAGAGCTGATGGAGCAGTTCCACGAGGAGCGCCGTATGCCGCGTGCAACGAGCGGCACGATCTCGGGTATGCTGGCCGACTTCAACAAGGCGCTGAGCCTGGCGTCGCCGCCGCGTACGCCTCGCCGCCAGCTGCCTGAGCCCTCGCCACCCGTGCCAGCTCCGCGGTGCCTGTCGGCAGCCCCGCCGGCGTGCAGTCCGTCGGTGACGCCAGAGCCGGCCGAGTCACCCGCCAGCAGCGAGCCGGACGCCAAGGTGCGCCGGCGACTACCGCCGCTGCCACGTGACCAGGAGCCCGTTCCTGCGCGTCGAGCCAAGGACCGCGCGCGCGTGCTGTCGGCACCGGAGCGGCCAAACAGGCCGCAACCACCTCCTCGCGCGTGCTCTGTGGACGGTGGCTTGGCCGCTTCCTCCGGCGGAGTCAGTGGCATCAGCAGCATCAGCAATGTGATCGGAACGGTCGGCTTGTCGAACACCATCAGCACATCCAGCACAGCCGGCACCGCGGGAACTCTCGGCACCCTCGGAAACCTCGGCACCTTGGGTTCCGTCGGTGGCGTAGGATCTCTCGGCTCCATCGGCGCGCTGGGATCGGCGGGCCAGATCAGCACTGTAGGCACAATGGGGACAGTAGGAACAATGGGAACTGCGGGTACTATGGGGACTGTGGGCACGATGGGTTCAGTGGGCACAATGGGGTCTGTTGGCACGATGGGCAACGTCGGCACAGTGGGTACAGTAGGCAGCCGTCTTCCCTCGTACATGAACTCGCTCAAGCAGCAGCTACGTGAGGAGCTGCGCAGCGTGACCGACGAGCGGCGGCGCCTCCTGGAGCTGCGCGATCGAGACATGCGTTCCGAGGGCGACCTGGCGGCGTTGCTCGGCTGGTCGGGGCGTCGCCGGACCGCCGACCAGTCCTGGACCGCTGCGCCGGAACCACGACGGTCAGCCGCCGCCGGGTGAGGACCTCCGCCAGTGGCGGTGGCATCTAGCGCCGTCCACATTTCGGGCGCGTCCTGTGTATTCACCCCATCTATGGCGCAGGTCCGATCCATGGCGGACGCGGCGACGAGGCGACAAGAGCCGCAAGCCACGCTCCTGGCATCCGTCACCGTACGGTTCCGAGGACGAAGAGGACAGCTGCGAGCAGCGCAAGGCGTCCATTAAGGCCGAGATTGCCAAGCGGAGACAGCAGATCGAGGAGAACGCCCGACTACACGCCGAGCTCTACAAGTTGGCGCGGTTGCGCCAAGGTGAGTCTTCGCGGAGCACACGTTCCTTCAAGAGATAGCGGTCGCTTTGATGACGTGGTGCGGATCAGAGCTGTCACATCCTGTCTACTTCGCTTACAGAGGATACGATAATTGCCTGCATGGGCTTTCTCTGCGGCGCGAGATTTACAGGTGGTTACAGATTTGCATAGCTGAATTTGTTCACCTGTAGACCCACCCGGAAGCCCTTCGTCCGAACACTGGTACAACTTTCGTTTGGCCGATCGGCTTCATGGGCAGATGGTATATGCAGGGGTGAAAGGGGTACGCTCCACAGAAATTGGCATTCTTTTCATTTCATTGCTTATATTCCGCTTATTCCGACATTTGATCACCTGCTGTGTATACAATTAACAAAGACAACCTCCCTCACAGAAAGCAAAACGTGTTCGATACGCACGTGGTTCCTGTTGTCTCCTTACAAGTTTTCATGGCAGCTACGCTGACGAGCAAGGAAACAAGTCCAGCAAGGCTGAACTTCAAACAAACAAACAAACAAACAAACAAACAAACAAACAAAAAAGCAACAATGAATAAAAGTCGCTTGTATGTACAGTATACGTGTAGAGAGCTAGCTTTTATCCTTGTTATTCTTTTACATTTCCCGCTGTATAATGTTGCAGAGATCTGGTGTCAGCCGGCACACATTCGATATACTTCCGCAGTTTTTAGCATTAATATTTAAGAAAAATAGAGCTTATCTGGAAAAAGAAGGCGGGAAAGCTAACGAGACGCTCTTTCGGTTTCCCATCTTTCTCTGGGATGAAGAGATTAGGTACTGAGACAAAACAGTGAAGGCGAGAGATCAGATGCATTCTAGAGATACTTGTCGCACGCCCGTGCAATGATGAAGGTGCAGCCACGGGCCCCTTCGACGAGTACATTACCACGATTTGTCTCTATCTAAAAGGTCGACAAAGGGTTGTCTCAACAAGGTCGATTCAACACGTGTACAAAGCAACAATTCCGGCCACTTGCGCAATTTTCAGGATGTTTGTCGTCAACCCAAGGATACAGGACGTGACCACTGCCACAAGTTATTTAGTTTTCAAGCCCTTCGCTTATTTCGACGTGGTTACGTTCCTTGGACTGGTAGTTACATGGAATGTAAGATATTTCATTTAATTTCGCTTGTCTTTATATTCCAGAATAAAACAAAAACATACATTCTGGGTCGTCTCCTGGGCATAAAAGCTGCAAAAAAAAAAAGCAGCTTGATATTACAGGCAATTTAAAAGCCTCGGTTTCTCGTTAAGCTTAGGAAGAATGGGGGTGGGGGTTGGGGGGATGGCAAGTGCAGCCCCCTCCCTTCTTCAACCTAATTCAAAGCGTCTGGTGTCAAGGTAGGCTTATATCAAGCATACTGGCAGAAAGCATACCAAAAACTGACAAAAGCCGTGTAAAAAGTGACAGAAAGGGGTTATTATACGAACGTCATTAGGCATTTGCTTGTATAGTGCGAAGAGTACCTATTAGGAACAGTACGGGGACTATGTACTACTCGGTTGTGCATTGCAGAAGATAGCATTCACTAACTTCCAGCAAAGAGGACATAAAATAAAGATCACTCGAACACAGCGTATACGATATTCGAAGCCGCCTGAACAGCCCTGTCCACGTTATTGCCCGGTTTCTCTGGTTAGCACATCTCCTCGAGATAATCAGTTGATCATCAAAAGGCAATAACAGCTCGCCCTTCACAAGGAAAAAAGAAATGGAAGACGATGCACGAGCGCCTGCCTTGTCTTCCTTTTCCGTGGCCTCGTGAAGTGCGCGATTTCTTTGCTTTAATTCTGTGCTTTTCTCAACGTTGGGTAATTGGTACAAGTCTGTTGGGAAAGGCCTGGGAAAGTCTATTGTGCTGTGATCGCCATTAGGTTTGCAGTCACGGTTAATACGCTAACCTAATTTAGGCCCGGGTCTGTGGAGTAAAGTGGTGTGTTTAGAACAAATGGTGAACGATTCAGAGTACATTGTACTCTATTGGGGCGAACTCGGTAGAGCTTGGAATGTCCTTTGAAATTGTTATAAACAGTGCTATCGTCGGTTAGCCACTGTTCCACAGCGACGATAAATAAAACAAAACTCTGAGCCAGTTCCACTGCTGTGAAAGCTTTATGACCTGCGGAGCAGTGATTCGCCCGTGCATTCCCTGTCTTTCTCTTGTGTTTATCGTCGGTGTTTTAGTTTTGTTTTCGCTTGACTTGATCTCACTATGCCATTATTTACCCTTAATGTGAGTCGTTTATTCTATTTCACTAATCTGCTTTATTTTAACCGTTCTTAATCTGGATCCATTGAGTTTATTTTTCATCTGTGTGTGCCTTACGTAGCCTTGCGTTTCGGCATGCGTGACGCCCAAAGAGGGGACCACATCACTAGCCCCTAATGCGCCCCGCACTTAAGAGCAGTGATAGATACACATGTAGTGCATGCAACGGATATAAAATGGAATAAATGATCGATAAGGTTTTACGTGTCATAACCACGATATGATTACTACGCTCGCCCCGTAATGCGGGGATCTGGAGCATCATTTTGACCACCCGGGCTTCTTTAACGTGCACTTAAATCTAAGTACGCGGGTGTTTGTTGCATTTCTCCCCCTATCAAAATGCGGCTGCCGTGGTCAGGATTAGAATCCGCGATTCGGAGCTTCGCAAGGCCGCGCGCTAGTCGCCAAGCTACCGCGGCGGGCTTATAAAATTAAACTAGATAGTACATATAGGTTAGGAGGGCGAAGCCTGCAGTCTGTTTCAGAAGTTCCGTGCAGCACTGTGGAAGCTACAGGCCTGTTTGACCAACCAGGAGGGAGAACGCATGTTAAACATGTCCTTCCGCGGCTTCTCGTCTGCCAATGGCGGGCGCTGCATTGGCAGCAGCAGCCTTGGAACGAGGAGGAGGAGGAGGATGAAGTGGGGCCCCTTTTGGCAGTAGCTGCTCGCAGGTGCATGTCCGAACAATGACATTTCGCCTCGCTTCGGAAGAACTCTGCGCCCGATGGCCTCATAGCCTCGGCTCTGCTGCACGGAATTAGTGAAACAGAGTATAGTGAGACCCTTAACGAGCAGAACAGGTAAGCAGGCATATCGGCTAACATATTCTTGCCAGATAATTTGCAGATATGAAAACTCGTGCATCGAATGCGTGAAACTGTATTCTGAAGTGCCACGGTTCTGTTTGCTGGTTCATGGTTCGTCGCGCGGACGCATAGCATATAACGCTAGGTACATAACCTTTATTTAATGATCATCGATCATTGCGTTTCAATGGAAACATGAGGCCCCTACGTTTGTTGCGTTGTGCTTGAACTTCATATCGACCGCACCGCCTCACAAATACCGCTGCGGAACTGCCCTTAACGACATTGCTGCAAAGCTTTAATATTAAAGTCCATGCAGTGAAGCACAAGCTGTGGCTCACGCCAGTCAGTTAGAAGAGAGAACAATATATTCACTGTCGTCGGCACTGCATGTGCCCTGTGTGACGACGTACGGGATGGCATAGCCAATTCACTTAACCGGCCTTTGCGCGGCTACTTATTCTAGAAAGCAGCGTCTATAAGAACTGCGGACTAAACGTTCACTCATCAGTCACCTATTCATTTTTTCACTTGGTTACAGCGCAACATACACGAGGACAATAGAAGGAGACGAACAACACGGCGCTATTGTCCTCGTGTATGTTGCGCTGTAACCAAGTGAAAAAATGAATCCCAACCAACTGGCCCAACTTGCCGTTTTACTTTCTATGCCCACGTACAGAGACTACGTGTGCCTCTCACGCAACAAAGGGAGGAAAAGTCGTTGAACAAGCAATGTCACTGGAGCCAACGTTTCGGCAGGGTGATCTGCCTTCGTCAGGACACGAACTAAAGCAGTTTAGACTGTGGTTCGTTTGAGGAAAGGACGCCAATTTCCGCAGCCTATGTCGGAAGCACGGAAAGGTGAGAAAAGCAGTAGTGGAGGGCTTCGGAAATTTTGACCACCTAGGGTTCTTTAACGTGCACTGACAACGCACAGTACACGGGTCTGTGGCATTTTCGCCGCCATCGAAAATGCGACCGCCGTGGCAGGGATCGAACCCGCGTTTTTCGGGTGGTAGCCGAGTACCGTAACCACTACACCACCGCGGCGGCAAGCACTTTAGCGGCGTTTCTTGTTTAACTACTCTTGTTCAACGCTTCAGGTCTCCATCTTCCCCCTGAACTATTGTCTCGCAAGGAAAGCACTTCCGAAGTTTCAGACAACAGGCCCCATCGACTCACTCTATAGTTCGTTGAGCGTGGTGGTGTGTTTTCATAGAGTTGTTTTAATGCCACAACGTTAAGGAGCTTCTGTAGCAGGTAATCCGGTGTCGCCATCAGCTTAGGCGCCCACCGGGGAGATAATCACGCCGAGTTACTACCGTGCTTCCTGGGGTACCCGACCACGCAATCCCTCCGCCGTAGCACAGGTGCACAGCTGAACGAAATTAAATTTCTCAAAGTAAAATTCGTCAAAAAATTGTAAACTAATGACTTAAATTACACTTACACGCACGCTATCTCGGACTAAGTTTAACGTACAAGAAAATGTAATTACGTTACGAGGAGGCAGTGCGAACGGAGCCCAATGACGCTAAGAACGCTGTAGCGTTCGCTCAGTAGCGTTCACTCTTAGGCGACGCTTAAGCATCCTTCAACCAACCTTTTTTTTTTTCTTCTGGGTTAGTGTTCGTTGAGGACTGTGCACGTACCCTTACATCCTCCATCACATCCATCTGGAAGGGGCATATTGGGCGTGCCGCCTAGCAAACCTCTCCAGTGCTCATTAAAGTCTCTCTCTCATCTTCACTGCCCGCTCCTGCGCGCCCTCTACGCGATGCTGCAGATGTACTCTTCGCGGGCGGAATATATTAGCGCGCACGGCGAGTAGGCGAGTCATCACCCCCTCTTCTGGAAGCCGCAGATGGTTTTTCGTCGCTGATTAGCTAGCACGTGGCGTAGCCTTGGCTACGCGCTGCACGGAACTGTCGAGACCGAGCGAAGCAGCTCTCCGCGACGACCAATGTTATGGCGGCCGAGCGAACCCGACGTATATGCGACGCGTCCTCGCCGTTAACTTATCCGAGTCACGTGAATGGCGTTAATCTGTCGTCCTACGCAGTGCACGTTCGTACGAATCGCCAGAGAACTTCACACCCTTCCCACGCCTTCACGTTAAGGCCAGTTAATTATTTCGGGGCTCTCTTCCTTCGTGTTTGGCCCCGGTTCCCTACACTCTCGTAATTCAAGCACACGCCGTCCGTTTGACAACGAACGGGTGCTCTCTCCAGCCAGTCGATAATCTGTGTTGACCACAGCGCAAAGTTCAAGACAAAAACTAATAACCAAGAGCGCAGACGTGCGATTACACCTATTTTTCTTCCCCGCTTACGAAGGCAATGTATACACGGCAGCTTGATTTTGTTTTGCTCGACGAAGGACAGCGCTGCCTTCCCCGCCTTATTTACGGCCTTGCAGGAAAGCCTGACAGGCTCATCTGGGTAAAGTTTTCTCGCACAGGGAGAGCTGGCTCGCGACGAGAGACACATCCGGCGCCGAATCACCGGACGAGGCTGTCCGAATGGTCAGACTGGGTCCGGAAAGGAAGCTTTAACCATCCGAGTCAGAATGGCATGCGTGCAATTGAGGCTGGTATGTGTTCGCGTCAGTACTATATTGCACGAGACCAAACTACAGCTTGGCGAGTGGTTTTTTTTATAGGCTTTAGTTAACCATGGTCTGTTGTGAAATGTAGTCAATGGAGAGTTTTAGCAGTGCCGGCTTACAGGGCGTTAAGTACGGTAATACCGTACCGTCGTGGTCGGCACATAGCTATACTAGTCGGCAAGACCTGCATGAGTTGCTGGGTGCGCGCTAGAGCGTTATGAGATGACATGGCGAGAGTGACTGACAAAGGTCATGCAGTGCAAAAAAAAAAAAATCTACGTGCGAATCGTGATTACAGTGTGCTATACCGCGGCGGTACGGTATTGTTGCCGTACTCACCATACGGTAAGCCGGCGTTGATAAAACTCATTTCTAACACACACACACACACACACACACACACACACACACACACACACACACACACACACACACACACACGCACACACGCGCACACACGCACGCACGCACGCACACACACACACACACACACACACACACACACACACACACACACACACACACACACACAGAATGTGTGTCACTGAATGTCACAATATTTATAAAAGGTTCATTGTTCTATAGTGGGCAGAACCAATGAAATTGTGGTGGCCTGCTTGGTTATTCCTGGTTGCACAATAAAAAAAAAACGGTATCCTGTTACTTTTCGTTTGTTTGCCGTTTCGTCGTAGTCAGGAGAAATAGGGTGGCCTGTGCAGTTGTGGGGTAGCCATTGTTCGGCACTTCTTCTATAATTCATTCAACTTTTCTATAGAAAGAAATCGCGGCGGTGATAGTGAAACATGCTTCAACGAATCTGAAGTGTATTTGCTGCACAAGGCATCCGCGGCTTTGCTGCAGTATAGTGGGTGACATGAACCCTTCCTTTGAGCCCGTAACATGTTCACGTTTCGTTTCTTACTTTGAAGCAAATCAATAAAACGTTACCTCTCGTATAACCTTAGTAGTTAATTACAATTAGAAGATATGAGAAACGTTGCTGGTTCCCGATAGATGACGTGGTTGTAACGCGCTCTCGGACGTTCGTGAGCACTTGTGTTTTCGACGAACATTAAAGCGGAAATAAAAGAAAAATCCCAAGAAGACCTAAGGTGCTTACATGGACTATCATTTCTTTTGGATAAATGCTGGAAAAGAGTTATTTTCTAGCATTGTGAGCTATTTATCGCCTGTCAGCGTCACATGTAAACGCGCCCATGTATTGTACAAGCCGCGAAGTTGGCTTTGTGGCAGTAATGGTGTTATTGCAGCAAAGCTACTTTTACAGGAGGCGGGGTTTTCATGGGATGATTATTATGGTGGAATCCTTGTATGTGTCACTGGACGGCATCTTTGAACGGCGTCTACGTCGACGCGAACTGTTGGGACAAAGTGTAGGAAAAAGAAAGAGCCAGGCCTGCGCGGAACCGCAGGACAGTGACAGCGTAAGCTGGAGGAGCTACCTCCTTAGAGGCCACTTTAAACGCTTGAGGAAACTAGCGCAAGTAGAAATGGTAGGTATCCCCTGCGCCATAACTTATCATTTTGCCAAGTAGGGAAGTACCCACTGCGCCATAATTACCAGTGCCTCCGTAATGGGCTCAGAGCTACAAAGCATGCAGCCCTGTGTTCTTTCAAATGATTCCTCGAACTCGTTATGCAATCCATTTTCCGCGTCGTGTAGTGGCGTATTACTATTTTTCCACGTAACATTACGTTTGTTAATGCGATTCCTCGGCAGACGTTATACCTGTCTAGGTCTTTTAGCAATGATTTTTCAACCACAGGCGTAGCTCAGTGGTAGAACGCTCGACTGCCACGCAGAGAGTGTGGGTTCGAATCCAGGCAGAGGACACGTTGGAATACTCCTCGGTCCTGGTTATTTTTCTAAAATTTGCAGCGATAGTAGTTACGGACACCGGCGGCGGCGGCGGCGGCGGACAACTACGGCGCAAAAATGACCCTTGTTGTGATCTCATAACAGCTTACGCTGTAAAATATTGCGTGACAAAATGAGGGTCAGATGTGAACCAAAGCATGCCAGCTTACGTATAAGAGGTGATTATTGACTACCATAAGGAATTAATGATTGATCAGTAATTGTAGATGGGCAATACTCTGTGGGAATTGAACCCACGACGTCCTCGTACACGAACGGAAGACGTTGATGGGAGTCTAACGCTGACCTATTAAGGCCTCAACCCAAAGCTTTCAGGGACTAGAGCGCAAGACCTTGTCAGGAGCCGAAGCCTGACATTATAAGACTAGAACCTGTGACCTCGATAGGAGTCGAATCCAAGAGGTTGATTGTATTAATGTAGATTGAGGCAAATGTACGTTAATTAAGAAGGGCTAAGGTGGATTAAGATGTGCAGGAGATGTCATAAAGCTTTCGCATTCGCTTCTCTTATTTAATAGCTAAGGACATCTGGGAATGTTTCCTATTGTGGGCTAAAGCAAACAGGATTAAGATAACCAATATCCTTTTTTGATGGTGTAGATAACGCTGTCGCACTAACACATCTTTGGTGACACGATTGCGACGATTTTCTCAGCCTTCTTTGCCAATGACTGGTTCGTCTTAAAAGAGTAGAATTTTGTGACAGTTGGTGACGTTTATGAAGTACTGTGAAGGACACTATGTAGAATAAAGGCTAGTTTTTTTAAAACAAAATAATAAGTGCCTTTAATGCCTTGAAGACATAGGAAATGCTGTACTCCGTTTCATAGGCCAGGTGCAACGCTGTGAAGGCTAGGCAAGCAGTCCGCAAAAAAACAAAAAAAAAAGCAAAACAAAAGGAGAGGTGTGTCATTCCGACAAACGAACTACAGACATAAAATACAAACCCGCACAGTTCGATGCAGGCACTCCTCCAATTTTTCTACCGTATATGTCAAAACTTTAGTGTTAATGCGGTATATTTCGAGGACGGGGTTCCTGGTTTCTCATGCGTTGTCCTCGTTAATGCAGCAGAGATAAGCATGCGCGAAAGAAAGAAAAAATGTATAGTTTCAGAATTCAGCACGTTGACTGTTAAACGAATGAAATACTTAACAAGCGGGCTTTTCTCTGGGAGAACAATTACCGCAGACAGAATAACTCCGGAACATGAAGTTGTACGCGTTACGCACGCACGTACGGAGCGATGTTTAAAATAAGACAAAGCAACACGGACGTGTTTCGAGGTGTACTGACAATTAATTAGGAGTGCCTCACTGACATTCGTTTTCCGAATTTTTTGTTGCTCGTGCATTATTCCAACTAGGCTAACAAGGAGCTTAGCTGTTTCGAGAGTGCCTGCTTCCGGATAGCGCTATTAAAAAAAGTAAAGGAAAGAAAGAAAGAAAGAAAGGAAAGAAAAGAGAAGGAAAGAAAAAGAAAACTTGCTACTCGTCTTCAATTCCGTGCGAGCGACCATAGAACGCGCGAACATAAATAGAAATGAATGATATTGTATGATTTCGACTAGGCCGACAAGAAGTTTTTTTAAGAGTATATCATTCCAGGCAGCGGTGTAGGCAGGTTGGTCGGAGTTATTGAAGTAAATCCAGCAAAAAGCGCTGGAGTACAGGAAGAACACATGCTTGTGTCTCGCACGCGTTTTATCTAATACCTTGCCTGTTTTTTTTTCTCCCGAACTTTGTTGCTTTGCGCTGTAAGTATGATAGTGGATTTTTTTTTCGGCTATATAGCTAATCATTTCCTTTCTACACGAAAATAAAGAAAGAGATAATTTTCATTGGCAATTCTGTGGCGTATAGTGCCACAAGGAAAAGCGGCACGAGTTCTCTTCTATAGGCGACGAACTAATTGATGAATGAGGAACTGTTTTAATGATGTTAAAGAGAAGGCGACTCCAGGACTTCTTATTTTTCTTCCTTTAATCTTATCACCTGGAAAGAAAAGAGGGGAGGGTAGTGTATATTTAGGTATCTTGCCTAAAGCAAAAGAACAGCGAGATTTTGCATTATGGGATACATGGACGAAAAAATCTAGGAGGCGGCGTCACGTGATACCGCTACCCTCGGTGAGACAACCTCCTCTGATGCCTTGTTCGCGGCCGGCGCTCTTGGGTAGGATCAGCCCACAGGGTTGCCTCAACGCTTGAGGTGGTTCATGTATGGTCAGGCGCATGGCCATAGATCAACATACCGCTCGCCTATCACTGATCGCGGCCTATTTCCCGTGGTCCTCTCCCTCAAACCTTTTACGTCTAGACTTCAAGATGGCCACGTGACGCTCCCTCTTAGCTTTTTCCTTCGTCCATGATGGTATTGCACTCCAGTAGTTCAGAGCATTCCAAACTCGGCAGCAGAACCGAAGGCTCGGGAAATCGGTTATGAAGAGACAGTTCACGAAAGGAACCAAAACACACACGCACTCACACACGCACACAAATGAGCTCGAGGAAGAGTCTCCGCCTTGAAGCATTCCAAAGAAGTGATCAGATTCTTTTAGGGGCGAAGCTCCTTAGGGTGTGGGTCGTTCCCTCCTCTGTAGTAGTAGTAGTAGTAGTAGTAGTAGTAGTAGTAGTAGTAGTAGTAGTAGTAGTCGTATGTATGTAGCCACCTCGCGCCGCCGGGAGGCTCGCGCTCGCGCTCGGCGCGTGCCTCCCGGCGCGCTACCTCTCTCACTCTTCCATGTGCTGTCTTGTGCGTGAGAGAGAGAGAGAGCGAAAGGCGCGCGTTGACTATGGAAACGTTCTTTCTTCGATGAACGCTCCACCAGCTCGCAAAGAAGGAGAACGCGCCCTCACCTGCGAGAGACAAACCTTGACGCAGGCAGCGTCTTCCAGCGAGTTTCTTGATTGAAAAATACCGACTGCTCGCGCTGGAGAACCGGTCACCGGCCACCCATTTATATATATATATATATATATATATATATATATATATATATATATATATATATATATATATATATATATATATATATATATATATATATATATATATATATACTTCGAAGCGGAGGACGTGCGAAACGAAAACTTTTTATTTTTCCAACGTTTCAGCCGGGGACCGGCCTTCATCAGGGAAAACAGAATACATAAATGCGCTCTTCTTTAAGTACACAATGATATAAGGGGCCCCTAACACGTACTCTATCACTATCACACAGTAATCAATGTAGTAGGGCAAATCATGCACGGTGCGAACAGGTCACTGCAAAAGCGCGTAGTCACATCTGATGCATTATCACTATTACACAGTAATCAATGGCAAGCTATCGTTTCTTTCGGCGCGGAAATAGCTCTAGTAAGACCGCAGCCTAATCATAACCATGTACGCGCAATTTCTTGCCACACTCTTTCATTGAATATCTTTCCCCTACTTTCGGTTGCCGATCTTCGCACCCTTTCGAATGGTAACATTGAAGCGTCCGTTGAAATTCACTATTGTCTATTTGCTATAAAATTTGTTTCTTTGCTGAAAAATTGGATTTCTTCGTCTGTTTGTCGGCCATGTCACGATTTTACACTACTATTCACGCGATATGCTTCATGGAAACGCCGGCTCTGTCAGATGTATTTAGGCGCTTTTGCAGTGACCTGTGCGCACCGTGCATGATTTGCCCTATTGATTACTGTGTGATAGTGATAATGCGTCAGATGTGACTACGCGCTTTTGCAGTGACCTGTTCGCACCGTGCATGATTTGCCCTACTACATTGATTACTGTGTGATAGTGATAGAGTACGTGTTAGGGGCCCCTTATATCATTGTGTACTTAAAGAAGAGCGCATTTATGTATTCTGTTTTCCCTGATGAAGGCCGGTCCCCGGCTGAAACGTTGGAAAAATAAAAAGTTTTCGTTTCGCACGTCCTCCGCTTCGAAGTGTTTTGATTCTGCTGGATCCAAGGACACCTCCTTCTTCATATATATATATATATATATATATATATATATATATATATATATATATATATATATATATATATATATATATATATATATAAAGGCACTGGATCTTGACTTGCAATGAAGTGCCGGTGGGAGATTTCACTTGTGCGTAGTTGAACCATAAGGATTCGTAGCGTGCGCGTTAACTAAATTAATCCGGAACTCGGTACGATCTACGATGAACCTCCGGAGCTTCGCCCACTCATCATCATTCACTCCGTGGATATGCTGTGAAATTTTTTTTTTTTCAAAAGCCCGCTCTGACCAAAATTCTTCGCCGTCTCCCGCTGCGCTGTTCTTTCAAGTCGTGTATACAACACGCAATGCGTGCATGCAAAAAAACGCGTGCCTCTACATGTCGCAGGCGACAGCGGAGTGTCGCCCGAGCTGAGCGTCGTGAGCAACGCGACCAGCACGGGCGGCAGCGTGCTCGAGGCCATCGACCAGGTGCTGCGCCAGGAGAGGCGTCGGTGGCCGGCCACCTCGGCCATGGCCAACGACACGATGGGGCTCATGCACCCGCCGGCCGGCGGCCTGGGCATAATGCACTGCGGAACCAGCGCCGAGGACCGCAGCATGGCGCTCATCGCGTCCACCTTCCCGGACTCGCCCATCTCGTCCGAGGAGGAGGAAGACGAGGAGCCGCCCGCCATGCCGCTGCTGCCGGACATGCCCCGCCGGAGGCGCCTACACCACATGGTGCCACAGGTGATACTTCGAACAAAGAGAAACTTGCAAGTCGTGAGGAATCCGTACGGATTTGGTGATGATGATGATTGTGATTCGGTTAGGAAAGGACGCTAATTTCTGTAGCCCATGTAGGGAGCACGGCTAAGCCTCCGTGAGGGTAGGGGAAAGGGAGTGAAAGAGCGAGAGGAGAGAAAGGCCGTAGTGGAGGGCTCCGGACGTTTAGACCACCCGGGGTTCTTTAACGTGCACTGACAACGCACAGTACTCGGGCGTCTGGCACTTTCGCCTCCATCGAAAATGCGACCACCGCGGCCGGGATCGAACCCGCGTATTTTGGGTGGCAGCCGAGTACCGTAACCACTACACCACCGCGGCGGACCGTGCGGATTTCCTTGTAGCTGTGTGCAACATACGGGTGGATGCTAGTTTTCCCTTTCACAAAACGTTACTCCACGTTGCGGGTTTCCGCACAGCTCATTTGCCATATTCATGCCCATGTGCTTCGTGTCGATGGATTCGCCCTCGCGCTGTCAATCGCTAGCCTCCTGGTTAGCTCAATTGGCAGAGCGAGCGCCCGGACAGGCGTTGGTCCCGGGTTCGAACGCCAGACCGGGACGAACTTTTCGGCAACTAAGAGGCTTTCATTTCTGAGAAATACGTACGGATTTCCTTGTAGCTTTGTGCTGCAAACGGGTGGATGCTAATTTTCCCTTTCATGAAACGTTACTCCACCTTGCCGGTTTCCGCAGAACTCATTTGCCAGAAACTTGAGCTATTTGCCAAGGGTTCATCGCGAAAGAGGGCAATACCGGTGTCACACGGTCACCTTTGATCGTGATCGCGCCTGATACGGTTCAAATTTCTTGGTAGTGATCAGCTCGTTTACCTAAGCTACGTGAGCCAGCCGATCGCAGTCGAGACTTTTAATACCGGAGGGGCTTAATCGCGATCAGCAGTGCGCCGAATGGGACCGGCGTAAGGCGTGCAGACGCGGACGCAAGAAAAGAGGATGCGACAACCTATGTGCCGTGTTATCTTGTTCTCGGTCGCCCCGGCGGTCGTCTCAGGTTACCACTGTCATAGCTGTTACCGCTGTCATAGCTGTCACTACTCGTCTTGGTAGCTAAGCGGCTATAGGGTGTTGTCATTCTAATCCCGAAGTCGCAGGATCGAATCCCGGCCACGGTGGCCGCTTTTCGATGGCGGCGAAATATTAGAGGCACGTGTACTATGCGACGTCAGTGCACGTTAAAGAACCCCAGGTGGACTTTCCAGAGCCCTCCAATACGCCGTCTCTCATAATCATGTCGTGGTTTCGGGACGTAAAACACCGGAAATTAAAATATATCAACAGGTCCTTCTCATGCTTCTGAAAGATGCCCGTTAGGGTCATAACCTAATGACGTGTCGCACACACTAGGCTAACGTGCCATGGTCACGAAGTGCTGGTATATAGCCCCGGAATGTATCCCATTAACCGACTCCAGCTCGCTCCGTTCTTTAGACCACTTTCCTGTCCAGCTTCCCTTGCTTCTTTTGCCCAGCATTCATTTGCCCAGCTTTCAGATATTTGATTAATAGAGAGTTTGGCAGCTACTCACGTACTGGGCGCAGCAACCATTCGAAGCCAGCTTAAAACACATGAGCCTTGATCCTTGACACGTCTGTTGAACCTAATAAGGACGCATGCAGACAGTTCATAAAAATTCACAGCATATCCACGGAGTGAATGATGATGAGTGGGCGAAGCTCCGGAGGTTCATCGTAGATCGTGCCAAGTTCCGTATTAATTTAGTTAACGCGCACGCTACAAATCATTATGGTTCAACTACGCACAAGTGAAATCTCCCACCAGCGCTTCATTGCAAGTGAAGATCCAGTGCCTATATATGTATATATGGGTGGCCGGTGAACGGTTCTCCAGCGCGAGCAGTCGGTATTTTTCAATCAAGAAACTCGCTAGAAGACGCTGCCTTCGCCAACGTTGTCTCTCGCGGGTGAGGGCGCGTTCTCTTTCTTTGCGAGCTGGTAGAGCGTTCATCGAAGAAAGAGCGTTTCCACAGTCAACGCGCGCCTTTCGCTGTCTCTCTCTCACACAAGACAGCAGATGGAAGAGTGAGAGAGCTCGCGCGCCGGGAGGCACGCGCCGAGGGCGAGCGCGAGCCTCCCGGCGGCGCGAGGTGGCTACATACATATTACTACTGCTACAGAGGAGGGAACGACCCACACCCTAAGGAGCTTCGCCCCTAAAATGGGACAATTCTAAAGAAGTGCTTCACTGGGCAAGTGAAGAAACCGGCTGCGATGTCTTCTAGATGCATGAATTTTTCGAAGCAGGCTTCGTCATCATAAGGTTCACATTAATAGAAGTCGGCTTTAGCGTAAGCTACGAACCCAAAAATTTAGCTAATCACATAAAGGCGCATACCACCGCATAGCTTCACCCCACAAAGGCAGATGCCATGGAGAAAACAACGTTCGCGCGCATGATGCCATCCATGCGTGAACGAAATTTTAGTGCAAGATAGGGCTTCATATGGAAGTGCACATGCTACAGAGGAGAGAGTTTTCACGCGTAGGCGCTGAACGGTCTAAATGTTTTCTTCGCCGCGATGATATAACAGAGAAGCCAACTTCGATGCCCTTGAAGCATTAGCATTTGACCTTTAAAGTGGACTTCGCCGCGTTAAAACAACTGCAGTGGAGAAGCTAGCTTTAAGGCACATTGCATGCACCATCATGTACAGTATTTGATGTCGAAAGCGGCCTTCGCCACGTCATGACAACTGCTGTGGAGAAGGTAGCATTAAGGAACACATCGTGTACCATGTTGTATATTACTTGGTCTTGAAAACGGGCTTCGTTTTATCAAGACAACTGTTGTGGAGAAGGCAGCCTTAAAAGCCCTTAAAACCCCTTCGCCCTTTTTTTTATGTTAAACATTTCAAACAAACATGTGCATCGAAACCAGAACGCCGTGACGATCAATGATGCGAAATGCGGCAGCGCTACGTGCCGCGGGAGCCCCACAAAACTAAACGGTCCCCTACGCCCCTCATGGCTTTCCTGGTAGCCCATGCTCGTCATGGAGTCACCGGTGTGCATGTGGCAGCGTCATCAATTGTAGGCGCTGTCGATTGGTCGAACGGGAAACTACTACTGCCGGTAAGGCCTGCACGCAATTACGCGCGCTTCCTCCTCTTCCTCGTCACATTGGTCATTTTACTTTTTGTCGAATTCCATTGCGAGAACTGGAGCAGGGAGGTTCTTCAACACGGCCTGTCACCATACAGATACGTTGTACTGGCAACGTCATTAGCGGCGTGCTTCACAGAACGACGGGGCGGCACAGCCGCAACAGAGCTCATTGGCGATGGCGTGTCACGTGACATTTGGTGAAGAACTTGGCGGGAAGAAGAAACCGGCCAGACGGCACGTAGGGGAAGAGTGAGCGAAATTGGCGGCACCATCGTTTCGGTCATCAGATGTCTTTAATTCTGCTATCACTGCACCAGTTCGAAAAATTCCCGCAGGCCACGTGTTCCTTGCAGACACATGCACAACTGTAACACCTCATCTAAATTTCAACCTCTAGATTACTTAAGGCAAAACGCGTACAGCATGCTTTATACTGTTTGAACCTGAAAACGGGGCTTCGCCACATCGAGACAACTTCAGTGGAAAAGCTAACTTTAAGGCACACCGCGTGTACTATCTTGTTTATTATTTGTTCTTGAAAACGGGCTTTGCCACATCAAGACATCTGCAGTGCAGAAGCTAGCTTAAGGCACACTGCGTGCACAATCTTGTATTCTTAAAAGAGGGCTTCGCCATGTAGATACAAATGCGGCGGAGAAGGTAGCATTAAGGCACACTGCGTGCACCATCTTGTATATTATTTGTTCTTGAAAACGGGCTTTGCCACATTAAGACATCTGCAGTGGAGAAGCTAGCTTTAAGGCACATTGCGCGCACCATTTTGTATGCCAACTTTGGTACTATTATTGTGTGCATACAACTTGCATATCTAGGTGGTTTCGACTGTCTGTCTATGCAAAGAAGCCATAGATGTTTCCTGACGAGAGCGGATGTGGCAACGCCACTCTGTGTTTTGCGTCATAGCTTTCGATGTTCGAGCGGAGCTATGTACAGTAGAAAGTCTCCAGCGCAGCGCATTGCGTGTATCCCTGGTAAAGTTGTTCGAGATACGCCGGGCTGTCGATCGCTCGAACAAGTCCGCTGGTGCCTTGTGGAGCCTGGAAGAGAGAGAGAGAAAAAAAAACGGACAGTGACCCGTCTGGTTGGGTCGAAACTTTGCCTTTCCACCATGACGGAAGGGGCAACAGCAGCGAAATGACTGGACGTTAAAGAGCCGCTCGCATGTTTACTACATCGCTCAGAAGGCCGTTCTCTGGGCCGAAAAGACCGACACGCGGAGAAAGAGAAAGCGGAATACATTACTTCTTTTTTTCCTATTGGGTTTTTCCGGTGTTGCGGTTGTTCCGCCCTGACGCGATCGATAGCGACGGCTGCTCCTACGAGAGCGGCATTCCAAACTACTGATCTGGGAACATCGCCACATACCAAGCGCCGCAAAATTGGCTTTCGCCGCTGAGAAACGTACACGCACGGCAGCCGAGCCAGCGCCCGCACTTTTGATGGCTCCATTTAGCATGTGGTGGTATCGGGCTGTGGCGTTATGCTGTTCACAGTGTTCAACGATTTTGATGCTGCATGGCGTCCGCCGTGGCAAGAATGGATGGAGTTCTGGTCGTTCTGGGTTTCCTTCCAATAGCTGTTCAGGAAAGCGGTTGAGCAGTTTCTAACGCCACGGCCTGTTTGGATTAGAATTTATCCCTCCCACCCGTCATGCACTCGCCAAACGGAAGATCAATGCGAGGCCCAGCTGATAAGCGCGGGTCATGTGGACAAGCTACTGCTGGTGAACAGGGCTTAGGCATCATATCGAGTCTTCATATACCTGAAATGAGGTAGTCGCCACCTCTTAGGCATAAACAACCTGGTATACAGAATAAAGTTTATCCTTTCTTTCTTTCCCTCCATACTATACACTTATCCAAGGTTTTATATCTTTGTTTTCCACTCATGTTCTTTGTTTGGAGCACTTCAGGTAAGAAGCGATCCCTCGCTGAGCGCCCAAGAATCTCGAGTAACTGGTATCTGCGGAGCAGCTGGGAAAATGAGCGAACCTTTCTTTTTTGGAATTTCACAACATTCTTATGTCGTCGAACTTTTTGAATAATCTGCATGATTCGCTGTGAAATTTGTACAGGCTTGGCCTTCCTTATTGTGTGCGACAACGCCCGCATAGGAACTCGCGTGGCACTAGACCAGCTGTCGCCTGCTACTTTGTGTCTCTTCTTTAGCTACTGAAAGCATTCCGTTCCACATTCGAATAATTCCATATTTTCCACAAGAAGACCACAAATCTTACGTATATTTCTCGTATATTCTCCATATATTCCCATATGAGTGTTCCAGCTGATACGCAGTCATGCTCCAGTACGCCTCATAAGGGCCGAGAGGTCTCGACGCGTGAAGTATCTTATGCTGCATAGACAGTGAAGTTTTGCTTAAGTGAAAATTTTCGGTCTTGCTTTCTTTCTTTATGTTTCACTGATTCTTTAGAGCGAGAAGTACTGATTGGCGCACGCACAACTGCCTGTTTCGGTGAATACATTTCAAGGAACACGATCATTCATTCATTCATTCATTCATTCATTCATTCATTCATTCATTCATTCATTCATTCATTCCAGAGATTTCCCTAGACAACCTTTAGAAAAGGGAGGGGGGGGGGTTGTACACCACTCCTTGTTTTTCTAAAGGCACCCCTTTAATCTGTAGAAGTTTGTAACAAATTCAAAATATCTGGCACTTCATACATCCTTTGACATTCAGACACATCGCCTAATTTCATTCATTCATTCATTCATTCATTCATTCATTCATTCATTCATTCATTACATTAAAGCCCACCGCGATGATGTAGTGATTATGGTGCTTGAATGCTGACCCGCAAAACGCGGATTAGATACCGGCAGCGGTGGTCACATTTTCATCGAAGGTGAAAATAGTAGGGTCATTGTACAATATTTACGCCCCCCCCCCCCCCCCCCCCAATACGGAATGTACCTCACAATCAGGTCCCGGTTTTGGGCACGTACAATACCCATCAGCAATTACGTTAACTATTCTCTACCAGCGAGAGGAACTTGGTGGCGCACCTGCTTTGAGTGTGCCTCTTTGTCGCGTTAAATTGCAGGAGCCCGAGCCCGACGACATGGTGGTCGGCAGCCGGGCCGGCGCGCGGCGCGTGCTGCTGACGCGCGACCCCCGGCGTGGAGGCCTGGGCGTTCGCGTGGTGGGCGGCAAGCGCATGAGCAACGGCCAGCTGGGCGCGTACGTGGCTCGTGTCAGTCGGCCCGACACCCTGGGACAGCTGAGCGAGGGAGACCGCGTGCTCGAGTGGAACGGCGTGCCCCTCACGGGGAAGACGTACGAGCAGGTGCAGCGCATCATGGACACGCACACCACGGGAGACGAGGTCGAGCTGCTCGTCCAGAGGTATGTGCCCGCACCTGGAAGGTACTTTACCCGAACTAGATGTATACGACCTGTCCAGGCGAGGTCAAAGCGAAGAAGGGGGGGGGGGGGGGTACTACTATACTCGGGTACAGGTCAAGAAAAAAAAAAAGCGGCGTGTGCCTGTCAAAGGACTCCCCCCTCTGGCTAATGGTGCCACTCTGTCAACATGACGTCACGGCAGACCCTCTCCGCGACGCGCTCTGATTTCTCTCTTGAGCGCGGCGGGGAGGTGGTCTGCTGCCACGTCACGTTGACAGAGCGGCACCATTGGCTGGAGGGGGGTCCTTTGACAGGCACACGCCGCTTTTTTCTTGGCCTGTACCCTGAGTAAAATGTCCGGACTGATGGGTACCCTTCCTCCCCTCACGCACACACAGGCTCCTAAGCTACTCTTCTTATTACCACGACACCACTGCTCTTTTTCATCCAGCGGTTGCTTGAGTATCCTGCCAACTCATACAATGTGCACTATATCAATAGAAACATGAATAGCGGTCCATACACGGTCGAAAAAAAAAAGAAAGAAAAGGAAAGAAGGGTCTACAATGTCTAGTCTTACAGGCAGATGAGAAGAAAAAAGGAACTCATAAGCATAGCAGACAATGACTTAATATGACACAAGTAATAATTAAACTTTACAAAAGTGCAAAAGACAAGGTCGAGAAGAACGACCGCCGAAGCGCTGATATCCAAAGGCGTTTATTGCAGAAAACCTTATGGATACACGTGTGAGAAAAGCATGAGAGTTCGAGCTTTTGTCAAGCGTTTACGTGTATCACCAACTCACCCAAAGAATTACTATACTAATAATTAAACCATCGGATAATTAATGTGGTTGTCGCGCTGACAATTGTTCCTCTGTGTCAGGCTTGAGACGTATTAGGTATTGCAAAAGGCATCATGAAATTTTAACAGAGGAAACTAAATTCTACGAGCAAATGTGGATTGTTCGTCCGGGTGAGTTTGTGATGCATGTAAACGTTGGACAAGTGCTGGAACTCCCAAGCCACGCTTTTCCGCAATAAACGTCCGTCGGATGTCAGCGCGTCGTCTTCCTCGCCCTTGTAGTTTGCCTTTTTGTCTGCTGTGCTTATGACTTCCTTCCTTTCTGAATGCAAGACTTTTCGTTGTAGTTCCTTTATTGCTTACTTCTTGGACAGCGGCGTACATACGAAAAATAAATAAATAAAATAAAGAAGGCCTTGAGAGCCTCGATCTGTTCGACATAGACGTGGTGCGAACGGTCCGCCATGCAACTTGTCAATTTTTTTTTCTCGTACACTACTTCATGGTGTTGACAGACATGTCCAGCCGTCTCTGAGACGTGACATTATCTTTCGCAGCGACTGGGACTCATTCGACAGTCCTGTACCCACGCAACGACGACGTCAGCACGGTAAGCATCTTAAAGCGCTGCGCCAAGTGTGAGCTCCTTGTTTGCGACTCCCTTTTTCGTGTGCGACTGAGGTTGTTATGCTAACTTCTCCTGGCTGCAACGACGAACAATGTATTATGACCGTGTCGGGTGGCGGAACTAAGTTTCGCTTGCAGGACGATCATAAGAAACTTTGAAGCTGATCTGTAGGAGAGTGGGTCGTGTAATTTCTGACCTACCAAGCACCAAAGCACGATGCTTCGTGAAACATTGCTATAGGAGGTTCTACAAACGTGTTTATGGGAATTAACTACGAGGCCGGACATGCTGTCGCCGGCGAAAAAAGCGAGCCCATACGGTTGCGAGTGACGAAAGTAAAACTGGTGTATGTTTTTCATGTTTTATTTTCCAGTCCAATAGCAGCGTCATAGACAGCTCTAAACGACTGACAGTTTTCCAGTTGAGTTGGTACTCGTTATTATACCGCTACGACACAGGATTTTTCAGAGATGGGGGCCAACTTATGGGAAGCATGATACTAAAAGATGAGTGTGGGGCGTCAGCACCCCCGCGCGTGCTTTTAGATACGATACAGTGCATTTGACGCTAAAAAAGTGCTCCTGTATAAGGACGTACGTTTGTGAAATAGGCCCGCTTTATGGGGGCATACATCACAAAGTAAAACCAGTTCCACACTTGTGAAACCTGAGTAAACAGCTGAGCTGGAGCAAGCCTGTCAAGATATTTATTTTTTGTTTGTTTAGGAGGCCAAGGGCAAGAAATTCTCTATTCTGCATGACAGCTCCGCTGTTAGCCGCGAACGACGCTCCACAGGGACCAACCTCGACGTTAAATAGCTCAGCTGTTAAAAATTGAGGGAGAGTCCTAACTCCAAGACTGCCCCCTTTAGAACCGCTGTTGCCGTGCAAAAAGAAAGTACGGAATCTACTGGGTCCCGCCTCCCTATAAGCCGTTGGCCCCTTTCCTACTCTTAACACGCTTTGCTGCGCGACGTTGAAGTGCTGCAACAAAGCAACAGTGCAGTTTTATCTAGAATCGAAGCATTCTTCCTTTTTTTCGCGACTAAAACCAGCTTTCCCGAAAGAAATTGAGCCTAACTTCGTGCAGTCGTAAGACGTGTCCAAATTCGTACACTTCACGGAAAATTCTAAAGACTCGACAGGCATGCGACGAACAGAAAAAAGCCTACTCAACCGTCATTTAAACAAACAAGCTATCGCAAAAAGACGATGTTTGTGTTGCGATATTATTTCCTTCATAGATGAAGGGAAATCAAGTGAAATGTAGCATCGTTCGTCATGACACGATGGTCAATAAAAGCATAGGGCCATGCTTTGCGCACCCATCTTCGGTGGGACATGTGCGCCAAATGTCCGATGGCATAGCCAGGGTCCCTCAATATTGAGGGATCCTGGCTATACCATCGCTATACAACAAAGCTATGTAACCCTGGCTATACAACAAAGCTGTACCAGGGTACCTCAGTATTGAGGGACCATGGTATAGCTTTGTTGTAGGCGACATGTAGATCAGGCTCCTTCGAGGCAGCTGCAGCTGTCCATCTTCTCTCAAGGCAGGAGAACGAGGTTCGAGTGGAGCCCACCCAACGAATGGCCGCAATCGACAGCGGAGATGCTGCAAGCGCCGCCGCCGACATCGCTACGCCCCTACCGGTGAGTAAGGGCACCCATTTCTAGAATAGATACCTTATTTTAGCGATTATAGGCGCCTCCCGATTCAAAGCCCCCCCCCCCCCCCCTTCTCTTTTTTTTCTTTTTCATTTTCGGAATGAAATACTGGTGGGACAAAAATTTTGCCTGCGAATCAAGTGCCCCTTGTTTCTTTCGATGAAGAGCACGTTAATTAATGCCAAGCGTGCACACTCGCCGCCAATT
This sequence comes from Hyalomma asiaticum, assembly GCA_013339685.2. Lineage (NCBI taxonomy): Eukaryota > Metazoa > Arthropoda > Arachnida > Ixodida > Ixodidae > Hyalomma > Hyalomma asiaticum. Next base: position 70,639,589 of record CM023486.1, on the reverse strand, counting down.
TCTGACGACATGTCTTTTGTCCTGAGACCACGTCCATTGGCTCTCGGTACCTGCGGTACCGACAGCGGCGGCTCAAGTAGTGCGACGGACTCGAGTTCGAGTGGCGTTGAGAAAGAGTGGCCGACAATGACACACAAAAAGAACTGGACACACTTTGTGCGCCCATTTTTCTTTTTACTGTGTGCAAAAATAAAATGTGATTGTTCGCGCCCATCTTGGCGAAGTACTGCCGCGAAAAAGGGGATGTGGTGCGCAGATATCTTATATTTGTCAAATCTGAGCACCCTCCGCCCCAGAATCGAGTAAGTACGGCACGTTGTTCCCACTCGACTGCGGTGAACCGTACGAATGAACCGAACGAAGCCTCCCATGCGCAAGCTAAGTGGCACTCTTGAGACAAGAGACACAGAGAAGATGGAGTGGACTTGACCACGGTGTTGCAATATCGGCCATAGCATCTTATGAATACACTAACGCCGCCATTATAGCCACTGCCGCGACGCTCAACCTTTTACACTGAACTATTAAAAAGGGTGTTCAGTGCTTAGCGGCCACTGCGGTGGTATACCGGCTCCCCCACCCACCTTCCTTTTTCTTCCTTCAGCAAAGCGGGTGGAATCCCAGCTGCGGTGGTCGCATTTTTATGGATGCGAAATGTTAGTGGCCCTTGTACTGATTTCCGTACTCGCTAAAGAACCCTAGGTGGTTAAAATTTCCAAAACGATCCACTACGGCGTTCCATCTCCTTTCCATTCTTTCATTCCCTTTCCCCTACCCCCACGGAGGCCGAGCCGTGCTTCCTAAAATAGAAGGGTTTTAGTGCTTTCTGCAGTGGCTGCAAGAAATAGCGCCCTTTTTTAACCGAATCACGATCACTATTATACAGTGTTTAGGAATGCATTCAAACCCATGGAGGCACGAGCTTCTTATACAAATGAGAAAGCGTATTTAAGCGCCGTGTAATTAAAGCACCGGTCGAGACAACGGCAGGATCGCATGCCGACTAAGAAGGCCGGAGCAATCAGACTAATGGCGTTTTTCACTGGCGGATCCGGAGCAGTCACCGAAATCCCGGAGGGAGCGCTCGGATTTCACGAATCCGAATCTGCCAGCGGAGTACGAGAATGCTCCGCGAGCGAGTATACAGGAAGTCAATGAGCACGTCATACAAACCCAACTTCCGCTCCGTGCGTTTCCGTGGCAACCAAAGACGCCTTCCCCGGGCACATTTTGACTGCAGCAGTTTCCGAGTTGTTTACATTCAATTCACGCATTCTGTGCTCAAGCTTTATTACTCAGAGAGGGCACTACGCGCTAAATACACGGTACGATTCTGCGTTCGGTGCCGTAAGCTCCGGCATGAAGCGTACGATGGGTGGGGAGGGGAACGATGAGCACGTAGGTACGCAGGCTCGGCCGCATTTTGCACCTTGGCATACGAGCTCGTAAGAGTTCGTGCCTTTATCAACAAGTAGAAAATAAACAGTTTTGCACATCCCCGCTCTATAACACCATTGAAGAACAATCTCGATAAAGCTGTGCCTTCGCGAGCGACAAGCACATCCAAACAGCCCTACGTCAATGACGACTCCGAGGGTAGGCTTAGCTAGAACCACAAAAGGACAGAAGTCCGGAATAACCTTAGTTATCGATCGAGGTAAGCTTAAAACGTCAACTTCTTTTAGGTTAGGATGAAAACAGTACTTAGGGCCTAATGCTAGGATTTTCTTGTGGTTCTCGTCCAAAACGGCGTCTCCGCCGTTTGAACGGTCTCGATGTATTTCAGATTGCTTCGCCAGCATCAAGCATTCGAACGATCTCGTTAAGGCCTCTGACCCTATCCGACCGGTTGTAAATTACTGTGTGGAACATAAGCTTCGACCTGTTTTATCTGATAAGGAAGGTTGTTTTGTAATAATGCCGAATAGCACTTTTTCTGAAAAAGCCTCAGCACCTGTTGAAAAGAATTTTAGACCTGTGAAACTGAAACCTTCTGTAGTAAAACAACGAGCTGTCGATCTCCTGTTGAAACATAATCTAGATAAGGTAGCTTCCAGTGTTAAAAAGGCAAAACTGCTCACTTTAGAATTATTTTTCTCGGCGAAAACCCATAAGCCAGAAATTCCGTTTCGCTCGATTGTATCAGAGTCAGGGACTTGGCAAGTTTGTGTAGCTAGCTATTTGCAGAAGTGCTTAACATCCTTAAGTTTTTCTGACCCCTTCCGTGTACGTAATTCTCAGGCTCTAGTTCAGTTGTTAACAGAGGAAAATCCTGGCCACTGCACAGCGTTTAGCATGGATGTAGAAGATTTGTATTACTCGTTGCCGCATGAAGGTTTACTAAATTGCGTGAAAGAATGTATTCAAGAACAAGGGCAGGAGTCCGGTTTCATAGATAGATGCGGAGTTTCCACAGGTACCTTTCTAGAAATTCTCTCCATGTACTTAACGTCAACATTAGTTGGATACAGGGAAGGCGTGTTTGTGCAGAAGTCCGGGATTTGTATAGCTTCAAAGGTAGCCCCTATTCTAAGTGATCTATACTTGAGTAAGTTTGACTGCCGTTTAAAAGAGGCCTTAGGGGACCGCATCATTAGGGTATTTCGGTATGCGGACGATTACTTGGTACTTTGTAGTAAGGATGATTTTGAATCCGTCGTCACCTATGTAAGCGATCAATTTAAACTTAATGGGGATGGTCTAAGGTTTACGAAAGAACTACCGGAGAGAAACGTAATACAATTTTTAGATATCTCGTTGTCATTTGAGCAGAATTACGTGTGTTGGCAGTATTCCCCTAGAGCATCTAAGCCGTTGTTAAACTTTGACTCCAAGCATTCGAAAGAAGTAAAAAACGGAATAGCCTTGTCCTGTTTAAAGTCAGCCCTATCGAAGTCGTGCGTGCACCGTTTGACCATTAGCTTTAATGCGCAGGTCGAGCGCCTCTTAGATGCAGGTTACCCTAGACTAGCCATAGCCACAGTAGCTGAGCGTCTTAAGAAGTCGATTTCGACCGGAACAAAAGCTGTAGCAGAGAGTAACATTAACAAGAAAAAGGTCGTGAGTATTCCGTATATCCACGCAGTTTCGCACAGGCTTAAAGGAGTACTGACACGATTTTGCGGCGGCGCAAAATATACATTTTTCGTTTCCTAGCCATGTATTGTTATCGCCCTCCGCACACGGAAGCCAGGAAACACGTGCAGAATATTTTAATTTGGTTTTAAAGTTTTCGTCGCCCAGCACAGCAAGCCAGCCCCATTGGAATGGACACTACGATGACGTATGAACACAACCTCTTAAAAATCGCCGAAATCGCTGTCAGAGTCACTGGACGACCGTGAAATTGCCGTTGTTTGCGTGCCACAGGTGTAATTGACCAAAGACGACAGAGTCGTAGCGACGCTATGAAGAATTGCTGTCCCTACGTGACTCAGACGTCGTCCGACTATGTTGATACGTCACTAGGAAACCGCCCCCTCGAAATCGAAACCGAAAGTCAGCTTTTAAGGGAGCCGGATTAAAAATATATTCATTGCGTTGCGGAGCACCATGACACTGTTTTGGGGGTTCTCTACGCCAGTGCTTTCATTTACAGCAATAATACGGGAATGTCAAAAATTCGTGTCAGTACTCCTTTAAGAAAGTGGGAAGTAAATATGGGGTTAATGTTGTGTTTACGGCTCCCAATAAGTTAGGAAGGGTTTGTGCTGCAGTGCATAGAAGAAATGAGCAGATGGAAGGTAAGAGGCGAACGGATATCTGTCCTGTTAAGCATCCTAGCCAAGAACAATTTCAGCGACTGTCGCATGGGTGTAGTTTATAAGATTCCTTTTAGCTGCGGACGTTTTTATGTAGGGCAAACTGCGCGTTGTATTAATCAAAGATTAATTGAACACAGAAGGTCGCTATCAGGTGGGACGCCGTCCAATCTATCCTTGCAATGCCAGGTCTGTAGCTGCATGCCCGAGTTAGACAAAACCGAGATCCTACAGGCATAAGAACGAAGATACGCGTTTATTGGTTGAGGCCTGGCATATCAGTATCAGTATTAGAGGAGATAGAAAGCCTTAGGAGTTGTCTATCGCGAAGACCGGCACGTGTAACCGATTGACAGGTGGCGCTACCATTCCGAGCATGCGCAGATAAGCTGTGTGTCTTCTTTCTTTTTCGCCTCTGTGCTGTGCATCAGTTGTTAGTCGGCGTTCGTGTTGTTCACTGCTCTCCTTGTGTCCGTGTCCTGCACGCCTCTTCTTTTGATTATGGCTAGAACCACACCGCTTCTATCCCGTCGTCGTTCGCGACGAACGGCGAACTCGCAATGAAGCGCTTACTTTTGCCAACACGATAAACGTTTGTACTCGCATGTCATGCGTTAACACATCCAATCGGTTTTGAAACATCGGTGTGGAGCACACCGATGTTTCCACACACCGGTGGAGCACACCGATGGAAACGAAGCAAGCCACATCGGTGAAACGGCCCCACTGTTTACCTTTCGTACCGCGGCTTCAGATCTATCGAATGTTTTGAAAGCAGGTGCTGCTTTCCACTTTATTCATACTTACACTCATTTGTAAGCTATTTCATTTCACAACGCAATCACAGTCAATATATTACACGCCATACTGGCAAATGCAGCCTACATCACACCTATTCGAGCGTCGGGGAGAACCAAACGGTGGCCAGCGGCGCGACGCCACACGTACGGCGCACGTCGTAATCACTGTCTTCTGAGCTGGAAAAGCTTCTGCTTGTCCTGCTGTCGTCGCTACACGGAAGCTACACTTTCTTGTATGTACGTACACTCCAGCTCCACACGCGCAGCGAACGCAGCCATTTTGACAGGCAAGACGGAAGTGACGCGAGGACACGGCCCGCTTCCGCCCGAATCTGTCTGAATCCGTGCACGGCCGCTGGATAAAACGCACGTGGTGCGTTGCTAATCGAGCGGCCGTGATCCGTGCCTCGGCGCCGGAGCAAGTCGGAGCGCTCTGGCGCGGTTTGAGTTGCTCCGAATCTGCCAGTGAAACGCACCAACCCGCTCCCGCTCGACCAGTGAAACACGGATTCGTCGCGGCGGAGCAAAAAAACCTGCTCCGAATCTGCCAGTGAAAAACGCCATGAGCTATAATTGGCACTCGCATGAGGTTTGAAAAGACTTTAACAGCTGGACCGGCGGACTGAAACTGGAAGACAGGCACAGCAAGGGAGGCCTGTCAACCAAGTTTGATTTCAGCTCCATGCATCTGCACAATATGGTGTCTCCCTAGGAAATCCGTTCGATATTCCTTGAACTGGGGCAAAACTATTGCATTTTGTTCGCGATAGCTTACTGAATATATGGTTAACTTCTCATCCGAACGGAACCGCGTGCGAGCTACTCTAAATGAAGGGTTTAAGTCCGTCATTTGATGCGTGCCGTTTTTAGAAAAGCAGATTACGCTGCTGTACTTACCGCGCTGTCATGAGTACCGACTTAATTAAGTCTCCCCTTGCCCCCATGACACACAAACAAACAATAAAAGAACCCTCCGAAATGCCAGCGCAGCGCCGGCCGTGATCGATGTGCCGTTTCCGCCATGCGTCGGTCCCACGAAGATGAAGTTTATTGCGAGTTCTGACAGCACAAATATGACAAGTCACAATTTGTCATGGCGTCGGAGCTAACCGAAATCACGGCTTGTCTGCTCGTGCATGTTATATGTGGTTCTTGCTTAGCGCACTGCTTTAATTCGAGTATATTCTAGCCGCCGTAGCGCCGAATATATATAAATCGTGTGCCACGAACTTTATACTTGATCTTGGTACCTCAGAGGTAACTGCATTCGTACCGGAATCTCACATTATCGGAATTTCATGTGAGATTCCGTTACGTCCGAGGTACTAGGCACAACCTCCGATAATTAAAGTTCACGGGACGCGAGATTTGAAAAAGAGAAAGGAAGCGAAAAAAATGAATTTTCTTTATGTAGTTGAAAAGAGGGACACACGTTCGAAATTCTTGTTTTATTAACGCTTAGGCCGGTAGGCCGGCCCTGCGGCCGAAATGTTAATAAAACGGGAATTTTGGACGCGTGTCCCTCTTTTCAACTCTACATCGCACCGGACACATCGAGCTTCAAACCGATACCAAAGAAAATGTGTCGGCGCCCCTCTGCTCCCTCTCATCTTTCCCCACTCACTTTGGCCGACCACTTAGCAAACAGTTTCCGCCCTTTCTTCCATGCCTATATAAACAAACAGGAGAAAAAGAAATATCGTCTTGAGAAAGGTCAGGCTCTGACCGAAATGTCGACCCAATAAATGGCATATCATTGAAGTGCTACGTCTCATACTCATGCGGCAGCCGAAGCCACCTACTTCGTCAAACTATATATATATATATATATATATATATATATATATATATATATATATATATATATATATATATATATATATAATCGAAAAATTACACCATCTTCCCGAAGGGGACCGTGGGGTGATGCGGAGCATCGCTGGGAGTTTCAACGCTGCATTTAACGGCGGCGTTTACAGGTTTGCAGTGTTTTCGGTGTTACTTTTGCGGTGAACCTTGCGTGTTATTACGTTGTTAACTTGGTTCGTTACCACGCATCGCGTGACCGTTGTCCGAGTGTGGGTTGATGCTGATGCGTACTTGCGTCAACCCACTCGCTGACGGAACTGTTGCTTCCATCACACACCACCACCAACTTCTTTCATCGGAGAAGGAGGAGATACGACTGAAGCGAAGTGCGCGCGTGCTCTCTACCCGCTTTATTTATTGCAGCAGCTGTTGGAGAGAGGGAAGGGAGAGGACAGTCGCGCATGCGTAGTGTGAGTGCGGACGCCGGTTGACGCGTGACATACCCGCGAGCAAAGATGCTCAGCGTCTAACAGAAAAAAGCACCCTCACCACATAGCGCCCATGCGGCTGCATCTGCGAGCGCCGGAAGGAACGCGCTCGCAGATGCCGCTGTGCCGGAGCGCGGTCACTCTGTGCGAAGCGCGTGCCAGAAGAAATCAAAACAAGATAACTTAGCTCACAGCTCTGCCGCTCGACCCTTCGCATGGTACTTTAGAGCCGTTTCATGACCGCATCGCCAACAAACGAGAGAGAGGGCGAGATGAAGTGGAAGCATCTCCCTGCTTCTCCACTTCATCTCGCCCTCCCGTTTGTTGGCGATGCGGTCACCAGATTTGAGAAGCGGGGAGGCGGCCGTCACCGTGAAACATCCCTTTTACCATCATGTCACCGTATCTCATCAGAACGCCTGCACAAGGACTCTAGAATGCTGCTCGCGCTTTACTTCTGATGTAGTCATTGCAACACTGTCATTCGATCCTGAACATTCGAGCCTCGTATGTGTGCCCAAGCTGCGCGTCCACTGTTACGTGCAGGGTGGTCTACAGTGGCCCGTATCGCGGCCATACGAGGTCGACAGCGAGCCGAGGCCGCTGCTCGTGTTCTACCTTTATGTACGCTATCTTCCCCCGTCCCCGTGCCGTAAGGCGAACGCTTTCTCCTCTGCTCAATGTAATACGCACACAATACTGAACATGGAACAACCTGGAGCACCATGGAATGTAAATAACCTTAGACGGCCTGCCCACGGTGGCCGTTTGTCATCAGTACCACTCTTTTGTGAGTGTCATGTCATGGTCATTCATTCCCTTCGTGCGAGTCTGGTCACGCCTAAGTACACCTGCATGCTTACTTAATAAGCCCACATTCACTACATTTCAGATTACCACTAAAACTGCTAGCCTTTCTTCGTATATATTATATCATGCATTGCTATTGCAGTCATTGCTTTGCCCTTCTGGCGAAACTGCGACATTTTTTTCCTTTAAAGCCAGTTCCACGCCTGTGGAATTGACCAAACAGCTGAGCTGCGGCAAGGGTGTCAAGTACACTGTCAAGTGCCCGTCTAGCTATGGCCACGCCCCTTTAGCTCACATCACCAAACAAGGGACAAGTGGCAATCGCCGCACAAGCAGAGGGCCGTCCGGACAGCACAGCGCGCTCCATGCAACCTGGGTGACGTAGCAGCAACTTTTTCTCGCTCGGCAACCTGAACAGCAACATTGCTTTGAGGAGTGCGACCTCATGAGCAAGTTGGGTGTGTACTTTCGGCTTCGCATAGAGCGAAACTGAAAGTGCGCAGTCCGACTTGTAGCGATGCCGTCACATCCTGCGGGCAATGGCGTTTACCCGAATACAAAGGCTGATACGGTTTCGACCTAGATCCCAGTCTAGTTGACGATCCAGTTACAGTTACCAGCTACTTCGTATTTTTATTTCCAACTAATTACTATATTCATGACCACTGGTGGCATGTCTTGAGCGGATCCGTCCTTATACTAGTATATTGCAAAATGTCTATTTCGTTTTGAAATATCGCTTAGAGTATTTTGTAGAAACATGCAGGATTGTGTCAGCACTACAGCTTCTTGCATCCGTTGGTTTGCTAGTGGCGGTCTGCCCAGAGAGGCAGCATCTGCTTCTCGCTTACAGCAAGCAGAATTGTCTCCTCGAAGTTTACTAGTCAAAGTCGCTCGCTAAGCTGGTGGTGAGCCGATTACCAAAATTTGTTGGTGGCTGCGGAGTTCTGGATTAATTCATGTTCACGTTAAGCAGGACTTGACCAAATGTGTTCACAAACTGTTCTTCTCATAAAAAAACTCGGCAAAGCCCGCTTGCAGGTTTGTCTTAGCCTAGTGCGTATGCAAGTGTCGCCACGAAATTTCCACTCCGTTAACATCGTTTTCCACCATACCCAGTCCACTCGCTTCCCCAGTGGGTATGTTCCTTGGCACAGTATAACCAGGCTTTGTACAAATTATTGGAGGTGCAGTTGGAGGCGGGTGCAGGATTTTTCAGAGAAGTCTTGCAGTTAGCTTGCTGGTCTTGAAACCCAGCAGTCAGTGGCTCAAAGCTGCAGCCCAAGAACCAATTTTCATTTTTCCATGACCTGAGTTTTTGCATGTCAACAACGATGACACAGGCTAGCCTAGCGAAGTTTCATTTAAAAAAGAGCAGTGATTTACGCAGAAGCCACCTTAATGTGGCGAAGCTAACTTCGGTGAAAACCTTTTTTTCTTTAGGTGGTCACAGATGCATGCAAGGACAAGTGAAATACGGAGGTTCCTCGCAATTACTAATAATTGCTCACGTTTGGTGTGCCAAAACTGCAATATTATCATGAGGCGCACTGTAGTCAAGGGCTCTTCAATTACGTGGGATTCTTTAAGGTACAGCACAGAGTAAATGGGCCTCTAACATTTCATCTCTCCCGCAATGTGATCAATACGGCCATGATCGAAACCACATCATTCAGACAGCCAGCCACACGCCACTGTACCATCGTGGCAAACGTTTTGCATTGACTATGTGCATTCCTGCAAGACTTGGATGAACCACTGTGGTGATTACCGCTTTCTCAATACAAGCATCCGTAACTTCGAAAGCTGTGGGGCCTAATGCAGAGCCTGCTCACTGGTCAGGGAAATGCGAATGCTGCAGCGTAGAACGAAGTGCTCAGTTATGGCACCCGTCCTTTTAGTATTGCATCTTGCCTGCCTTTATGTTTGCAGTGCAGTGAGAGATGAAGAAAAAGCACAGTGTGGCATCCCAAGCACTCACTTTATTTTGTCCCTCCATTAAAAAAAAATGTTACAAAGCCTGCCTATGCAGGCTATCTCTCTCACACATACACACACACACACATCATGCTCGCTCGCTTACGCTGTACATGTACAATTCGCCCAGCAACAATCAACCCATTTTCCTTTTGTGCAATGTCTATCTACTCCCCTGGAATGATCACAGGGATGCTTAGCAAGCGCAAGAAAACGGGCTTGTCTGCAGGTCATGGAAAGACGCTCACGTTATACATAACTCACATACTCTTCACAAGCAGAGAAATGAAAAAACAAAGTCTCTTGATCCACATCTTTAACATTAGCAATGAGTCCTGGAAGTCCAGAGCTGGGTCCCAAGAAACGGAGGGTGAAAAAAAAAAAAAGAAAAGAAGCCGTCCGACATGCTGCCCAGAAAGTGACTTAACGCAGCTGCATTCTCTTTTCAGGGCATCATCGGCGACTGTGGCACAGCATCAGCAGCTACAGCCACGGCGGCGGCGTGGTCCGGATCCATTAACGGGCCGGAGGAAAGTGCAAGTGCCTTGAGACCCCATGGAGGGTCCCCATTTCTTCTTCCAGAGGCGCACACAGAGGGCGCCAGTTGGGGGGAATGTCTAGCAAGCACGAAGTTGAGAGGGGGAGCTGAAGATACGACACACACACACGGGATCACAAGAAGGAATAAAACCTAGGAGGCGTCAGCTGGCGGTTGAGGTTGCGGTTGTGGCGGTGATGACAACTGCGGCGAAGACGATGTCCTTGCCGGCGGCTGGGACTGCGGTTGTGGAAGCGGCTGCAACTGTGGTTGCGACTGCGGCTGCGGCTGCACCTGTGGCTCTGACTGTTGGCGTGTGGTAGCCATCCAGGCCCGGTGCTCGTCCTGGTAGCCCCGCAGCGGAATCACGAACACGCTGATGTCATCGATGGTGGCCGCCCGGTTGTCAACTGTCCGCCAGCTCCGTTCCTTGAGCTTGCCCCGGGAGTGCATCACAAGGTCCTGGGCGGCGGAGATGTACCTGCGCAGCCAACATGCACACAGTGCGTTCAGAGACTGCTGCACCATGCGAGACCAGCAACTTGTAGTCCCATGGACCTGGCTCTGCGGTCCTGGGCAGCGCAACCGACGCCGTATCGACGGTGACGACACGATGATGAAGACGACGACAACGTGGACCATACCGGAACACGTGGAGGGTGGGGGCAACGAGGGCGCACACCCCCCACACCTTCCACCTTCCTCTTCTCTTTCCTTCATTCCCTTACCATTTTATCCCATTGGAACAGCAGCAGCTGCTATCTGTGTTGTACGCTCAAACATTACATGACTGTGTTTACTCTTAACGAATGCCAGAACAGCAATGAACGTTGCTTATTCTTTACTAAAGAGTTCTCGCTTGCATCTTCCTGAAGTTGGGTTCTGTGAAGTGCTGCGCAGTTTCTCTGAAAAGTGGTACACTGACAGCACCTCGTAAGAATCTTCTCAGAATGTGAGCACAGAGTGACGTGCACTTGCATGTTCAGGCGCAGCTCATGCATTATCATTCAGTACAATTTGACTTGATTACTTTTACCTTCTATCAATAATGCTGCTAATGGCAGAAAGAATTTTTTGCACATTGCATTAACCTGTTCTGTATAGTTATCAAGTTTGTAAATACTTTCCGTCCACCACTGATTTACAAGCATCCTTGCCTTCACTGTTAAACTGTGAAGGCAAGTATACATAAAAGTATTTTCAGTCAAATACAACAACGTTGGCTCCAAACAAGAGGCTTCTTTTAAGTGTAACCTGGGTTATGTGAGACAATCTGGATAGCTAAACATAATTTGTATAATTTTTATTATAATTATTATACCTTGCTTCCAGCTAATTCCTTGCTTTCCAGCTAATTGCATGCATGTCGGTGTGCATGTCCTGCGTGGACACCTGCCAGGCAGCAGCACTGCTTACAATAACCCACGATGACTCCACATCCCTCAAAGCTTTACTATCTGTACAAAGTTTGGCTTGCCTACTTCAATGTAGTAATGAAAAGGCTCTCACAATACTAGTTGTAAAATGGCCTTTTGGATGCGTTCACTTCTCCGAGACAGGCCAGTGCTCCATCACCACATAAGTAGACCTTGAGCAAAACTTTTTGAGGACTAGAAGACCCTTCCCGCTCCCCCCCCCCCCCCCTCCCCCTCCTCGCGCAGTATGTGGTTAACATACTGCCGCCCGTTTCAAACGGCAAAGACGCATTATGCATGTACAGAAATGATATTTGCTGAGCAGACTGGGTTGTAGTTAACATATGAAATTATTCGCTCGCTCTTTTAATGGCCGCTCATATCAAATGAAGGTACTGCCTCCCCAGTGCATCAGCGCGCCTTCGGTTTTCTTGCTGCACGAGAATGAGATTGGCTACCTCAACTTGTATTGCGCGGTGGTAAGCCAGAACTATATAGCATGTATAATAATAACGACAAACGACAAAAAAAATTTCTTTTTCTGCCATTTTGTTGCTCCCACCTCGGGTGAATACGACACTGTTGCTGCGTCGTCTTTTTCTTCGAAGAAATAAAAGAAAAAGTGGTAGTATGTGCTCTTCCCATCTGCCTGTTGTGTCCCAAACTACTATTTGCATGTCTCTGTCCCTTTGCATAACCCTTTAATTCTTCAAGCTCTGTCAGCTGCAGTAGCCAAGTGGCTGAGATGTCGTGCTCCCGACACTTAAGTCGTGGGATCGGTTGTAGCTGAAATGCAAAAATGGGTGACCACTCAGATTTATGTGCAAGCTATAACAAGCCCAGCCGGTCATAAATTAATCGGTCGTAGCTGAAATGAAAAAATGGGCGACCACTCAGATTTATGAGCAAGTTATAAAAAGCCTAGCCGGTCATAAATTAATCCGAGGGACCTCACAGCAATGCAGTATGCCTCGTAATCAGCTAGTGCTCCTAGTATAGAATTACCCTAGAATAGTACATTAAAATTTTTTTTTTCTTCATGTCCGAAGGTGTCCCGGATACTTATTTATTCAATAAAATTTACATCCATGGCACACTGGTTCCCGAAATATATGCACAATTTACCTTTCATTTTCAGTTAACAATGCCACTTGTTTCAGTACAGAGGTTTTTGCTTAAAAATGAGATGTTAGAAGGAATGTCAACTCTTAATGAGTGCTATTCATTCTGACTACCAAAAGCAGAATTCAGGCCAGGATTGTCCGGTGACGTGCCGCCGATCCTACAAAACGGTGAAATGAGCACTGCCAAGAGCTTGGATGTTAAAGGGTTAAAATTACCTTCAGCCCTGAGGTGTTATAGCAATCTAAGTAGGGGCAAATAACACGATCCTCCATATTAAAACTGAACTGTTGTGCAAAGCTGATGACGTGACTGAGGCTGTGTGAAGTTCATTGTGTGCGCATTTTTGAGGCCCCTCCTTCTGCCAGCCGATTCTTTGTTCCATCTAATTTTGTGTCGCATCTGGTGCTGTACTCAACCTCGGAGCACAGGACACAGTGTGCAGTAGACCTTGGAAACAATTTATTGCAAAAAAAAAAAAAAAAAAGATATGCTGCCTTAAAGTTGCAACGAAGTTAGCTATAGTTACCTGGTTGTGAATGCAATTCAGTTGTACTAACCACACCTGTACAGCTACAGTTACCGACCAAATGTAACTAGGTCACTTTCTATTTGCTTTGTGAACGCACACTGATGCCATCTAAGAATAATGCATTTAGTGATGTAACCACAGTACTACTGAGTCACTTACCTAGTTTTTCTGATGACTTAGTCATAATTCTCTATCTCACGTAAACCTATTTTTCTCTTCAAGAAAGCCGAGCGCACTTTAGGAAGCAATGAATCCATTGCACTAGGTACAGAGATGCAAAGAGCAAGTGCTACCAATGAAAAGTTTCACATGACCACGGGCTCAAACCTTCAGTGTTCCTTTCTGCTGATGCATCATTGTTTACATTTCTTGTCAGAAATAATCCTGCCAGGTGATGAACGTGGCACATCGCAGAGTTTAAATAAAGTCATGTTTAATTGGAACTAAACCTCATTCCTTAAATTGAAAGGCTGCCAACTACACGAAGAGCACCCAAGATGAGGGTGCAGATAAAGTAGTCTGAATATTCCCAAAGCTCTTGTCTTGAAGCAGCCTATCATCAAAAAGCAAAAACCATGACAGGAAGGAGCTTGTCAGTGAGACAACTGCTGCCACCATCAAAAATACGTAATGTCATGTACACCGTGTAAACTTTACAGGCACGTGGTCAGCTTTTATTAAACAGGTACTCCATGACAGCCTTGTTTTAGCCACACACTTATTTGAATCAGCTCACATGGAGCATTTCTATTGGTAAATCATGGCTGCTACATGTAAATAAGCTTGTGCAATGGGCCTTGTTTGTAATATTATCATCAGTAAATTACTTCTGAAGTGCTTTATGGTGTTCTAAATGTTGCCTGTTTTCAGAGCGCAGAAGGAAAAAGAGACTTTAGTCGTGCTAGTGACTCTGAAAGGTCGGACAAGAAAGGATGTACAAGACTGCAGGTGCTAAACTGATGCCGGGCACAATTGAAAGAAACAATGCCGGAAGTCAAGAAACCCCCCCTGTCAACAAATGTTGCATGTGCTCATACGATCTCTGTAGATGCTGCAGCAACTACAAGTAAATGCATTACATGTTTGCTCATAAAGATGCTTTGTTCTTCTTTTTCATCTGCCATTACACGTAACATTCTAGAGGGAAACTGGAGTGAAACAATACATTAGTTTAGAGTGATAAATGAGTTTCTGGGCACTCTGGTTCCGTTAATCCAATGATCGTATGTTTGCCATCGAAACTGGGGGAATGAAGGTAACAAATGTTTAATTTCTTGTGTAAATTGTGAGAGAACACTGACAACAGTATGTCATCATCATGCCCCAGACTATTATTAACAATAGACTTTCAATGATTCAAACATACCTCAAATTTCTCATAGGCTTGCTACGTTTTCAATGTATTTGAAAGCTGCTTAATTCAAACTGTACCCTTCACTTATTTCAGTTATTTCATACTTCTTTACTTATCCTTATGTGTTAATTGCACGAGTAAATTCGCTATTTGTTTTTCTGAATGTGAGAAGGGTTGACTACTAAGGCTGTTTTTTGACTACTAAGGACTACTAAGGACTGCCACACTGTGGGCTTCCTGCTTCACTCGATCTGTGGTGTCTCGAAGACATTTGGAGTGCCGATTCATAACTCCTGCGTCCTGATAAAACTGCCACACGTAGCCAGACTTAGCCGCATGCGAGTGGTGGTAACATCATTCACTCACAGTGCTGCGTTCCTCCGTGCTATCGCAGTTCCCTCACGCCCACAGCGGCGTACTGCCATGCGTGCTGCGCAGGCTGGTGCAGCTAAGCCTAAGCATGGTTGGGGCGTGGTCTCAAAGATTGCCACGATGCAATCTCGGACGTCATGCAGCGCAGCACGACTGAGAGGCTCAGGCTCAGCACAGAATATGAGGGAGAAACACGCTGGTGAGCCGTTTTGCATACGGTGTTGGGAAATGTTTATTCTCCTGTTACGGCCACCTGCAAATGCTACCGAAAGCTGGTGGCTGGGTGCCTCAGAGATTGAATCGGCGACACAGTGACTTTGGTTGTGGCCAAGCCAGCGCGGCGAGTATTATCGGCCTATGCATCGTGTGCATTATGGCGTCAGTACGCATGCGACAGCGGCGATATAGGAACTATAGAAGCTATGCGCAGCAAAAACCGCCGCATGCTGCTATTTATGTTGACAGTTCAACAGGGCCCGAAGCGCGTAGGAGGGGGCCATTTGGATGCCGATGGCGATATGGTAACGGTGTTGTTAATTAGCATACGATTTTTGGACACGTTTTATTAAGAAAAAGGTGCGTGTTAGATTTGAATACGGTAGACTCCTGGTGCTACCAGCTTCAAGAAAATCGTTGCCTCCCGATGACGATGATAGCAACAATAACAACAACGCGCAGGATGTGTGACAGGCGAAAGAAAATGAGCACGCATTGCAGGTCGTTCGGAAGTGCATCACAGTTCTGTGTGCGCACATGGTCAAATTTGTTTACCCCACTGCGAACACTAGGTGGCGCCAGTTGCACCCGGTTGCATGTTGTTTTTGGAGCTCTCCCAAACAGAAATTGAAACGAGTCCGTAATAAACAGGCTGTAAATAATTATCTGTCATGTGGTGGAGCAACTGATGCGTTGTGTTATGACTAACAGGTCCCCAGTTAAATATTGCAGCAAAAATACATCAGACAAAAACCTTTGTGTCAGCACCCCTTTAACATTAAGTATGGGGCTTTTATGGCTTACCAAGTGTCTTCTTGCAGCAAGTGTGTCGTTTTGACGAGATTTTTTTTGCCCCCTTTGGTGTTCTAGGACAACCCACACAGGAAGTGTAAACAATAGAGAAAGTGAAGGCACGACTAAAGAGCAAGCAAAATACCGCTCTTGCTCGTGGAAGTATTGCAAATGTACTTATAAATCACCTATTCAGAAGCTTATTAGAAAGTCAACAATCTATTGAAGATCCCATAAACGATGCCAGCCTTTGTTGCTGGACATTAGAGTAATTGTTATGAGTAGGGGTACGTAAATATCTGAACTTTCAAGTCATTCACTACTTGATCAGATCTGCACCTAACTTCAACTATTTGCCCCGCCACGGTGGTCTAGTGGTTATGGCACTCGGCTGCAGATCCGAAGGTCGCGGGATCGAATCCCGGCCGCGGCGGTTGCATTTCGATGGAGGCGAAATGTTGAGGCCCGTGTGCTGTGCGATGTCAGTGCACGTTAAAGAACCCCAGGTGGTCGAAATTTCCGGAGCCCTCCACTACGGCGTCTCTCATAATCAGAACTGGTTTTGGGACGTTAAACCCCACAAATCAATCAACTTCAACTATTTGAACTCTTAGAAGTTTTAAGAAACAATTTGCTATGCCCCTTGTAAAGTAGCCCGTTACTGCATCTAGTGTGCTCCTCTGCATAGCATGTGCACTGCAGTGAAACTGACCTGTACATCTGCAGTTTGCACAGTTCTCAGCAGGGGGTGTTCTTTAGGACTCGGCTATTCTGGCAACAACATTGTGGGAATTCACTACGTGTGCAATAAACTTGTTTTATTTTTTGCCCCTGTTTACCAATACATATCTGTACAACAAAGAATTATTCTAAAAATATTTGAACGTTAACTGAAAGATAAATTCGATTCACACTCAGACATTAATATTGGAATTTGCTTTACAGCCATAATTTTGCTATTTGCACAGTGCAAGTTATAAGCTTATGTTTCAAGCGATAGTACAGCTTAGACTGCTTATAAAGTAGTCACTTATAATGCAAAACCAACTACAGCATGGTCTTAACTGACTACCTGACACTTTGGCTAGTACTAATTTAGCCTTGGGGATATTCCACTAAGCCAGATTGTGGAAAGAAGCTTAGATTTAACGGCAAACAATGCACTTCGTTTTGCTCTATGCCACCATATACTACCTGCTCTGTAAATACCCTCAACAGCGCAACCGCCAAGTGCACGCAGCAAATAGACTGGCAGCAGATTATGCCAAGTTTGCTTTACAAAAAACCAAACAAAATCCAATGAAAGAGGACACAAAATTTCTGTGAAGCCAGTCATGGGGCAACAGTGTGTAACACTTATGTACAATTCATTTCATATTTGGCTGCAGTGTCTCACTCCACATGTTTTGCAGTGCAGTTGCTTTGATCACTAATTACAGTAAACGTAGAATTACTTGCTACAAGACTAATAGTACATAAAACTTCATAATTCATTCACTTTTGGTGTTTCTGGTATGCAAAATACAATGTTCTGGTTGCAAGCCAGGAGCGCACCGATGGGGGGTGGTTTCGGGGGTTGTAACCTCCCCCCCCCCCCCCCCCTGAAGCCGACCTAACCCCCTTCCCACTCCGTAACTGCTCCGATGTCCTAGAGGAATGTGGAGCTAATGTCTGCAAAATGCCAAAAAAATAATAAAAATAATCGTCATCATTGATGTCACTATTATTTGGCATTTTATTTACTCTTTTTTTACACACGCAACAACTGTGTAATCGCTTGCCCGGTCCTTCGTGAAAAATTGACCCCCCCCCCCCCCCCCGACAGAGATCCTGGGTGCGCAACTGTTGCAAGCACAATCATTGAGGCTTGGTCAGCTACATTTAGCTAACTCCATTTATACTGTGATACTACTAGATAAATTCAGAGCAATGGCATAGTGCATGAAAAATTGCATCACATTTAAGTCTCGCATGGAAATGCGAGACTTAACATTACGCTGAACTGTGCAATGTGCACCTGCAGCGTCGGCTTTTTACAAGTGGCCAATCTTCTTTTCAAGAAACGTCAGCAGTGTGTAGAGGGTCTCTAGCTTATGTAGCAAAGCACACTACAGACGCATGTTCACAGCCCCTAAGTCAGCTCGCCGTACACCCATGAATACGGTAACACGACCAGGAAGATTGGAATCTGTACTCGGGTACAGGTCAAGAAAAAAGTGGCGTCCGCCCGTCTAAGTGCCCCCTCCAGCCAGTGGTTGTGGAAGACCGCCTCCGCACCGTGCTCTGATTTCTCCCTTGAGCACAGCGCGGAGGCAGTATGCCACGATGACAGAGCAGCACCGTTGGCTGGAGGGGGTCCTTTGAAGGACAGATGCCACTTTTTTCTTGACCAGTACCGGAGTATACAGCCATTCACTCTAGAGCAATCTCATAGGCAAAATGTAGCTTTGGTAGAGTAAACTATACCTGCCTAACTAATTGGCTTTTGAACCCCAGGATGAACCCAAATGAGCATGAATTTAATAACTAACTATGAAAATGGAAGTGATGAATCCTGGGCTGAAACAGCGCAGGTGTATTATGGACTGCCACAGGAGGACCTTGCAGAAGGCTTGCCTGCTTACCTGAACTTGAACCGCTGAGTGTCGCTAGCAGGGAAATGGTCGAGTGACTTGAGCACAATCTGAGCTGCCCTGTCATTGGGTAGCACATCCCAGAGGCCATCTGTGCCCATGACAAGCACGTCGCCGTCTGTAAGCTCCTCCCCACAGACATCGAAGATGCGGACCTGCATGGGTGTTTACAATGTATTTATACCGAGTGCTAACACAAAGATTGTAAACTATTCTTTTTCGCAAGAAAAAAAAAAAAGAGGCAAAGCACACTTCCAAACCACTATCGGTTACACTACATGCTAGTGAGACTGTTTCTGTTACATATTCATACCAACTTGCAACACTAACACAGCATACTTACCTCTGGCTCCGGAGTCAGGAATGGCTTGATGTCCACGTTGCTGCTTTGTGCCTTGAGATCATGATCTCCAAAGCCTCGGGTCACTCCAATGGTCGCCAAGACTCGGCTCTGCAAGGCACGTAGAGCAGAGTTCATTATGTGTTTGAACCATATTAACACGAGCTCTGATGAAGCATAAAGACAATCTGAGTGCGTCTAGCCAAGCTGAAATCTGCACCAGGAGACAATTGCGGAAAAAGATTCTTAGCCTTCATGTGATGACATTAGTGTCACCATCTGTGCAAAGTCGAAAAGCGTGTAAAAAGAACTGGACATATGTTTACAGATCGCATAAAGAACAGCAGTAAGAATCGAAGCAAAAGACTGACCTTGCAGTAGCTCCAGATGACATATATTAAACAATGACTCATTTTTGGCCATGCTCAGCTGCATGTAAAAAATGGAATTGCAGAAGCACCTGAAAGTCAAGTCAACTCACTTACATCAGATGTGAAAGTGGCGCATGTGGCATCCTTCTGTGTTCCGTTCTTCTGTCCATGTTTCTAGCGCAGTAAACTTTCCAAGATGTGAAAGTGTTGCATGTCTGGGTGTGATCACTTATAAATATCCATATAACGTGGTGTCATTAGGTCGACGTTTTTATATCTAGTTAGGGACGAAAATGGTCCCATTGCATACTTCAAGGCCTTCTGCATTATAGATATCCTGTGGCCTTTTATTCCCCATGATAAAATCGCTTACGATTCCTGTGTCTGTTTCCAGTTTGCTTTTACAAGCCCTGATGCATGCATGCCTTAATTAACGTGCTACAGATTTGATTAATTGATTGAATTATAAAGTTTTCCATCCCAAAATCATGTTACGATTATGAGACACGTCGTAGTGAAGGGTTCTGGAAAGTTGGCCACCTGGGATTCTTTAACAAGTACAGACATCACACGGCAAACGGGCCTCAACACTTCGCCTCCTTCGAAATGCAGCCACCTTGGCCAATGTGTGCTGCAGGGAAGAGCAACTTCAGTGCTGCCTGAAAGTGAGATCAACGTACATGCCAAACTTACCCGCTTGCCCTCTCCATAAATAAGCGGAAATCGGAGATCGTCGGGTGTCACCGTCCTGTATGCCCTGCACACATAGATGAAAAAAGTAAGAGTGTGCTGGACTGCACTGAAGAAGGTGCTTAAGGTAACAGGAAGAAAAGCACTTAATCTGATTCTTCTTCTAAATTAACTAGAGAATGAGAGTCAATATTTATTCCCAACTGCACTTGTGCCTCGCACAACTGCAATGCAAAAAAAAAAAAAAAAAAAGGAAAGAAAAAGAGATCAGTAACAAGTAGTCGGTGTTAGTACAAAGAACAGTGAAACTTGCTAATGTGGCCAACTGCGCTGAAAAAAAGAAATCTGAAGGATCGATTGAACTACTTTATTAAGAACATGACAAAGCACAGCAGATACAAGTAATGTGTACACACACAAAAAAAAAAGGAAGAGAGAGAGAGACAGAGTGAGAGAGAGAGGGGGGCACAGTTACATACAGTTGGTTCTCTGTGTGCACCTTACAATTAAAGAGAGGGCACACAATGGTTAGGTAATAAAAATAACTTGAAGGATAACTTCTAAAAAGATACAAGCAAGCAAAGTATGCAGCACTTTTGGAAAAGAAGGATAATGATTCTCAGTTTTACCTGGAAGTGTCATTCACTATGCAATAAACTGAAACCCTCGATTAGCTTGAACACAATTCGTATTGTTTCTCCCTCAACAAACTGACTCACAAGCTGTATGCCATCCACGCAACGTGAGCAAGAAAGCCAACTCACCAGCCAGTCATGAAGGCGTCTCGGCATAGCAGGCGTTTACCCAGGTCAGCTCGCACTGGGCGTCGCACAAACTCAAGATGGGTGAACTCACTGCCTAGCAGCTCGGGGCATTGCATGCCCTGCGAGTAAAATCGCCCAGGGACTTAAAACAGGTAGAACCGCTGCCGCACTGTACATATAGAAGGGTACGCATTCGGGATGGTTGGTTCACGATTAAGAGAATACAAAAATAGCGTTGAACAACAGGGTAAAGGAAGAGCACACACAGACGTGCTGTAATATTACCACTGTAGCTCAAGAGTACCATAACTTACGCATTAAGTTGTTTCATTATCGAAGATGTTGACTGCCTATTAAAGCATTTCATATACTACCACAGAGACCAGCATACCATATTGGCATCATACAACACAAAATTCCTATTGGTTGTGTACTTGTGGCATCAGCAGCGCGCGCGCGCGCGCACGCACACACACACACACACACACACACACACACACACACACACACACACACACACTTGTTTTCTAAAGTGCTCCGGCACAAGAATGCTGTAGTGTATTATAAAAAAGCAAGTACAAAAGATTGCTCTACAAGCTAATTCTGTCTTTCCATTAACATAATGCAGTACAAGATATTTTTGTTTAGAATCTGGATGGCATGAGCTTGTACACTGCCTTGTGCATAGGTAATGTAATGTAGCATCTGTAATTAACATAATTCCTTGAAGCAGTACGCAGGATGCTTAAGTAGACACAGCTCAGACAATGACAGGCAGAAGAACTCGAATAGGGTGCATCCTGTTTGTTCACACTACAATATAGCATTTTAGCACGTCATAATAATCGAATGTTTTAGAAAGTACTTCTTTGTAGTCGTGAATTACAGGTTTACAGGAGTTTGACTGATTGATTTGTGGGGTTTTACGTCCCAAAACCATGATTTGATTATGAGAGATACTGTAGTGGAGGGCTCTGGAAATTTTGACCACCTGGGGTTATTAACGTGCTCTGACATTGTACAGTACAGAGGCCTGAACATTTCGCCTCCATCAAAATGCAGCCGCCGCGGCCAGGATTCGATCCTGTGACCCTCAGATCAGCAGCCGAGTACCATAGCCCACCGTGGCGGGGCAGGGTTACAGGAGGTGGAAACCTATATGGCCAGATCAGTGATGCCAAGGTCAATTAGCCGAACAGAAAATTATTATTGCAGGAACCAAATGTACTTTATTTCCTTGGTGGTCTAAATCCATCACTTTAGGTGCTTTTGTAGTCAAAACCCTAATTGAACCAACAAAAAGTACTTGTCTAAGATTGCAGTTAGGCGAAGTTCCAGAAGATACCGCTATCATCATACGATGACCCGCCATTGCACAAAAGCCACTGCCTATACAGGACACACCACTCTGATTTATCTTTCTATCCCTACTATCGAAAACAGAGAATTCCACCACCATACAACGGTGCCTTGCAGCAAAGCCAGCTAGTCACAGTCGTAAAGAAAGGAAAGGGCAACACACGCCCACTCCATGAAAGTGGGGCACGCAGCGGCATGACACCAGGAAAGAGTACCCTAAATGATTATAAATAAAGTGGATAAAAAAAAAATAAGTGCACATCTGCGGGGCACGCCCACGATTCCTGAAATGCGCAAACACAGCTGCACTCACAGCTGGCCAAGAGAGCAGCACACCGCAGTACCGTCAGAGGCTTTTTGTGTCACTGGACTCGTGAAGTGCAATCACCATGCAAGTGAGGTATCTACACGTACGTGGCCATGACCCGCCAAAACATAAATAACTGCAGCGGATCCCACATCAATGTGTACTAAACCCCATTACAAGCTCACAGCCATGGTTTGTGCTGTAAGGATCCTGTCATCTCTTTTAAAGCGAAGCTTTCTTTCTACCTCTACCAGCCACGGGTTCTGTCGCGAGCATTGTGTACAAAAAATAATCCACACGAAACACACCAGTAAGATTAGATTGCAGCTGTTGCAGAAATGAGAGATTAGATTGCAGATGCTTTGAAAGAGGGGTTGACATCATTCGAAACCTTTCCAATCTAGCAACTGCTTCAGTTAATTTTTAGACTACCCTACCATGGGTTGGCCAAGGAAAGATGGCAGGAGAGTGTGAATGCGATGCTCAGAGGAAATAACAAACCATCCCCAACAGTTATTTTCGCAGCCTAGATCTCGCTGAATACATTAAAGCTGACATCGAGCGTTGCATGCTAACACACTTCACTTCACTGGCACTGGAGGACGCGACACCCATGATCGTTGTAGGGACGTCAAGTAAACTACAAAGCCAAGAGTTTGACATTCCTTCACACACAAATCTTAGTTTGAACTTCTCTTTTACTTTATGAATAGAGGTGCTGTCCACCCTTGGTTGTCATCCCAAACCAATATCTTATGCAGCGTTACAATCCTTCATGCACTGTTGCAACACCGGGAACTTACCAAATGCTTGATACGTGACCTCTCTGTCTCGGGTGTGAAATCACAAGACATGGGGATCACCTGCTCCCCTCGGCAGATGATGGCTCTGCGCATAAATGATGCATGTGTCGGAACATTGTTGGCACCAGATGCTTTCAAGACAGATTATTATGAACAGCTGGGTGGAACAGTTATTGGCTTGGCAGGACATAACAGCTGTGCTAAAATGAAGAAAAAAAAATAAAAAGAACTGCGAGTTTCATTTTCTTTATGTCATTCGTTTATGACCATTCACCTGCATGAAGCAATATTTCTGAAGGTACAGAAAGGGCCCCCGCCCCCGCCCCACCAGAAACAAGGGCATTCTCCCCTCTGCCCGCTTAATTTCTAGGAAAAAGAAAATAGGAAACGAGCTCACGCTGTCCACTAAAACATTTGTAGCAAAGCACTGAACTCTTTTCAAAAACTGTAAGTAGGCTTTCCTGCAGGGTTTCTTTTCTAACCAAGAACCTTTGTTCACTGACTGTTTTTCAAGGTGTGTTCCTTTTCCAGTTAAAACTGAAAATGCCTTTGAAAAAACTTGCTGAGAGAATGTCATTTAAAAAATCTGCAAGAATTGTATGCACAATGAAAAATATTTTCCAACCAAATAACCTGGGCCACAGGCTATCAGAATGAACTACTGTTCTCATTCCAAGAGTAATATTGAATATCCTTTATAGTGTTGTGTAGCACCATTAAAATGGAGCGAGGAAAATGCACTTACAGAAAGCCATTTTGTAAAACAAAAGATTTTGCTTGCAAAACTAACATTGGACGATAGCCTAGTAACAGACTTTTCTTAAATGGTCCATCCTGAGCGCTATAGAAGCAAGGAATATGAGACGACTTTCAATATATCTCATTTGTGTTGAAAATATACTACGACAACCAACATTCCGGCACAATGTAACTTCTACAAACAGTCGACACGCTTCAGCTCACTTACATGCAAAGAAAAAGAAAGTGTCCGAAATAAAACCAAACTAGTTTTACCTATGGTTACACTTCTACACAGAAAAATGTTAAAGTATTATGGTATTTGTGGAGCAAAGAAGTTTTTCAGGTGCCTGAAAAATTAAACAAGAAAAGGAAATGGGTAAGTTGCCAGAAGGCAGTACATGAAAAAAAAAAAAAGAACTTTTTTTTTTTCAGGTACACTTTTCGTCACTTGTAACAGGGACCTTCTAATGTGCATGTTCTCCATTAATAGTCGTAAGCTTCCATTGGTTCAAAGCCTCACAAAGCGAAAACATTTCCATATGTGAATGACAGCTAGGAAATACGACCATCACATAGTAATTTTTAATGAAAATGGTTGCCAAATGACACATAGTTATGAATTCTGGGCTACTAGTTCTTCCATCTTTAGTTGGACAATTCACATGGGCCAGCTGGCAATTTATACCAAACCAGGAAAAGCATGCCTACTAAACTAGCATGCTCAAATGGATTTGAAGCATATACAGTAGCATGTACGTTGAAGGCCTGTAGCCAAAGGGTAACCCTAGGCCAGCCCCCAAAATTCCTGGCTACAAGCCTGGTATGCAGTAATCAAACTGAGTTTGACGTATAAGTAATTTTATTGTATTTGATATGACTGCTAGGAACATAGTATTTTTTACATGTTCATGTTTGAAAATAAATATTAGATTGATTGTGTTTTGCTCATGTATGCTCTATGTTCTAATGTTCGAAACTGCCCACGGAGCACTATACATTGCAAAAGCCTATAGCACATTTTCCACAGCAACTGCCACATCCTATCAATTTGCACAAATGTGATGAACACAGAAGCATCTGCAATGCAGGGCATAGGCCCAGTTGATAAGGCCACTGACAAGTGTCTTGCTAGAATTTTATGCACGACATATTCAGTTCACTAGTGAACAACATCAAAAGGGATATTGATCAAATCCGCAATGCAGGTTCTACAACTAGTTGGTCAGTTTTGCTGACCGACATTATGAAGCTTGCCGACAGATACCTCACAACTAGCCAATGAGGTGCTAATGAACAACTTAACGTCTAATAAACCCCATTTCCCATTGTTTGTTTGGACAAACAACACAATAGGTGGGCATTGCATTTCTTGCAGAGTATGCTACAATGTTCTTGATGGAGTAGATTGTGCCATGCAACTTTCCTGTAACTGCTGTAATCTGTGTACTAAAATGTAACTGAGTAAAAGGAAAAAAATGATGCTTGTAGGAGTGCACACCTTTCCAGCTGGGGCGAAAAGTTAACCCTATCTAAACTGTGAGCTCTTTGCTCGAAGTGCACGTGCCACCAATGTAGTGGCATATTTCAGAAGTCGGTCAAAATGGTCAGAAAATGTGATGGCAACGCCCATGGCCTTCTCTGTGGAAATGTTTGTAAACAGTTCCGAATCAAGCAGCACAATGGACAATGCACCCACTCGAAAAGGCTTGTGCGTTGCGCAGGCTACTGCTGTACAATCTACGAACCGAGAGGAATCAAGCCTGATCTCGGTGAAGTGCGTTTCCTGCCGGCCATACAGTAGTGAGATAACAGGCTTGTTTTGTAATCAGCAGTCTCGAGTTCAGTACTAAGTGGGTTCAACATTGTTTTCTCATAGGCGGTGCGCGTGTGACGTCATAAACCCTGTATTGACAACAAACAGCCACTCGTATGCGGCGACAGATAAATGGTAGATAAGGTGACTAGGTTAACACAAATTTCCAAGGGAAGGCTTCCTAGCGGCAGCACAGGCCATTTAAAGGGGCACGATCTTGTGAAGCAAGATGTTGCACAATACCATGCATTGTTAACTGTAGGATTTAAAAAAAAAAGAAAACAACTAGCCGTGAGAAATGTCGCAAGGGGTTGCTCTAACTCAATTTCAATCATTCAAACTGTTCTCCAGAGAAATGTCGCAAGGGGTTGCTCTAAGTCAATTTCAATCATCAAACTGTTCTCCAATGCCGGTGTCACATAGTCACTTTTAAATACGAACGATTGGCTCGTTTGCACAAGCCGGGAAAGCCAGCCAATCATGACTGAGAAATTCAATTCTGACTTAAAGGTATGCTGATACTCGTACAATGCAACCTCATAATGTAATACATCGATGGTTTTATATACTGAACACCTAGGATATCGCCTCTGTGCTTTTGGAGGTGGGAATCAAAACCACATCCTTCCATTTCATAGCCACTGAACCATTTCAGTGGATGAGTGATATACGTTAAAAGCATAAGTGAGAGAATCAGCATGCGAATATGACATATATTTTCCAAACTAGCCATTCCCATTTACAGCATGGCAAGCAATTCCCTAGTTTCATCAAATCACTGCACCCATCTCAATTTGTAATCAGTTTAAAAACCTGTACAATTCACTGCAGCTGACATGTTATAACTGCTTTTGGCACAGCTGAAATTCGCAAATTACAATGTTTTAAAGTGTCATCTAACACACATGCCTAAGTGCTGCAATTTAGTGTCAGAAAGAGCAGTGTTCTGAAGATGGCCATTAGGGGAAAAAAAAAAAAAACCGTGCAGAGAAGCAACCTGACTAAACACTTTTGCCCAAGTAAATGTGCGCTGGAAAGGCAAACAAATGGCACACAACTACGTGTGAACTGGGGCCGCATTTTTAGATGTTTCGCTTTGGTGACGTATGCATCTCGTTTGGTGGTGATTGGCTGGTTGAACAAACTGGAAAAGTGAGGACAGGTTTCTGGTTTGTTCAGTCAGCCGATCACCACCAAAGGAGACAGCAAAGGAGACACCTATGTCACTAAACGACATTATTGCCTTTAGTGACACATCTCAGAATACGGCCCCCGACCTGTCTTGTTACTCTAGAGTGTGACCATTGCCGTAACACGGGAACAAATATAAGTGTCCATGCATTTGAGGTGTGCCAGTAATTAGAGGTCACTGTAAAACGAGACATATCTGAAAATACACATGGAAGTGCCCCCCATAACACAGTACTGCAACATATGCTGCAACATCTATTCAGCACCAAGCATGCATCCGTGAAGCACTGGGTAGACAGTTAACAGCACAAATATGAGCGAACTTGGAAGCGACACAGAACGATCGAATAAAAGCAGCAGCGTCTAAAAGAGAAGAGAAGCCAGCTGTTTTCTTCTCTACCGTACCTACTGTCACCCGCGTTGGCCAGGTACAGCTTCCCGAGGATGAAGAGAGCCACGAGCACGGTGCAGCCGCCGGTCATCTTGTAGTGCTTCTTGTCGCGCGCGATCTGCTGGTCCATGTCCCAGAAGGCCGTCTCGAGGGCGCCGATCACGAGACTGTCGGCGGTGATCTTGCGGTCGCCGAACGGTAGGAAGCCGCCTTCGGGCGCGGAGGCCTGGACTCCGCCGTCCGGCACCAGCAACTCCATCACGCTCATCAACTTGTCCTGCGCGCAGCCGCCACCAGTGAAAAAAAGAACGTATGCTTCGGGCGAGGCGCGCTCACCTGGAGCACCCGCTGGAGCACGTTCGACGCCGCCACGGCCACCCCGGAGCCCGCGTGGCCATCGAAGAGCGCGAAGTAGACCCACGGCAGCTCCGCGCCATCGCCGTGAGCACCACGCCGTACGGCACCGCGGTACACGGCCGCCTGGTCCTCGTTGCGCAGGCTCTTGCCCGCGTTGATGGTCCTGCACCACCGGCATACCGCCCACCGCCAGAATGAATGGGATGCACTCGTCAAACCCCGCGCACCGAACCCCCTGCCCCCAAACCAACAGCTCGCGCCGCTCACTCTGCATAGCCGGCGTTCCACGGGATCTTGCTGATGTCTCGGGGCACGATGATGGGCCGGATGACATGATCGGCCGACACTTGCACTTCGTCGTCGGTGGTCAGCTGAAGGAAGCTAGGCCTCGTGTACTTAAACTTGAGTGGAAGCTTGTCACCGTCGCCGGGCGCTTCGCCGTCCCTTACCGCCGGCAGAGCGTCGAGGCCGCCCACCACGTTGTAGAGGGCATTCTTGACCCTGTTGAACATTGCTGGTCGACGACGGCCAGGCCTCGGGCGGCGCCTAATACATCGCGAAAAGCCGATCGCGGTTGTTCCTGCTGCTGTTCTAAAGCATGCTGCCCAGACAGCCAAGACCCGCTGCCATGCCTGCGAGCTGGCGTGTGCGGAAGTGACGCCAACCGAATTTCCACGTGATGTAAACACAGGTGCCTGCGGCTTGATAAAAAAAACCCCGAGAAGCTCACGTTCACGGCGAAGTGACACCGGCTTGGCGGGCGGCAAGCGTAAAGTGAAGAGAATTTGGTTTACGATCAATATGTAGCGGTAGTAACTCGTACGGCTTCTCCTGAACGATCATTACTAGCCAAACCGGTGCAAGTCAAGAGGGCGATTACAACAGATGTTATGCAATGACGGAACCATCACGGCCACTTTCACACTGTCTTGTGTCCCTGGTCACTGAAGTGATTCGCACACATCTTGTACCTCCGCGCGTGTGACAAAGGCTACAAAGCTCGATGTAAACAGTTCCCACGTTCACAACCTCGACTCCCAGCGAGTGTGGCGTACTTGATTTCTAATTTGTGTTGTTATGTTTCTACCGAAGGAGGCGTTGCAATCGCTTGCCTGATCGCCTAGCTAGTTCGCCGCCGTCGCTACTTACAGCTCACACCAATTAATGCATGGAGTTAATACACTGACTCAATGCATGAATAAGTCGAAGACTGCCAAAAATCACTGTAGCTCTTCAACCATGCTGCAGCTGTTGCACGACCGAATGCTTCGCTATGCGGGTCTCTAACGCAGCAATCTCGCCGTGTCTTTTAACCTCAAGCTGCCATTTCGAAACTGATTGCTAGCTTGCGCAAGAGCTCGCCTCCATCTCATGACATATTTACGTGTTTTCTGTTGAGGAGCGGGGTTTACTTGAGGGAAAAATTACTGTCTTTTGCCTGTATTCAAGCGTGGCGTGCATCTTTACTTCGTCGTGCAGCAGCTCGTGGTCCTGCATGTCGTCAGCTACGATGCAGCGGCACTTTTAGCGCGCAAAAACCAACCAATAAACGTTGTCGAAAATAAAAAAAAACAAAACATTTGAGAAGCTCTTTTTGTATTACACCACCTAGTGTACTAAAAACAAGTACTACTTAATCTTACAATCTTTGTTTTTAATCAATTTATAGTATGCTTTAGCAACACTAGAGAACGCAATGATCGTTAAATGTGCAATGTATTTTTTAGCCAATCGGACGCCAGGCGTTCTCTTCAAGTGCTGTTCGTCCACTAAGGTTGCTTTTAAATTAACCGCCGTCGGCAATCCCACCAATCAGAGAGCAGCTGCGGTGTTGTGCGCTGCTGCGCTGGTGGTGTTTGAAATCAGCCGTTTGTCGCCGCCGAGCTGACTCAACCCAACAGGCTCCTGGACACCAAGAAACACCTTTGAGCCAGCCGTAGTTCCTCGCCGTGTGCAGCTGTATTCCCCCAAGAAACAACAGAACCCGTAAGAGCTCTTCTATTTGCTTGTTCGCTGCAGGCAAGCTGTTTCCAATGCTTTAGGGTTAACGAACGAAACGTGCGAAGACAGTCTGCTGCACAGGAAGGTCCGTCGCGGCATTTTGCCTTGTGCCCGTGCTACCGAATTCAAAGCGTCTAGCCCGTGGTCGTTTAGCACGATATCTCTCGCACCTATCTGACTCGCATTTGTTGTTTGAGCTCGGCACGCCATCGTGCTGCCACATTGGCCGCGCATTTCGTCTGCATTGTACGAGTGACGACTGGCTTTGTCCGCTGCGCAGATTCACCATGCCTACCCAACACCGAATTCAGAACTTCAAAAACAAGGGGAAGGACCAACAAGTAAGACGACGCTGACCTTTGTGCTTGGACGTTTTTGGTTATACGTGTCGTGCTGCTGTACCTTTGTCGCAGGAAATGCGGCGACGAAGGAACGAAGTCAGCGTGGAACTACGCAAGCAGCGCAAAGACGAACAGATCCTCAAAAGGCGAAATGTTAGCTTCAGCGAGGACCCAGTCAGTCCTCTGCATGAACAGAATAAGGTAAGCCTCTAACTAGTGGCCAAACTACGCCTTGCGTTTTTTTTTTTTTCTCCTATCGCTCGCCGTCCCGTCATCAGGGAATCCCCCGCCATGTGCTTGCCGCACTTCATTGTCGGTAGTCGACGGTTCTTCGAATGTCATCGCGTATTGGATATTTTGTGTGAAGACTGGTCGCGCCTGTAAATGTGTTGTGCTAGCCGACCCGGTGGCATAAAGCTGCTAGTCCGCAATGAGTTGCCGTTCAATGGTGGCACCGCCTCGACAATTAAACTGCTCGAATTTGCGTTGCTTTGCATGCTCGTATTCTGGTGTGCTCCAGGGCTCTAAGGATCGTTTTGAAGTGTGCTTACTGTTAATGTAGTTGTAGAGCGGATGTCAGGTAGTGTAATGAAGCGGTTAATTTAAGAAATGTCACCGCTGTAGGTGACATTCGTGTGTTCTCAAGATATCTCCAGCAATTTTTATCTAATCTCCTATTTAAACTTTTCTCCAAAACATTTTCTTCCCTTTGGTGTCCTCAACAGTGTTTGTTTGAAAGCGACTCGTGTTATGGGCTGAGAGATAGTGTAATCAAATTATGATTATCTTTTGACCTCAGTCTGAGGCATGTAAAGCTCTAGAAAGTGGCTGAGGTTGACATGTTCATTGTTTTGGCACAGGGATCATTTTCGTCTGTGGACGAAATGGTTGCCGGACTGACCAGTCCAGACACTGATGTGCAGCTTATGGCTACACAGTCTGTGCGCAAGATGCTTTCGCGGGAACGACACCCTCCCATAGACGCTATGATTCAGGCTGGAGTCGTACCAATCCTCGTGTCAGCATTGGCTAAGGACTCTTGGTGAGTACAGATGTCAGTTGTTGTAGCTTTATTGCATATTCTGCTGCAGCAGGAATGAGGAGCCTTGCTGTGTGATAGCTCGGCTACTTTGGGACTGATCGATATTAAATCTGAAGATTGTGGAATCGCTTGGCATGGGGGGGGGAGTTTAAGGCCAAGGGTAGCTGTGGTGTTGTCGTTTTAGTTTCGTTTCAGTGTTCTGTTCTTTTCCCCCCAGGGGGTGTCGTGTAGACTATTTAAACCCGCTCCCCCTGCAATAAACGGCTTTTCCACTCGGGTGCTGGCGGCGATTACTTCGTAGGCCGGGCGCTCCTGCACGCCGGTTCTTTGTGCCTGCCGGCGTCAGCGTTCCTGACGGCTGCGCCGATACAACAGTAGCCTGCTTCTCTGCATGGCTCTTTCCATTGCCTGACACAAATGCGTTGCAGTGAAGCTTTGAGGGTTCATGTTTACTCGGGCATGTCACACGTATTCTGGTGCCTTTTTGCCTTTGCCATTATTCCAGGATTTGTGTGACCTTAACCTTTTCACGGTGTTGTGTACACTCTCAAGCGGTCTCAAATGGTTTGAAGATACTAACATGCACGAAGGTCCCTAGATTGTATCTAAGTGTGCCCAATAGCATACCAGCAGAACTTGGTAGCAAAAGGTGGCTTGACAGCATTGTGAGGACACTCTGCACATCTTGCCATTCAGACGAAACTTCAGAAAACCAACAGCGCTGTGGGAAACGCAACATTACAGTCATGTTGTGTAGCATGATGAGGTGTGTGCCTGTGACGTAGTGGTTAGACAATAGTCTTTGGCTGTATGCATGCAAGGAAATGCGAGTGAAGTCACCAGCATTGTCCACCCGCACATTGCCCATTTCAAGCTTGTTGCACCAGAGTGCTGCCCACAACTGCAACTCACACTTGCAAGACTTAATTCAGCTGATTCAGCAACTGCTCTTCTCCTAGCACAGTGCAGCTGTTGCATTTTGTGCCTTAGCGCTATTTATTACTCCTCATCCCCCTACAGTCCAGAATTTTCCTTCGTGCTAGTGTTCTTGGCAGCAGTATTCTGTCATGAAATTAAAGAGAGGCCCTTTTTTTTGTATTCTACATGTCATCATCATAAAAAGACATGCCTCATCATAAAAAGACATTGGGGCAGTAATTCACTCCGTGGAAATCCCCATTTCAGAGGCAGATTGTTGATGCCCTTCCTGATACAGATTTTTTCATTGTGGGGAAAAGACAACATACACATGGCCGTGGAATAGGAAAGACCAGAATTAACAGTTTGAGCTGGCATATTTGGGAATGTGTGACTCGCCAACATCTTAACTTGCGCTCTAAAGGTTGCGAAGCGTGGCCTGTTGATTGTTCATGTGCCACACAACTCGCATGATTTGCTTTAAGTTGGTGGTGGCGGGTGTGAAGCACACAGGAGGGACCTCACCAAGATGCTGGACACACACCTTTTAAAGTACCACAGACGCCTCTGAGGTTGCTGAAAGCAAATATTGTCTTTTTGACTTGTAGTGTTAACGCTGTTTGCACAGCCATGCCAGCAAACACTTAATACACATTTTCTTATAGCTCCCTCGCACAACATCTGCGGGCCAGTCCCACCTCGATGGACAGTGTCATGATGAGTGAACACAGTTCGCTAAATAGCAGTCTGTGGACAGTACAGTCATCATTGGTGGTGTGCCCCATGCACATCTGACAGCAGCCAACAGAGCTACTGAATGTCACGAGTTGCTGCCTCCACATTACTGAGACTTTTAGCACATCGCTATGAAACTGCCCTCTCAATGTATGAACCGAAGTCTGTTTTTGAGCTAGTGGTATTAAAAAATGTATTCAGTGCATCCTAAGGCACCATCTTACTATTTCTGGGGTTCTTAACACCAGCGCCTTTATTTGGGGTCACTGTACGAAAATTCTTCAAATTCTTGTCCATACTATTTAAAATATCGGAGGCCTCATTTAGTTGACACAGCCAGTAAGTCATGCCTTTAACATTCAAGATTTCTGACCAGTCACCTCGATTGTGCAGGCCCAGCTGTGATTCCCCCAATTTGTTGTGGGCACAGCCTCAACCCCACCATGTAAAGCAGACACCAGTTTGAGCTTTTTGCCCTTGAGGAGCATCAACAGCTTGCCATGGGACACTCCTCTCTAACCACTAATGCATAGGGAAAGTAGGCCATCGCGTTTATGTTGCCTTTGTTGTTTACAATTTGGCATGTTATCCTGACCCTGTTGAGGAACTCTATATTTTATAGCAGCACATATATGCTAGCTTTGCCACTATACAATACTGTTGCACAGTGAAGCATGCTGTGTGGGCAAGGGCTACGAGCTTTTTCAAGTTACAGCACATTTCGCCCTGCGCAATGCTTGTAATTACGTAACATAAAAGGCATGCAAAACGCAGACACAAGGGAAGAAGAGTGGACACCGCTGTAATTGCAGTACTCATAATTCAAACATTCTTAATTTTCGGTCTGCCAGCTATGTTTTCAAGGTGTTTGAAAGCTGCTTAAGGGGGGACCCTGCGCTTTGAGCTTTTTTCAAAACTCCTTGACCGATTTTGGTGAAACTTGCTGAGTTAATGTATATTTGTGTGCTGATTTCAAATATGCAATTATTTTCATAATACAATATGTAGTTCTTACACTATCAGACATTTAATCTGTCCCTTTGGGAGGAAGATGTTTTCCTAAACTGAGTGAGTTACGGGGTAAATCAGCATATCATAATGATTTGGAATGAAAACTGTATGTAGTAAAACAAGAATGGAAGTCCTAAACCCATTTGGTCAAAAGTTATGGCATGTCAAACATTCAAGAGTGAAACTCCAGCTGGACGTCAATACGTCAATGTTATTTTTGTAAAATTTTCTTCAGAATAAATCTGTGCAATTTAGTCTCACTTCATTCTATACTAGTTTATCATCCTGGCAAAAAAAGAATTTTAGCACTAGCACATTTAGAACCCAAGATATTACTCCTCCAAAACTGCAAAAGCACCAAAATAGCAATAATGAGAAAACGAGAAAAAACGGTTGACAAGGTGTTTACTGACACAAACTTTACGCGAAGCTTGCCAGTGCCATTCAGAATACTCCAGGTGCATTATCCGGATGCACAGAGTCCTTGTGTTTTATTGCAACTGCTTTTCTGGGTTGCACTTCAGAGAACTTTCCGTGCGATGTGAGCTCCATGTCTCTGCGATGTCGCCGCAGTTGTCGCACAAAGCTGAGAGTTTCACCGCGAGACCGTACTCGCGATCGCCACGTACAAGCTTTACTGCACCTCTGCACCAGTAGCAACGCAGAGACTCAAAGAGATCGTTGACAGCATTGAGGTCGACGATGGTGTACGGCGCTGCAGCTTCCGTAGTCGCTGTTTCCGCGGCACTTAGTCGGCTGAAGTTGTCGATCTTCCGCGTGATCGCCGGCGTCGATGCAAGCCGCTCAATCGTAGCTTTCTCGCCGGCACGCATCACCCATGCCATGTCCTCTGTCACGAGCGCCGAATCTACCCTCACGCGACCAGTGTGAGGAAATGAAACGGTCTCGTGCTCCACTAAGCGGGCGGACCGTTTTCAGCCACGGCGTTGTGTGGCGGTGCTTCGTGAACGGCTGCCGTTCGCGTGGCGATGCGGCGCGATGTCACGTTATCGCCGCGCGCTTATCTCTTTCTTCGTTTCCGCCCGAACTGATTCAGCGTGTGGTGCTCCGACGCCCCGCCAGGCATGACGAACTTCGCGAGCGATAAGGCGATAAGCGCGAAGAGAACACGACGAAAGCGCAATGAAACGACCTCTGCAAAATGGCGGCTGGGCCAGGTGCGGCTCCGAGTCTCACTCAAGATGGCGGCGCGGAAATCCGGCACTTAGACCAACCAGAGCGCGCCGTACGGATCACGTGCTATGGACTGACTAATAGCAACGCGTGTTGGGCCCCATGTTTGCGAGCCTTTTTCTTGCTCGCGGAGTGTGCACAGGGTGGCTAAGCGAATAAAAAATGGCGCCAGAAACGCGGGCTTTCCAACGACACCAAAATGGCGGCGGCCGAGTGCGTAGTTTTCGAGCTACGGGCGGTCAAAATCGAGGCAATTTGTCCCAATTTTGAGGGGCAAGGTTCGCGGAATCGCATATTTACAGCACAATAACGCAAGAAATATGCACTTTTGTGGATCCAAAATTTGGAGATAGGTGCGGAAACATGTCGGGAAGGCAAAAATGAAGAGACTGAAAAAGCGATTTTTTGGCGAATTTTCGGTCCCTAAGAGCCGGGTCCCCCCTTAACTCAAACTAACCATTTGGTTAATCCTGTTTGAATTTCATACCTTTTACTTATCCTTACCAGAAATATCGGCTGCTTTGGTTTTCTCTCTACCTCAACGTTCATGGTCATACATTGTTTAATTGCCAGAAGTAAAGCCAGTTGCCTCTCAACACTTGTTAAGGACACTAGCATAAAAGAAGCTGAATAAACGCTGACGTGGCAACAATCCACATAACTGGCAATCTGTCGTGCCTTGTTTGTTGCACCAAGCCATATTTTTGCTTGCATCTGGTGATTCAAACAAAATAAAATTCCGGAGTCCCCTTAATTTTGAATTAATGAGTACTGTAATTATGCATTAATGCTATAATTATGAGTAGTGGTGCTACTAATGATTGATCGATTTGTGGGGTTTTATGTCCCAAAACCAGCTATGATTATGAAAGATGCCGTAGTGGAGGGCTCCGGAAATTTTGACCACACAGTACACGGGCCTCAGCATTTTGCCTCCATCGAAATACAGCCATTGCGGCCGGTATTCGATCCCGGGACCTTCAGATCAGTAGCAGAGTGCCTTAACCACTAGATCACCATGGCAGGGTGTGCTGCAAATCATGGGTGCCGACATTGAAATGCTTTACTGGGGATGATTTAGAACTCTGTGTGGCATTACTTCAGCCCTGTAAAGAACATGAACCAATCTATTTTCTTCGTGTGAAGAATGAGAAAATTGGGTCACTGGTACAGTAAAACCTCGTTATAACGAAGTTGAAGTGGGAGCCGTATTTACTTCGTTACAACCATTAGTTTGTTATAGCCAGTATCCATGTCATCTACGGGAATTTCAAGGGGAATTGTGATTGCTTCGTTATATACAATAGTTTGTTATATCCGGGTTCATTATAACGAGGTTCTACTGTATGTATGCTGCTTACTAATAATAAATAATATGTGACACTTGATAGCAGGTGGCCTATAAGTGCAGGCACCTTGTGCATCGCTTTTAAGTAATTGTACCTGCTGCATCTTGTTCCACAGTCCGTCACTGCAGTTTGAGGCGGCATGGGCCCTGACCAACATTGCATCTGGAACGGCTGAGCAGACGGACACACTGATTCAAGCGGGTGCCGTGCCTCTGTTTGTACGGCTGCTGGGCTCGTCCCATGCCAATGTGTGCGAACAAGCCGTCTGGGCTCTGGGAAACATCGCGGGTGACGGCCCCAGCCTGCGGGACCTTGTGCTGCAAGCTGGCATCCTCAAGCCACTGCTGGCACTTGCCCGACCAGAAGCCCCTGTAAGTGGAGGCATTGTATGAATAAGTGTTTCCATGCACTGTTAAAGGAAGGGACTATGAAGGGATGTCTGATTGGCTTTGGATGGATGACTTACTCTTTTTCTGCCACTGTTAATTTTGCAATCATTCATCATTACAAGTGAAAGTGAAAAGCCTAGTTTTGTTGCCCGATTTTGTGCAGGAACTTATCAGCAGTTTAACATCGTTATAAGGCAAAGAATTCCTATATTATGTGAATTATGGCAAGCGCCCTTCTCAGGCTTGATTGCTTTTAGCCCTTGCTGCTGCAGTGACTTTTGCAGCTTGCTTACTATGCGTAAAGTACGTACTTGCCGTATTTGCTTGAATCTAGGCTGATACTCTTCTAGATCTCTATTAGCAAAATTTTGAGTGCGAACTTAATATTTTTTTAATATTACGATGCCAAATTATGGAGAAATTCGCTGCTAATCATGAGCAAGACTTATTGCATTACTAGCGCTCTCCCACAATGTCATTCAAATGTCCTGAAGAACAGCCCAACAGAGAACTGTGCAGCAGGAAGCTGAGCTAACTTCACTGCTTTACACGAGCGTTAGCTTCTCCACAGTACGCGGGTGTTAGCTTTCCCGCAGCACACAAGCTCCACCACTGTGCATGAGTGTTATGTGGTGAAGAGTACTACATGCGGAATCGACCACTTGTTACAAGACAGCATATTTTTTCCATTTCGGAACTTCTAATAGTAAAATTCAAGTGCAAATCGAACAGCAAGTGCTATTCAAAAATTAATTGAAATTTCGAATATTCGCACTTTCTTACTTTTTATGAAAAAGCGACGTACAGAAGTAGAGGGTTGGCTGAGATTCGAATACCTGGGCTTAGCCGCAAGCAGCACATAACTGAAAGCCTGGCCACAATAGCGTCACGGTGACTAGCCACTAACTGTTCTCAGGCTGTTTTGTTTGAGCTTGCTGTTTGGGGAATGGGTATGAGTCATACATCCAGGGCGCTTTTTTGCAACATTCTATAGTTGCTGCACAGTGTTGTGGTCGCTCAGGCTCTCTGATGGAAAAGTGGTTATGGTTATTCAGACGTGCCGCATTGTCTGCTTCGTACTGTCCATTTTCACTCTGGTTTTCACCGTGCGCATGCATGCTTGAAATATGGCGAGCATTCAAGGCGGCGAGGGTCAGACGTGCTGTGTGGTTACCATACCGGCAAGATGTGCCAGGCGCATCTGTTGTAGCTTGCTATGCACTTGACGCCCCTACCTTTCATATTGTGCATGCATTTCTGTCAGTGAAGCATCATCGTTCTTTTTTTTTTTTTTTCTTTCTTCAGTCTGCGTTTGGGGTAAGCTTTAATTTTTTTGCCTTGCGTATTTTACGGGTTGGCTTACAATCGAGGCTGACTTGGACTCAAGTAAATACGGTGGTTTCTTGCTTGCTTGGTTGCTTGGGGCATTTGTGAAAACATTTGAGTCCTCCTAAAAGCCCGCACGAACCTTGTGCGGGAAGCTCAAGTGCCTTTCTGCTTTACCTGTTGTCTCCTATAAACTTGCAGCATCACCATGACAGCTGAGCTCCCAGCAGTGCAGCTAGCAATGATGTTATATCTACCGTTACCCTTTTGCCACGCTTGCACTAGTAGACCCCTGGTGATACCAGGGTTAAGAAAATTGTTGCCGACAGCAGTACGCAGGATGTTTGACTGGCGAAACAATGCGAGGATGCGTTGCAGGCAGGGGGGATGTGTATCGCAGTTGTGTGTGCTCACATGGTTAAATTTGTTTGCCCCATTGCAAATGTTGTACTCCGTATACATCGGGTGCAATGCTTGTGTACGACCAAGCAGCAGTGTGTCGCTTGTGGTGAGAAAAAAAAATACCGTGCTGGCAGCCTCATCAGCTTGAAAAAAATGTGCTCCTGTTTCTGGGGAAACAACTGAAATATGCGAGTTTGTATTTTGTTAGTTGGAGCGATACACCTCTCCTTTTCTCTTTTACGGACTACTTGCGTAGCCTTCACAGCCTTACACCTGCTGTATGGAGTATGGGTGTTGCCATTTGGACTTCAATGGCTTGTTGTTTTTAGAGCTTACCAAAACTGAAACTAGTCAGTAATAAACAGGCCATAAGTAATTTTTTGCTGCACACTAGTAGTCGATGTGCCGTGTTATAACAGGCTCTAGCTACATATTGCAGCACAAAAATACGTCTGAGAAACATTTTTGTGTTGGCGACCCTTTAAGCCAGGTTTCTACATTTCTTTTGGCGTTGATTGAAGGGAAGATCGCAACAGAGAAAACGCAACAGAGGCATGCAAAAGGTTAGACGGAGTGATGAAATTAAAAAGTTTGCGGGCGCAAACTGGAACAGAGTCGCTCAGGATAGGACGGATTGGAAATCGTTGGGAGGGGCCTTCATCCTGCAGTGGACCTAAATAGGCTATGGTGATGATGATGATTAAAGGGAAGATATTGCAGCAGACCTCTCCTTTCTGACAGGCTATTGTCGCTCATGCATGTACACTACTGCAGGCACCATTCATCCGCAACGTTACATGGTCCCTCTCCAACCTGTGCCGCAACAAGAACCCCCCTCCACCCTTTGAGACCATCCGTGAATGCCTTCCCACTCTGGCACAGCTGATCCACCACACTGGTGAGTCTCACTGGCACTGACTGCAATAGTTGGCCAACAGTCGATTTTTCAGACCACCTTGGAAATGGTCGGGGCAGTTTGAAAAATGAATACATGCAAAAAAAGCCCAATTTTCCTGATCTGATCAAGAGTGAAGGACGAAGTACCATGCTTTAAAAACCACAATGCAGCTGGTGGGTTTGTGCTTGTGGGCTGTGGTGCAGTCTACTCAAGAACTGCCATGTTTGACATTACACTCGTTACACTGAGAGACAACCAAATTAATTTTTATTGTGATTATTCCATACTGCTAAACATTACTAATCGCTAAACCTTGATAATGTCTGTAAAATCTGCAATTTTCTTTGTTTTATTAGTACTACAGTTAAACCTGGATATAACGAAATTGAAATTCCCGGAAAACTTCGTTATAAAGAGGATTTCGTTATATGCAGGTTCGGCACGAAAATTCGAAAAATAAACGCTTAAGTAAGCAAAGCGGTTACAGATGGTAGAGCTGACCCAAAAGAATTATTTTGGGAGAGAAAACATTTACAGCTGGGAACACTTATGTGACTGCTTATAGTACAGGACCGGCAATAATGCGGCTTTTCCTAACCCCCCCCCCCCCCCAGGTTTTTTCTGACCCCCTGCATACCACTTAATGTGCAGCCCCCCTCACCCCCCTCCTTCCCTATGTGAAGGACCGGTTATAATGCGGCTGCCCGGAAATCGCGGACAATCGAGGTAGGGAGCAGGCTTCACAAAGGAAGTGCGCCGCCCAGAAAAAAGCGCAGCGAATCACCGTGGAGGAGGAAGGAGCGTGGAATGAATTAACAATGAGCGGAGGGAAGAAAAAAGAGGCCGCGGCAGCAACGCGTCGCCTGCGCGCCCTCTGAGGATAGGATTTCCAAGGTGACGGAGAATGCTACTACGGCCGTTTGTCAGCGCCCCTGTCCTCCAGTTTACCGCTGTTTGTCTCCAGTTCATTTTTTTTTTTTTTTACCATTTCACGCGCGCTGCCCTTGAATCACCCTGCGATTTCCTGTGCACCCGATCCCTGTGTTGTCAAGAGCAAACTTCCCTTGAGGCGCGCTGCCCGTGACCCCAGCGAGCTAGGCCTAACAAGCGCTCTCACCTACTGTCAGGTTAGCGAAGTGCAGACTCGCCTCGTGCAGCAAGCAAAGAGTCGCGCTGCTAGTACGTTGAAAAAAAAAAGAAAAAAAAAAGCTCGTTTTCTTTCTTTCTCTCTTAAACCGGCGCGACTCTGTAACATCAACTGGAAAAGGAGGGTGGCGGCTTGGCAGGCTAGGCCAGCTGCAGAAAGCGGTGGGAGCAGGTTTGAAGTGAGGGGGAGAGGACATGCCCGCGACGGGATGATCGCTGGGTCGAGGGATGCAGGCCCTCCCCACGCACGCTCGCGCACACGTGCACTCGCTCTCGCCTCGCAGTCGCCAGTGTCTTTGAGCGCGCCAAGCGCGACACTGCCGCTTTGCATTCCGTTGCGGCGGAGGAGGTGCATCTGGTTGTTGCTCTCGCAAAAGTGACAAAATTTGGGGCAAAATCTCAGGCTGTCAGCGGAGAAAATTCGTTGTTTCGAGGGGTTGTCCCGCTGCCACTTCGTTACATAGAGGCTTCAAATACACATACTTCTATGGAGTAACGGCGGGGAATAGAAAAACTTCATTATATCCAGGAATTCATTATATGGAGGTTCGTTATAAGCAGGTTTAACTGTACGTTAAATCAGAGTTAGGTCTTTTCTGCCATGTATCTTCACAAGAGGAGTGTCATTTACTAAAAATTATGCAATAACTGACTGCTTACTCATCCAGGCGCATACAGAAGAGCTCGACATGGTAGCTAATTGTAGCCAAGGCATCTGTTCTCATTTCTTTAACAGAAGTTTGGCAGAGGCACTGACAGAATGGCCATAGCAGCCTGAAATCGGGGGGTTGTGTAGTGGATGCTATGTTGTGCCTTGATTAAAGGGCCCCTAAGCAACCCCGAGGTCCAAAATTTGTTTTAAAGATATAACTGCTGCTCCTGTGCGATTTGAACATGCTCCCGCAAGAATTTTGCGAATAGGTGCAATAATAAAGCAGTTACACGGGCTTTAGTGGCCGCTTGCGTTGGTTTCGTTTTCTCGGTCGGCCTCCCCACCCTTCTCTGCCGAGGAGAGGGTAGGCGCGGTGCGCCGTCGAGACTCCGTCCACTTTTGACACGTGACCTGACGTGAGCATGTGACGTCATTGACGCTTGCGCTGCAGTACCGGTTGCTCCCGTTCTAGAAACGTTGGGTTGCTCCTGCGCTCACGCCGGTGGGATGGCCAGAGGATCTGACAATAGACGTTTTGACCAATCAATGAGATACAACTGTGCAAGGTTGTTCGCGGTAGAACGTGACGACACCTAGGATGCGAGCGCGACTGGTCAATCGCAGGAAAGAGGCGTGGGCGGCTATAAAAAACAGTAGGAGCCTGTTTGGTGGCCCTTCAATAGCTAAAGGATGGCGCTGATAGCGTGTGGGTGCCATCTGGCATCGGGTATATAGGTCAATGGCAGACGCTATGAAAGGCTTCTTGTTGTAGCTCAGGTCATTACTTGGCGTCTCTGAACAGGCTGTTTCTCGTTTTCACTCTGCAGACCGGGAGGTGGTGGCCGATGCTTGCTGGGCCCTGTCGTACCTGACGGACGGTGCCAACGAGCAGATCGAAGAAGTTGTGCAGCAGCCCGGTGTGGTGTCCCGCCTCGTGGAGCTGCTGGGCGGTGGCCAGCACCCCGTGTCGGTGGTTACCCCCGCCCTGCGTGCCCTGGGCAACATAGTGACGGGCAGCGACGCGCAGACGCAGGCAGTGATCGACGCTGGTGCACTGGTACCTCTGCGCGCCCTGCTGCGCCACCCCAAGGCAAACCTGCAGAAGGAGGCCGCGTGGGCAGTCTCGAACATCACCGCGGGCACCGAACAGCAGATCCAGGCCGTCGTGGATGCTGGCCTCATTGAGCCCCTGATTGAGGTGCTGGCCACAGGGGATGCACGCAGCCAGAAGGAGGCTGTCTGGGCCGTCACCAACTTGACATCGGGTGGCTCCCTCGCCCAGGTGAGAATACCCGGATGCTTTTCAAGTGCAAGCCTCTTTTCACCATTCAGTGAGTGTGGTTGGACTGATTAAGATGGTACAGGTGGTTAGAAGAGAAAAAGATACGACCGTGAGGCTTTTTGGTGCAAAGAAACCAAGTTCCTTGAACTTCATAACTTCTGTTTGCTTTAAAGTAGTCCTTGACTATGGATAGAAGTTGAGATGGTGGTGAAATCTGTAGTAGGTCAGACTTGTGCTTGCAAGAACTTCAAGGTGAAAGAGAGAGTTGTTTGTCTAGGAAATATCCACGGAGTGAATGATGATGAGTGGGCGAAGCTCCGGAGGTTCATCGTAGATCGTGCCGAGTTGCAGATTAATTTACCGTATTTGCACGAATCTAACGCGCACCTTTTTTCCGATAAAACGGGTCTAAAAATCGTATGCGCATTAAAATCGAGTGCGAACGAACGACACCGTTACCATATCGCCGTCGGCGTCAAAATGGCCGCCTCCTAACGCGCTTCGGGCGCTGTCGAACGGTCACTGCTGAAAAAACGAGCTGGCAGCGCGGCGCTCTTTGGCGCGCATAGTTTCTGTAGTTTCTATGTCACCGCCGGCCCCCGCTTAATGACGCCACGACACGCAGGATGCGTAGGCCGATGATAGCCGCCGCGCCGGCTTGGCCGTCTTGCGGCCAACCAAAGTCGCTACGTCGCCGATGCAATCTCTGAGACGCCCAGCCGCACGAGCTTCCGATAGCGTTCGAGGGTGGCCGTAACGGGAGAAGAGATCTTTCTCATCACCGCACGCAAAACGGCTCATCATCGCATTTCTCCGTCATATCCGCATGCTGAGCCCAAGCCTCTCAGTCGTGCGTGCAGCTTGACGTCCGAGACTGCATCGCGGCAATCACGGAAACCACGCCCCTACCATGCTTAGGCTTAGCTGCGCCACCCTGCGCAGCACGCACGGCAGCATTCAGCAGCGGGCGTGAGGGAACTGCGATAGCACGGAGGAATGCAGCACTGCGAGTAAATGATATCGTCGCTTGCACGCGGCTAGGCCCGACAACGTGCGGCAGTTTTATCGGGATGCAGGACTTGTGAATTGGTGCGCCGAACGGCTTCGTGACACCGTGGATCAAGTGAAATGGGACTGCAGGGGTTGAAAGTTAGCAGTGCGTTTATTATGGGAGTGAGTTCATTACGCGCGAGTACAGCACTTGGTTTTATGCATGGGAGAAGGTTGATTACTAAGGTTTTTTTTTTTTTTTCGTGTCAAGAAAAATGGGTGTGCGTTACAATCGATGTTGCATATTTCTTTTTTTT
Source organism: Hyalomma asiaticum (assembly GCA_013339685.2). Classification (NCBI taxonomy): domain Eukaryota; kingdom Metazoa; phylum Arthropoda; class Arachnida; order Ixodida; family Ixodidae; genus Hyalomma; species Hyalomma asiaticum. The sequence goes on along the minus strand of CM023486.1, from coordinate 70,595,850 downwards.
TTTTTTCGTCGCAGGAGACGGGTGCGCGTTACAATCGGGGGCGCGGTAGAATCGAGCAAATACGGTAGTTAACGTGCGCGCTACGAATCCTTATGGTTCAACTACGCACGAGTGAAATGTCCCACCGGCACTTCATTGCAAGTCAAGATCCAGTGCCTATATATATTATATATATATATATATATGGGTGGCCGGTGGATGGTTCTCCAGTGCGAGCAGTCAGTATTTTTCAATCAAGAAACTCGCTAGAAGATGCTGCCTGCCAACGTTGTCTCTCGCGGGTGAGGGTGCGTTCTCCTTCTTTGCGAGCTGGTAGAGCGTTCATCGAAGAAAGAGCGTTTCCATAGTCAACGCGCGCCTTTCACTCTCTGTCTGTCTCTCTCTCTCACAAGATAGCAGATGGAAGGGTGAGAGAGCTCACGTGCCTCCCGGCACGCGCCGAGGGTGAGGGCGAGCGTGGCTACGAACTAGACGAGGTGGCTACGACGGACAACTACGGCAGACATGCCTACACCTTAAGGAGCTTCGCCCCTAAAACTTCTGACAGCATAGAGGTAGTGGAAAAGATGTAAAAGATTGCAGAGAAAAAAAAAGAAAAGCAAAGGCCCCTTTCTAGGGGCATGTGCCCATGCCACTGTGTGCCAGGTTGGGGCACATCTCTCCTCATTAGAAGACAGGTGCCCGGAGGCGCTCCACCATTTCACTGATGCAGACAGTATTGCAAGTTTGCGCCATCCACTTCCAGTTTTCGAGTTTGGTCACACGGCAGCTTTCCCCACTTTGGAAATGTAACTTGAATATATGGTAGAATCTTGGTGATGCGAATTACACAGGGCCACGAAAAAGTTTGTATCGTACTTAATTTGTATGATTGGAAACATTTGAGATTGCAATGAAAATTGAACACAAGCAAGGGCATTATGTCCTTATCATACACCTTGACTTCCATATGGGGCTGCGGTGCTCATTTGTTTGCACATTTGATAATGATGTCTCATGTAAGCCCCTCTTAAAAAGTATAACAGATAAGCTATTTTGTCCTTCAACCTAGCAGCAGTTATGGATAAGGGGACGTGGGGATGAGGTAGCAAAAAAATGCAAGAAAAAAAAGGAAAGACATCTGTTTTGGCACCTTCAGTGCCTGTCAACGCATAATGCGATTTTACTGACAGCGTAGGAGTACTCCAACTTTTTTTCATAGTAGGCAGTAAATAAGGAACCCTGTACAGTATAATCTTATTATAACAGATCAGTGTACAACATACATTTGGATGCAACATACCAAACCACGGTGTTGTGTTGATCTTCCTATCTCTTCCATTCATGGAACTTCTTTTACAGTGGATTCTGTTACAACATACATACTGATATAAAGGACTAAATTACAAGGCTAGCTAGCTGGTCAGCACTCCTTTACAGGAGGCTTATTATGTACAGTGGACATCCAAAATTCAGTAGCTTCCAACTTCAAACATCTCTTGACAGCACCAGCAGGATCAACACAGTGAGGTACTGGGGTGGCAGGTAAAGTCAACAGCCTTGCAATGTTGTAGACATGCAAAGTGTCCAAACTGTTCACTGGACAGTGCAGTTCAAGCTGACAAGCTTGTTTCAGAAAAGTTGGAGAGGAGTAAATCCATTCTTTTCAACCATATCGGTTACTTGTAATCCGCTCCAGTTATGACACTCATTTGACACTCATTTAGTGTCTGTGTAAGTCTGTTTTAACAGTACCGTATTTACTCGAATCTAACGCGCACCTTTTTTCCAGTAAAACAGGTCCAAAAATCGCATGCGCGTTCGAATTGAGTGCGAATGAACGACACCGTTATCATATCGCCGTCGGCGTCAAAATGGCCGCCTCCTACGAGGTTCGGGCGCTGTCGAACAGTCACCGGCTAAAAAACGAACTAGCGGCGCGGCGGTCTTTGGCGTGCATAGTTTCTGTAGTTCATATGTCGCCGCCGGTCCCGCGCTGAACGACGCACATGATGTGTAGGCCGATGATACTCGCCGCGCCGGCTTGGCTGTCTTGCGGGCAAACAGAGTCGCTACGCCGCCGGTGCAATCTCTGCCGCACAGGTTTCGGTAGTGTTCGTGTGTAACCGTAACGGGAGATGTTTCCCATCACCGCATGCAAAACGGCTCATCATCTCATTTCTCCCTCATATCTGTGCTGAGCCTAAGCCACCTGAGCCTCTCAGTCGTGCGTGCTGCATGACGTCCGAGATTGCATCGCGGCAACCTCGGAGACCACGCCCCGCTTATCTGCGCCAGCTTATCTGAGGGGACTGCGATAGCACGGAGGAATGCAGCACTGCGGCTGCGCCTGTCAACGTTTGGCAGTTTTATCGGCACACAGGAGTTATGAATCAGAGCGCCGAACGTGTTCGAGACACCGCGCATCGAGTGAAGCGGGAAAGCCATAGCGTGGCCTTTCGAAGGACTGCGGGGGTTCAAAATTGGCGGTCCGTTTATTATGCGAGTGCATTCATTACGCGAGTACGGCATTTATTTTTATAAACGTGAGAAGGTTGATTACTAAGGGCCTTTTTTTTTCCGCGTCACGAAAAATGGGAGCGCGTTACAATCGATGTTTCACTTTCTTTTTTTTTTGGTCGCGGGAGACGGGTGTGCGTTAGAGTCGAGTAAATACGGTATGTCTATTCTACACACTCCTTTTACAACAGCCAAAATCTTCTCCATCAAGGCCAGTTGTAATAAGATTAAACTATTGCTCAAACACCATTCATGGAGCCACCTTATGCAGCTCGACGAGCCCTATTTTAATTGGTGTTTCATTTGAAACTTATCTCCTCAGTAAAAATCAAATTCCCACTTTTCCAAAAGTGAGCATCATATGAAATGTGATTATGCAAATGTGACAGTGGTGTGCTAGTTGGCATACAGCTCATGTTTGTTTGCATCTCTGTGAGGAAACTTTTTTCGGTATTTGGGAACAAGTCTGCTTATTCTATCCACCTAGTCCAAGAAGTGTTATGCTGTTAAGTCTTGCATTACCTCATTTTAACTATTGCCTCGTTTGCTGCTTACATTGTGCCATTACATGGCGTGACATCAGGCCAACAGAGTATGAATACCAGAGATGGCATAATACGACATAGACATACACTCTCAAAGTTTTGTCATATTTTTGTCCGACAACAGTAATTAGTCTCTCTTGCTTGCGTTTTTACCTTCAACACTCTAAATACAGTACTTCGGCATGACCAGCAATGACTAGTGCTGCATTCGAGGCTACTTACAATTGTGTAAATATGGTTTGTCTTATTTGGTTGTGGCAAGTAGGTAGTACTTGTCCCTTTCTCCTAATCAACACAGTGATCTACCACAGTTTTTTCTTAAAACAATGCGTTCAGGTGCATTTCTATCAGAGATGTGTGAAGCGAATTTGAATATTAATGCTCGAGTGCAAATCAGAATCTTCTCTTGAAACACCACGTTAAAATAGAAAAACCGAGCGGTAGACTTGGGAAAAAAAATTTATTGCGCGATTAGTGTACACTGACAATGCCCCCTCCCCCAAGAAAAGAATAGTCCAACGAAGAACTGTGCATACGCATGTGCTGCAGTACGTGGGTGCTAGCTTCACCACAGTAAGCAACTGTCGGGCGGGGAAGCGCACAATATGCGAGGATGGGCCACCTTCCACCAGACATAGCATATTATTTCTGAATTGCGAACTTCTAATACAGTAAAACCTCGTTATAACGAAGTTGAAGGGGGAGTGGTTATTACTTTGTTATAACCATTAGTTTGTTATAACCAATATCAATTTCATTTTAGGAATTTCAAGGGGAATTGCGATTGATTCGTTATATCCGATAATTCATTATATCTGGGTTCATTATAAGGAGGTTCTACTGTAGTTCGAGCAGTACAAATTTTGGTGCGCATCGAAAGCAAATGCTATTAAAAAATACTTAAATATTTGCACTCCCCTCATTATTATTTTAAGGGGGGACGTGGCAATGGAAATGCTCAATTTGGTCAAAATTTCCCATTTTTTTATTTATTTTTTTTCATGATCCACGGACCTTCTTTTATGTTGTGGTAGAATATTGTAATGAAATATGCATTAGTAGTTGAGAAAATGTCACTTTATCTACGTGTTGTCATCCAAAACCACAAGGAAATTGGGCATCCAAAGGTGCCGCCATCTTGGCATCACCGTAAAAAGGAGAGATAGAACCTGAGAATAGCCACAGCACAGTGTTTCTCCAACAAAAAATACAACCAGCAAGAGCGAGCAGAAGGTTAGCTGCTCAAAGTTAACATTTGACTGTTTTCATGAAATAAAACTTTGAGCTCCGGTTTCTGAGCTTCCATTTTTTGAGCAGTTGCTGTCAGTCATCCCAGTGCCATTTCATAACTAATGAAGCTAAGTTCGTTCTGTTTTTTTCACTTAGATCCTGAAGCGTTGGTGAGTGCCGTAAAGCTATTCATTTATACTTGAACCTCACACAAACTTTTATAATTGTATTTTTACAAAAGTCGTTAGTAAGAGAATATGTAGAGGACATTTCAAAAATTTTTTCTGTACTTATCTGGACATAAAAAAAATCTACGAACAGCTTTACGGCACACAGTGGGCCTTGGTGTATATGCTTAAGTAAAAATGGTACTAAAATTTTGTCTAATTAACTGATTAATTAGGGGGTGACTATAAGGGTCTATAAAGTGGTGTAACTCAAAAACTATAATACGTAGCTTAAAACCAGTTTCATTTAAGATATCAGCATAATAAACTACATTATTGTGCCAAATTTTATCAGTTTATACCCATAAATAACAGAGATAGTTTTCATTGCCACGTCCCCCCTTAAACCCGTAAAAATTTTGTGCACGCTAGATTGGTGGGCGCCTCATTTGTGCAAATATGGTACTTACACTCTTTGCATCATATGCTGCCTTTAGTGTACCACGTCCTTTTGGGCAGATTTGGTTGGAGCTCTGCTGGTGGCCCTCTGAGTACAGCAAGCCTTTGCTGTACGTTCCTATTTTTTCAGGCTGTGTATGCACTGCAAGCAGGTGTGCTGCCACCAATCTGCGATTTGCTCACCGTCCAAGACCCCAAAACCCTGCTGGTGGCCCTGGATGCCATTCGTAACCTCCTGGCGGCTGGTGACAGGCTGAACGAGCGTGAACATGTGTGCACCATGATCGAGGAAGCTGGCGGCCTGGATAAGATCGAGGCTCTACAGCATCACGAGAATGCAGATGTCTACCGTGCTTCCCTCAGCATCATTGAGGAGTTCTTCTCTGAGGAGGTGAGCATGGCATCATGGCCATTCCTGTCGTCTGTGCAGCGGGCACAGGCCTTTGAAACGCTTTAAGGCTACCCTTGGATACCAACTTTTTTGTTTCTTGAGCTACCTTACGGAAATTTTCAGAATAGACTCATAACAGAAGCATTTGAAGAACTACAAACTCTGAAGAAGTTGTGTTGACTGGTTCTCTTATACCAGGCCTGAAGAATTTTCAAAAGGCGCTGGAACTGTGAAACTTGCCATGATGATTCCCGGATGGATATGTGAGGGGGTGACAGAGCCCTTTTTTTAAATTTTCGTGCTGAAAAATTTTAGCAGACTGCCGAAGGGGGGACCCGGCTCTTAGAGACCGAAAATTGGCCAAAAAATCGCATTTTCAGTCTCTTCATTTTTGCATTCCCCACATGTTTCCGCACCTATCTCCAAATTTTGGGTCCACAAAAGTGCATATTTCTTCTGTTATTGTGCTGTAAATACAGTCAAATCTCGTTACTACGAACACCGAATTAACGATTTTTTCAGATTTACGAATATTTTGAAAATCCCCGCCAGATTGCCTATATTTTGAATGTAAAAATATTTCAGAACAACGAATTTCAATATAATGTATATTTCAGAATAACGTGCATAATTTATTTGCTCGCCTATACGCAAGGAACATCAGTATTACGAATTTAGTTAAAAGTAGCAGCACCGCAACTCTCACGTAGCGCAGTAACCGCTGTTTTTTTCCATGCACGGTAGCTATCATCATCACCGTATTGAGAGCCGACTGCTAGCGCCACCACACAGATATGGTTTGATGTGTAGCGGTTTAGCAGACCTAGCCGGCCTAGCCCCGTCTGTGGCCCCGTTGCATCGTCCTTCGTCGTGCGTCCTTCGTGCTACGCACGTGTGAAGTCTGCTGCGTTTTGTTGTCGTTTTTTTTTTCTTAGCTTTCTGCAAAGTTTTTGGAGACCCGACGATGAATGCAGCAGGTGACAGCGCTAAGAAGAGGCGAAAGCAGTTTTCCCTACAGGAAAAGGTGGATTTGTTGAGGGAAATTGACTCGGGCAAAAAGCAAATCGACCTCAGCAAGGAGCGTGGCATTGCCCCGTCGACTGTCGCGACCATTTGGAAAGACCGAGAAAAGATTCTGAAGCTTCACCGAGAGTCACAACTTGCACCTACGAGGAAACGGTTGCGCCTGGGAAATTTTCAAGATGTCGACCAAGCTGTGCTGACCTGGTTTAAAGATGCCCGGCTGCAAAACATCCCAGTGTCTGGCCCAATGCTTCAAGAAAAAGCCCGCGAGTTCGCCGACGCACTTGAAGTAACTGGGTTTGATGCAAGTGCGGGTTGGCTTTTTCGTTTTCGCCAGAGAAACGGCATAACCTGGCAGGTAGTCTCAGGTGAAGAAAAGGCTGCGGACAAAGAGGGTGCAGATTCCTGGCGGAACGATCGTTTCCGAGAGATAGCAGAGTCGTACTCCGAAGATGACATTTTCAACGCGGACGAGACCGCGTGCTTCTACCAGCTCTTGCCAGATCGGACGATGCACTTCAAAGGTCAGCAGTGTAAAGGAGGCAAGAAGTCGCATCTCCGCGTGACGGTCTTGCTCTGCTGCAATGCATCGGGCACGAAGAAAATCAAGCCGCTTGTCATCGGAAAATACGCAAAGCCTCGCTGCATGAAGAACGTCGTATCCCTACTGTGCGACTATTGTGCGAACAAGCGTGCCTGGATGACAAGAGAATTGTTTTCGGAGTGGCTCATCAAACTCGACGAACAAATGAGGAGAGAAAATAGAAAAATTCTTTTGATCGTCGACAACTGTTCAGCCCACATTGTGAATGTTCGCTTGACGCACGTTCGCCTGGAGTTTCTGCCACCGAACAACACGTCGTTGCTGCAACCACTAGATCAAGGAATCATAAAGAGTGTTAAGGCGGAATTTCGCAAGCGCCTTGTGCAGCGTTTGATCATAAATCTCCGCTTAAAGCAGCCGACGTCAATCAACGTTCGTCAAGCGGCGGAAATGCTGACGGGAGCTTGGTGGAACGTGAAGACGTCAACAATCCGTAACTGTTGGCGAAAAGCAGGCCTAATCAAGGCGCCTGCCCAACTTGAAGACAACCTCGAAGAGGACCACAGCAACCCAGGAGACCTGTGGACTGAGGTTGAGGAACTGTTGCCCGACGTCTCTTCCTTCGACGACTACGTGGAGAGCGACAGCGCAGCACTAACGTCTGCGGACATGACAACCGAGGAGATTGTCAACAGCGTTCGCGACATCTCCAGTGACGACGACGACGACCCGAAGGAAGAGGACTCTGTATCACTGAATATTGAAGAGGATGAGACCATATCGCACTCGGATGTTTTAGTGCACATGAACAAAGTCCGCACCTATATTGGTCGGTGCAGTGATGTGCCCGATGAGGTGCTACGTAAAGTCGAAGGTGTTGAGGCGTACTTAATCAGCCGTTTGTGCTCCACGCGTCAGAAGAAAATCACCGATTTCTTCAAATAAAGAACTTTTGAAGTGTGTGTAAATTTTTCTTTTTTTTTTTCGGTGTTTGCTTGTCGGCGCACACGGCAACTGCCAAGGTACGTCATGTTCACTCCTAGGTTTTACCTCTTGCTTACAATCGAAGTTTTTCATTACAACGATATTTCAAAATAACGTACGAGTTGCGGCGGTCCCACTTAATTCGTTATATCGAGATTTGACTGTATACGATTCCGCGTTGGAAAGCCCGCGTTTCTGGCGTCATTTTTTAGTCGCTTAGCCACCCTGTGCACACTCTGCGAGCAAGAAAAAGGCTCGCAAACATGGGGCCCAACGCGCGTTGCTGTTAGTCAGTCCATAGCACGTGATCCGAACGGCGCGCTCTGGTTGGTCTAAGTGCCGGATTCCCGCGCCGCCATCTTGAGTGAGGCTCGGAGCCGCACCTGGCCAAGCCGCCATTTTGCAGAGGTCGTTTCATTGCGCTTTCGTCGTGTTCTCTTCGCGCTTATCGCTCGCGAAGTTCGTCATGCCTGGCGGGGCGTCGAAGCACCACACGCTGAATCAGTTCGGGCGGAAACAAAGAAAGAGATAAGCGCGCGGCGATAACGTGACATCGCGCCGCATCGCCACGCAAACGGCAGCCGTTCACGAAGCACCGCCAAACAACGCCGTGGCTGAAAACGGTCCGCCCGCTTAGTGGAGCACGAGACCGTTTCATTTCCTCACACTGGTCGCGTGAGGGTAGATTCGGCGCTCGTGACAGAGGACATGGCACGTGTGATGGGTGCCGGCGAGAAAGCTACGATTGAGCGGCTTGCATCGACGCCGACTAAGTGCCGCGGAAACAGCGACTACGGAAGCTGCACCGCCGTACACCATCGTCGACCTCGATGCTGTCAACGATCTCTTCGAGTCTCTGCGTTGCTACTGGTGCAGAGGTGCAGTAAAGCTTGTACGTGGCGATCGCGAGTACGGTCTCGCGGTAAAACTCTCAGCGTTGTGCGACAACTGCGGCGACATCGCAGAGACATGGAGCTCACATCGCACGGAAAGTTCTCAGAAGTGCAACCCAGAAAAGCAGTTGCAAAAAAACACAAGGACTCTGTGCATCCGGATAATGCACCTGGAGTATTCTGAATGGCACTGGCAAGCTTCGCGTAAAGTTTGTGTCAGTAAACACCTTGTCAACCGTTTTTTCTCGTTTTCTCATTATTGCTATTTTGGTGTTTTTGCAGTTTTGGAGGAGTAATATCTTGGGTTCTAAATGTGCTACTGCTAAAATTCTTTTTTTGCCAGGATGATAAACTAGTATAGAATGAAGTGAGACTAAATTGCACAGATTTATTCTGAAGAAAATTTTATAAAAATAACATTGACGTATTAGCGTCCAGCTGGAGTTTCACTCTTGAATGTTTGACATGCCATAACTTTTGACCAAATGGGTTTAGGACTTCCATTCTTGTTTTACTACATACAGTTTTCATTCCAGATCATTGATATGCTAATTTACCCTGTAACTCACTCAGTTTAGGAAAACATCTTCCTCCCAAAGGGACAGATGAAATGTCTGATAGTGTAAGAACTGCATATTGTATTAGGAAAATAATTGCATATTTGAAATCAGCACACAAATATACATTAACTCACCAAGTTTCACCAAAATCGGTCAAGGAGTTTTGAAATAAGTTCAAAGCGCAGGGTCCCCCCTTAAAAACCTTGATTTTCCACCAGCCCCTGCAAAACCTTCAATTTTTGGAATAGTAAATTATAATTACTTCTAATCATGAAGACTTGAACTTCTTTTTTTTTTTTTTTGTTTGAGTTCTGCATGGAACTATGTCCTCTTCTGTGTGATACCTCTGGTAATATGAACAAACTCTCATTGTGACATTTGGTAAAGCTATACAGTAAAAATTCGTATCATCAGAAATTCGTCTCATCAAATCGTACACAAAATTAAGAAAAAGCTAATTTATTTGTCGCAGAAGAAATTCCTGATGTCAGTCTGAGTTTTTTTTCCCTAAATCCTGAATTAGACTTCTGGAAGGCATAAAAGTTCGTGCACATGACCTCACTATTGTTCTCGCACGCCACTGAACGTCGCAGCATGTCAAGTGCAAGGAGCGTTTCGGCTGTCGTGGGCTGCCCGGCGTCGTGGCTGCTGCAGCTGTCGTCATCCTCATCTCCGCTTGTCGAAGCATCAGGCTGTGACGCGGGAACTTCTTCAGCAATTTCCTCTACGCTACGCAGGCCGCAAGTGACGAGATCATCAGCAGTGAGAAAATAATCCTCCGTGCAAGTAGAAAGTCGGAGATCATTCCAGTCCTGAATTACGACTGCTGGTTCTTGCGCATCGTCAGATGGCTTGCCATTGCCGCATTTCGCGAAACAGTTGGCTATCGTACTCGCCGAGATGCGATCCCAACTCATCGAGATGAATTGTATCGCATCTAGGACGCTGATGCTTAGCTCATTGTTCTTGCGCTCCAACTTCGCCAGCAGGCAACGCTCCAAAAGATTCTTAAAATGGTACTTCGCGTTTCGTATTATGCCTGCGTCCAGCGGTTGGAGGTGGCTCGTCATGTTTGACGGCAAGAAAACGAGTTTAACGTTTCGAAGGGTGACATCCTTCGGGTGGGCGGCACACTGATCTAAAATCAGATTTTCCTGTTTTGGCAGCCCATTTTGCAGGTCAAGGTAGGTAAGAAAATCGGTGGAGAATGCAGACGTCATCCATGCCTTGTGGTTGGCTTTATAAATGCAAGGCAAATGGCCAGACATTTTAAAACGAGGCCTCTGGTAGCAGCCAATAACCGTCAGCTTCACCTTTTCTGTACTGTCAGCATTACAGCAAAACAGAACTGTAATGCCCTGCTTACTCTTTTGGCCACCTTGGCACGCCTGCCTCGCCTTTAAGACAAAGGCTCTTTTCAGGTTGCAAGTTATAAAAGCCAGCTTCGTCCACATTGAACACATTGCGAAGGCACAATCCCGTGATAAGTGAAGGGAGAGTGGTGCCCATCCAGTCGTTCACAACGGCCTCGTCCACTTTCTTGCCTTCTCCGCTTGCGGACTTGTAGACGAGACCATGCCTCGCCTTAAGACGATTGATCGAACCGCCGGAAGCTTGGAAGTTGGTCACGCCAAGTGAAAGTGCGACGTCTTCGGCCTTTTCACGCAGCACCTTGCCATCGACGTTCACTCCCGCCGCTGTCACCTCCTTGAACCACGTTAGCAAAACTTCCTCGAGGTGCACGTGATGCGCAGTTTTCGCCTCTTTAGCGTCGACGCTGAATAGCTGCGCATTTTTCATGATCTGGTCGCGCTGACCGACAGTCGTGCACAAAGTGGAGGGGGCTAGGCCTAGCTCCTTGGCGAGGTTGGCTCGTTTCCTTTTCGGATCTTTGGCCACTTCATGCAATATGTCCAGCTTCTCTTTTAATGACAGAGCCTTCCGCTTTCTTGACATGTTTGCGATCACTGCCACTCCCAACACGAGCAAGAACACGGAAAGAAATACGCGGACATGGAGAGCAGCCTACTAACAACGCTACTTATCGGACCAGACTAGATGAGAGCACGTGGCCAGCCTTGCGAGAGTTGTGCGGGAAAAAAAAAAAAGAAAAAAAATGAAGATCAGTCCCACAGGCATGGGGGTAGGTGCGCGTTGCTCTCTCCACAGCGAGGAGGAACCGGCGTGCTGTCGAAGGCCCCCCAATGACTCCCTCTCTGTGCGGGGTGAAAGCGGTCGTGGCCGGCTTCCCCCCCGTCTTCACCTCATGCAAGTGCATGCATGCAGAGAATGGTCCGGTCCACTCTTCGAGGGGGGGGGGGGGGCCGCAGATGCGCGTCGTCTGCGTGACAGAGCGACGGAACCGGTTGCTTGGCGACTGTGGCATTGCGGCCATTGCGCTGGCGCTGGCTTTTTCATTCCGCATCTCTGCTCCGATCCTCCGCTGGCTCGGTCACCGACGCTGTTGCTTGCGGCGGTGTCCGTATGAACCGCAGAGGCATGCCAACGCATTCGGAACAGCCATTATTTTTTTTTTCCCTTCCTATTGTACGCAATGCATTTCGGCCGGGGAATGTTACGAATTCGTATCACACTGAAATTCGTACCAGCAGAGATCGTATCACCGGTGTTCTGTATAACAATGAAGTCTGGCTGCTGGGTGTGCCAGGTGTTAGTGCCGGGAGGTAATGGATGGAATGTGAAGTCTTTGAAAAGAAAAACCCTGACCACTGCACACTTGTTGTGCCCCATCACGAAAGGCTGCCCCACTGTTTTACAATAGAAACTAGCTTTTCCTCTACGGTCTTTGTCCTAGTCCTGTTCTGTCACCCTGCTAAACATGAGCCCCACCTTGAAAAGCAAGTAACAAAGGACAGTGGTTCCAAAGTTCTCTGACCTCCTAGCTCTCCTAGAAAGGCCTCAGTGCTGTCCCCTCTGGCCACTGAAATAATTAAAGGGTGGTGAATAAAATAGCAATGTTGCAGGGGGCAGTCCCTTCAGTGCAGCTTAGGGTTTCCAGGGTATTATCTTTGTCTGTTGTGGTTCTCATTGTTATGCTGTAAAGCTAGTGTGGGAAGGAGCGCTTAGGTATTCCTCCATTCCTTCTCCCCCACCCCTCCCTACCGGCAGGCACACCCACACAAAGCTCTGGCATCCCTTTATTTAGCTTTTCTTTCTTTTTCATGCAACCCTGTATCAATTTTCAGTTACAATAGTGTAATTTTCCATGGCACTTCAATATTGTGATAAGTGGGTTCCAATGTATTTGAAAGATTAGTGTCTATGAATAATGGTTATTTGATTCAAAGATAGAGTGGAATAGCACACTCCTAGATTTGATAGTGTTAGAGTAACAAAGTTCGGCAAATGAAAGAAGTTTGAAGAAGTACCGCAGGGAAGCTGGAAGATACGGCCGCCAGAATAAAGAAGAGTTGCGCGTATTTTATGTGTGTGTGTCATGTTGCTACGTGACAATGTGTTCTAATATACACTCTCCCAGCCTCTGTTCAGCTGTATTACATAGCTTTTTGTCCTTTTTTTCAACACTTTGCAGTCTGAAGATTACAACATCGCCCCTGAAGCTGGTGGTGACAGCTTTGCCTTCTCGGCGCCAGCCTCCGCAGACCAAGGCTTCTCATTTTGAGTGTTGTACAGCACCTAATGTACAGAATGTTTATAGCCTCATTTTTAAACCCCCAAAACTTTTTCTTTTTTTTTTTAAGAAAACAACTGTTTGTATTAAAAGTGTGCATGCCTTCAAATGTGTTTTATAATCTTGTTCTGACTCACTTGTATAGACTAGAGAAAAGCTGACCACACTATGCAGCATATGCCTGCATAGTTTATGGTGTGAAGGAGATATACTTCAGTGCTTCGGAAACCTAGTTCCTAGTATCACAATAGCTAGGGTCCATTGAACATGAATGGGATAGCCAGGTGCGGATCCTCGTTTTTAGGCTAAACATTGATGCAAGGTATGACTGCACAGATGTTCACAATCTAAGGACACTGCAAGAGCATGAAAGGACATGCTTGAGTTGTCCAAGTGCTATGAATGCATTCAAACTTGTAGGGCTGTACAGGACATCATCCTTAGATCCCGCCTTTAGATTCATGCATGCAGCACTTGGCATACAGTCGAACCTCGTTAATTCGAAGTCAAATAATCCGAACCAACGGATAATTCGAACTGGCCTGTTGGTCTCGGCAAGGTTTCATGTATTTGAATGGGGAAAAACTCTCTAATTCGAACTTCAAACACTCGCCACGGTTAATTCGAACAAGATTGCCTGGCCGCTAAGACTACATTTCGTGAAATACCAAGCCGATTGCCAAAGATTGATGCGTCATCCGCCGTAGCGTTGCAAACCTGTACCCATCTGCTCACTCCGGGGACATTGGAAGGCGCCATAAGCTCTCGGAAATCATGCCTCGTGCACTTGCAAGGGGCGCCCAGTGCCGTCCTCCCTTCAGCAACGCGTATGAAAAGAGGGTATACCTAGCTCAGCGGCTACGGGCTACCGGGTGAGCGAAGCCGTTGCGGCCATGCCAGTGAGCCATGCCGCACATGCACAGTGGCATCTCTGCTGGCCCGCAAGCACGCTGCAAAGCGAAACCGGTGGCGGCAGCGCGGGAGTCACAGTCAATAGCGCACATGTTTCTAATGTTGGTATTCTAATGTTGGTTGGCACATGTTGGTATTGTGCACTAGTGCCGCCAATCAAAGGGACCCTTGCTAGTTTGAACTCTGGTTGATTCGGACAGATTTCCTGTCCCCTCGGAGTTCAAATTAACGAGATTCAGCTGTAATTTGTTTCCTTTATTTCCACCATCAGGGCTTGAGCCAATTTTCTGTACTAGATACTCTGCAAAGTATGCTCACCAGTTTATTTGTAGAGTTATAGATGAGCTGTAAAACTGTTCAAGTGTAGTTGTTTGTATGACAGACAGGAACAATATAGAGGCAAAATACACCATTGGCACCCCTTTAAGAGGGCCGATTATCGAACTGAGCTGTGCAAGCACACGTTTAATTGCACTACAATGTTAGCACTTGTTAGCTCATTCCTTAGCTATGCTTCTACTCCTGTGGCCTCTTGCAGCTCTGGGTAGCTTAAAGGAGTACTGACACGAATTTTTTACTTTCTCGTATTGTTGCTGTAGATGAAAGCACTGGCGTGGAGAACCCCCAAGAAGAGTATCATGGTGCCTCGCAAGGCAATGAATATATCTTTAATATGGCTTCCTTAAAAGCCCACTTTCGATTTCAAGGGGGCGGTTTCCTTGTGACGTGTCAACATAGTCGGACGTACGTCTGAGTCACGTAGGGACAGCAATTCGTGATAGCGTTGCTGCAGCTCCGTCGTCTGTGGTCAATTACACGTGGGGCACGCAAAACGACAATTTCACAATCGTCCAGCGACTCTGACAGCGATTTCGGCGATTTTTAAGAGGCTGTGTTCATACGTCATCGTAGTGTCCATTGCGATGGGGCTGGCTTGTAGTGCTGGGCGACGAAAACTTTAAAACCAAATTAAAATATTTTGTACGTGTTTCCCGACTTCCGTGTGCAGAGGACGTTAACAATACATGGCTAGGAAACGAAAAATGTACATTTTGAGCCGCCACAAAATCGTGTCAGTACTCCTTTAAAGGGGCCTTGCGGCACGTTTTGAACATAGTCTGAAAACTGTGCCAAGCTGTCCATGTTACTTTGAATATGTGAGCCAAATATTATTGCACTGCACACACCAGCAAACTTGCAGTTTGGTTTCGGATGCAGCTGTAAAGCACCGCTCTCCTGTCAACAAATGACATCACATGCGTCATTGACAATGCTGCTTCGCTTGTTTTTCGTCTTGTAGCTCTTCAAGAGAGACGTGCGCGTGATCTTTTCTGCAATCATGAAATCAATTGGTGCTATTCCTGCCTCAAGTGACATGATGAGCAGTGGGAGACCGTACTGCTCAGCACAGACCCAGAGGAACAGCTCTGGACAATCCGATGGGCTGAGGACTTTGCTAGGGCCCAAGGGCTCCTCCTGGCTGAAGCCTATGCTCTATCATGTACAGGCGCAAGCAAAAGTATACGGACCACGCGAGCGCGTGCCAAACTGGCTTTCCGCTCCACCTAGCGGAACGCCGCCTAACGGCCACCGGAGAGCTCTACCGGAAATTAGTCTACTCGCTACCCGCTAGCATGTAAATTTTTCAGTGCCATGCACCGCAGTGTTAGTTTGCTGTTTCCACGCACAGCGCTCGTCGGCGGTAAGAACGCCACATATCTGCCTTGATAGCGGCATCACAGCAGTCATCGACCGGTGTGCCGATGAAGGGATATTCAGTTTCGTGAAGCGCTATCGTCATATGAACCCGTGGATTTGGATACCCAAGAGTGCTTAGCGTTAGAAAGAGAAAGGTGGAAAATAACTTGTTCACAGTTGGAAAAATAGAGGCCCTAGATTTAAGGAGGGATGCTTCTTGCATGTAGCGCTGCTGTCGATCGCAGCTGACGTGACGGAAGTGTCGCGAAGAGCCTGTGAGCCATGCGATGCCATGGTCCATATACTTTTGCTCACGCCTGTACATCAAGTGCACCACTGTCAAAGCTAGTGTTCATGTTTGCGCTGTGTACTTCCACAACAAAAAAGTAGTGCATTGCTTTTGGAGAGTGGGAAACAAATGCTTTGCCGGCAGCTGTAAAGCATAATAGATACACTTGACAAAAAACACTCCTATTGCTGAGGAAAAAATCAAGAGTATGTATATCTTGTTTTGCTGGAGTGATACACCACTCCTTTTCTTTATGGAATACTTGCATAGCCTTCACAGCGTTGCACCTGATGCATGAAATGGACGCGTACCACCAAGGCTGCTGGGTTATAGTTTCTCCTCTTCCTCCTCTGAGCTGTTGGTCCTCTTGCCAATATGTACGATATGAAGGTGGTCCCAGGGGAAGTGATGGCAACATTCCACGAGTACAGTTAGCTGAATTTTGCACGTCTTGCATGTAAACTTTTTAAAGTCCGTGAAGCCTCCAGGCACTGACTCAAGCTTCCAGTTCTCAGCTTGGCACAAGAAGTTTATTTTATGAAAAAGCTGTTCCCAAGATAGTTTGGGTATGTCAAAATGAAATCTAGGTGCGAGAGTTTTCTGAAGCAGAGGGAATTGAGTATGTTCTTTTTATGCTGGGGGAGATCTTAACCGCAGGGCTTGTGCATACCCTACTACACAGAATAGCCTGCTGCTGCCCTTTGCTTCTCAGTACCAGAGGGACGAGGCCATTATTATAAAAGCTTAATGGCTTTGCTGATTAATTGTAGGTCTACTGCAACATAGTCTTATTTCTTGTGACCTATTTTTAGTTTTTTAATCTTAATGCAAACCAGCAATCCCAGCTGCTATATGTCTTGTGCTAATGTGCTTGCTTTACACTAATAGCATTACTTTCAACCATTTCCTTTTCCCCTACAAAGGGTGGCAAACTGGATACGCATATGGTTGACTTATTTTCTCTGCTCCCAGTCTATCTGAACCTCCTTGTGATATATACAAAATATAAGTTTCTAGGCTACATCAAGGACATAGCCTCTCTGTAACATAGCTTATGAAACCTTTCATTCATGGTGCATCCAACTATGTGCCAATAATTGAAACCTACAAGTTCAGCATTTCTATGTGATACAAGTGGAGAGTGCTGTTGGCCATAAAGAGGGTGCTTGGCGAGTAGCTATGCCTACCTTTCCACACAATACTTGTGGATGAAAATTGTGCGATTGCAGTTTGGCAATGTTGGTGCCAGAATAGTTTTCATATGAACTGATAGAAGCATCGCTGCATTACTTTCACTGACCTTCCTAGCGTGCACCTTCTTGTTCCTAAACGATATACAGTTACCTGCAGAATCTTATGGATCCTGCGTTAACTGACACAAAACTGATGGCAAGCACAATGAGCATGCCAGCAGTGTTGCTTATGGATGACTGCGCCAAATATGAGATTGAAAGAAAGCAACCTGCATTGGTCAACGTTGAAAGGACAGATGTTCAACTCTGGTAAAGTGGCAACTGCTCCTTGGGAGCACTGTGTTAAACCGTTTTCACCTTTGAAGACTGAAAAGTCCAGTTTGTGTGTACCAATTCCTATCACTCTCGGCATTCATCCTGGTTTCCGTTACTACAAATGCTCAGTGCTACATCGAAAGGTCATCACAAAATGTTGGAGGACCCCTTTAAGAGGAGGGTGCCTACCTAGACTTTGTTACGCAAGTTTACAATGATTGCACATATGATATTAATATCAACAATGATAGATGTTTTACTGTCCTAGTGAGCTTTAATGGCACAGTAACAGTTGAGAAGGATGCCACATTCTGACATTGCACACACAGACTTTAAGGCAAGGATACGACATGAAGACATCAATTCTGGAAACAAGCATGGACTCACTCAACCTCATTGTATCACCACATAGGCACACACACACAACAATGAGTTTATTCTCCAAACACACAACACACTTGTTCCTGATTGAAATAGTAAACAACTTTTTCCTGCCCTGGCTGAATATACAACAGTCCCTGTGATTCTGGCTGAAATACAACAGTTACATATCAAAAATAAGTCTCTTCAATCAATGACTGTGGTAATGTGCACAAACAACTCCACACCACAAAACAACCTGTGGGATGTGTGACAACTTGAGAGGAAAGGCACAACTTGACACCCGTTGATTTAGCTGATGCACGATTGGAAGCACTTCTTGACGGCATCCCTATGGAAGAGTGCAAAACGAATTTAGATGGGAGACACGCACACTACGGAGGGATACAAATGCATAGGATTACTTGAAAAGTAAATAAAGTCCTACCGATTTTATTTTCACTTCTAAATAAGATATGCCTTAAAATTCTAAAATTGACTACAGTAAAACTTTGTGAAAGGCAACCACGAACAGTTGAAGCTGTTCTCCTTCGTTTACGGACCATATGTATTCAACAATAAAAGCCATTTCTGTGGCTCTAGACAGTGGTTTTGAAAAATAGTGACTGAACATCTCGTGTTATACAGCAAAGCATGAAGAAACAGCAGAACATTTTGTACATCTTGTAGTCAATCAGTTGACACTAACAAAAGCAGGCTTCAAATTCACTCCAGCCCATCTATAGTTGAAGCACCCCAAAGCTGCAAAGGCTTGAGTGGCAGAATGTGAGAAACATTTGTGTTACACTTACCGGGCGAACGGTATGTATGACAGGGAGTACCACGTCATGGCTACAAACTGAATTATGCAGAAGATGATCGTCAGCAATGCGTTCTTCCACTGCAAAAGTGAGTGCCACAGAGGTAAGTACTACTGAAAATACACATGCAATACATTCTTCAATATTGTCAGTTCAATGTAGAAGATACCTCTAGGCTGCATATATGGCAACTTTGTCTTTGAAACAAGCACTTTCGAAACATAATGAAGACTTCATAAAGCTATCTTAAGATATAATGACAAGTGCACACAACTATGATTTCATGAACTGTCCCATCCAAAGCATGTGCATACCTGGTTATATTTAGCTTGCAGTTTGCTGGGTAATTTCTATGGGTACTATATAACAGAGCAGACATAAGATTTTTGTCAGACAGGTGTGCTGTATAACTGAGTGATATAAACAGAGCCACGCTTTTTACCTATATGAGTGCTAAGTGTCTGGTCCTTTGTAAATGCTCTGTGCAACAGTTTAGTCAATGTGCAATTTCATTGCAGCTTGTTGATGTTCCACAGATCAACTAAGCCAGACATTAGTTAGCCCTGTGGAATGCTTCATAAACGCATAAAGAAACAAGGAATAACATCCTGAAAACTTTACCACTCACAGCTGACCTTGCTTGAAGTTTCCTCATTTAGCGTTTGGGAATAAGTATCTTGCAACTTGCTAAAAAAAATCCTTTGTGCCATTCAAAAAGACAACCGAGAGGAAGCCAAACATGCTTCTTGTAATGTTTCAACTGAGGTGCGACCTTTTAACTAGGTACATTAACTAGGAGGTGGTGTGTCTTGTGAATAAATGGTTACAAAGAAAGAAAAAAAAGAAAAACAGTGTGGAAGCTACTTGGGACAGACAGCTACTGAAACAGTTGCCTCTGAAACAAGTGATCTTTGCCTTACTGCAGTGTACCTGCATGTTGAGTTTAAGAGAAGTGTGCTCTTTACATGGCTTTGGGACGTTTCAAGGCATTGCTTGGTTTGCAATACCTCTCTGTGATGCCCTTGTTACAGTCTCCTTCCCTATAGGTAACCCACTCTGCTTGCCCGCATACTCGACAGTGCATTGTGGCTGGGCGATAATACTTGATGCCGATGGTTAATTTTCCATTATCTCTTTCCTTTACAATGCTTGTAGTGAGATTCATCACAGGCACACAGCACCCTCTCCTATGTTTTCTGGCATCCCACATGAGATATCACAAAACAGAAAGGTGATCAGCTACAGTTCAAGGCAACTGGTGCTGAAAGATAGCTGCTCTCATGATTAACAAGATCAGGATCCACAGATAGCACAAGAACTAATGCAGCATGAAGAAACAAAGGCATTATGCTGATTATCTATTAAACAAATGTGAACAGTTGAAGATAAGCTTTTTCACGCTTTTACTGCATGAGCTTTGACGCAGGGCTGGCTAAACTGGCCCAAGTCCATTTGCTGTGATTACCAACATTCTGAATGTTGTGTGAACACAAGGCAAGAAAACCAATGTGTTGTCCCTCCGGTCTAAATGGCCATTTCCAACATACAGGCCTGATCAGGACTGAATTTTTCTATTGTGATTGTCTTCAGTCAGTACTGAGAGCAAAAGAATATGATGAAGGTGAAAGCATGCAGATAAGGTTAACAGCCAGGTTGGCTACTATGCATCGGGAGAGATTGATTGATTGATTGATTTATTGATTTATTTATTTATTTACAATACCCTTAAGGGCCCTCTGGCAAGGGTGTTATACACAGGAGGACACACATACAGCTGTAATGCTTTGTTCACAACACAACAAAAACATACAAAAATGATATCACATATAAAAATGACATCAATTTACAAAAGACATGAACTTTTACACCTCTATTGCATAATCACAAAATATACTGGAAACATGAGAGAAAATATGAAACATATCAGCTAGGTCTAACCGTATTCATGTAACAACATTTGAAAAGATGATGTTAGTTTTATTTCCAATATGTGATGGCAGGTCATTCTGCCATCACAATTGCTGCGTAAAGACATGGGCGGCAAGTTACACGAGTAGCTTTGTCGTCATGGTCACAGCACGGAAAAACAGTAACGGGTGCTGAAGGTGGTGACAAGAAGTCATCATGAAGCATCAATGATGATACAGTTTATGAAATAGCCTAAGGCGAGCAAGATGGCGTCAATGTGATACTGGTTCCAACTCGGCACATTTTAACTGAGAGACTTTCATGAAGCACATGTAAATACATTAAGTGAGCAGCTCGGTTTTGCAGCAATTCGATGCTGACGACGTATGCTTGATCGGGATCCCGCACAACAGTAACATATTCCATTTTAGGCTGAATCATTGTTATTTGGGCAAGTCTTTTTAGGTGGTATGGTGCATGCTTGATGTTACACCTTAAAGGGGCACTGACACGAAAATTTTCGTCTGCTGTTTTTTCACTGCAATACGTAGCTGGGGACCTGTTGGCCATAACACGGCACATCATTTGCTCCAGCGCGTTTCGGATAATTATTTACGGCCTGTTTATTACCTACTAGTTTCAGTTTTGGTTTGGGAGAGCTCAAAAAACGACAAGGCGCCCGATGCAACTGGCGCCATCTAGCGCTCGCAATGGAGTAAACGAGTTCGACCACGTGAGCACACATAACTGTGACGCACTTCCTCACAACAACCGCTGCGTGCTCGTTTTCTTTCGCCTGTCGCACGTCCTGCGCGTTGTTGTCGCTGTTGCTGTCATCGTTGTTGGTGGCAACTATTTTCTTGAGGTCTGGCGTCGCCGGCAGTCTACTAACGCAGCCGCAGCGAATAAGCAATGGCGGCTATGACGTCATCATTGCTAGCTGCACTGTCGGAACTCAGCTGCCGTGGTGACGTCACGGAAGTTGGGGGTCCCCTTCAGGTCACCTTTGCTGTTGTCGATGACGCGATGTATGGCGTTTATGCCCTCGATTGCACATGCGAACTTCAATATTCATTTAAGTTACCTTCGGAGCTGTGTTTGCCATTGAGATTTGGTAGATGACATCTGTATGTCCACGAAAATCGATCGCACAGGCTATCTTAGCAGCGAAATTTTGGTGTCAGTGCCCCTTTAAGAGACTGAATGCTCAGTCACTTGATGGTAGGACGTTGTTGGCATGATATTGCCAAGTCAAACTGGATTGAAGATAAACACCAAGATGTTGAGGCGAGTTCTAGGCTAGCATTATTGAGAAAGCAGGCTGCAGGCACTCGAGTAGAGCAGTTTGCAAATGGCATCAGCTTTGTTTTGGATGCATTTAGAGCCATTAGCAAAAAAGAGTGCCTGTAAGTCACCACATCAAGATCAGTTTTCACAGAAAGTTCGTCACCGCCATTAGTAACAGTCCTATATTTAATGCAATCATCTGCAAACAGTCTGATTCCAGGACAGACACATTTTAGTAGATCATTATTAAATATTAAGAAAATTAGGAAACCTAGTACACTACCCTGGAGTACTCCAGATTATTACGGGAATAAATGAAGAATTGTAGCTGTTAACAGAAGTGTACTGTTGTTTGTTCGACAGGAACTCCTTACTCCACGCAATAATCTTAGGATGAATATTTAAGTGTGCTAATTTGATGAGAAGAGTGTGATAAGGAATGCAATCAAAAGCTTTAGAGAAATCAAGAAAAACTGCATCCATTTGAAAGCCTTCACCAACTGCTGACAATAAATCGTTGGTACCAGCTATAATTGAGGCATGCCCTGTAACGGAGGGCTTTGCAGTAGGACCACCTGGAGTTCTTAAATGTGCACGTATATGTGAGTACTCAGGTGTTTCCTGTAGTTTGCCCCCTATCGAAATAGCCGGGATTCGATCCCGCGACCTCAAGCATCGCAAGCCAACATTCTGCCGCAGGCTACCACGGCGGGTTACCCTTTACATTGTGGAGTGTGCAGTGTCTGCTGCATGACGTGTCAAGTGCAATCGAATGTCACCTGTAAGGACCTGGTGTGGCACGAATGTCTTTTATCTTGCTGCTCTCTGATATATAATACAACGATACATGATACAAGCAAGCACAGCTGTGCGACAGCGATAATATGTGCCCTAATTCTTGCGTCAATCGTCAATTCACAAGCAAATCGCGCCAAAAACGGGCATAACAAATAAAAAGTGCCTCTCACCCAAAATGCCGCCATGAGTGTCAGCACCAGAAATGCCTGCAAAAGAAAAAGAAAACGCGCAGGGCGTGAGCAGGCCGTCAATTCAACGCCTGTCAACTTTAGGAGGCATACTTGGCAGGATGCCTGCGCTCGTCGCTACTTGTTATGTTTCAACAGGTGTACTTGTCAACGAGCTTTCAAACCGTACGGGCGCGCCAGCTCTTTAGGCGATCATGTTCTGCTATTCAATTCACACAACACTGCACAGGACATCAGAACACCTAAGTTCACTTCGCCACCTGTTAGCTCCAGCAGGAAAATGTCGAGTTCGCAGCAGTTCCGTAAATGTCATCGACTCATTGACAGGACGAGTACTTACCAACACGACGCAGGTGGCGATCGCTCGCGTAGGCGCGAACATCTTCTTGATTTGGTTGGCGGGCCCCATGAGGAACAGCGTGCTGCCCAGCGCTGTCAGGTTTCCCAGGGTGTAGAACACGCCGAACATCCTCAGGCCGCCCGGGAACGCCATGAATATGGATCCGATCAGCGAAAAGACGAAACCCAGCACGAAGCAGATGGCGAATCCCTTCACCCGCGTAGACCAGCTCAGCGTAGAGCTGTCCACGATCTGAAACAGCGTCGCGCACGCTGAAGTACTGCACGTACTACGGCCATCGTGTCCACGCATATGCCGACCCTTTTTACCTGGGTGACGATGCCCTGCTCTTCATCGCCGCGCTCTTCGCCGCCGCTCAGTGCTCTCTTCAGCTTGTCCATCGTTCGTTCGTTTTCGATATCGAGGGACGCGTTTATCCCAGCCGCATTATATTACAGAAACGAAAACGGAAAGCGCTACGCCCCTTATACAACTACAGTACAGGCACGAGTAAACAACCCCCTTGCAACTCGGCCACTCGACGACTCGACTGCAAAGCTAAAGAAACCCCTGAAGCCGCTGCACGCCGTCCGTCCAGTTGTTGTGAGTGTTATATTAATATGGACGTATGTAATAATACACAAAGTTGTTGAAGCAGAATGTTAGTGACGAGCTGTCGGTTAGCCGTTGGATGGTACAATGCAGTGAAGAATATTTCTTGTAAACTTGCTTAGTGACGTGAAAAGGACACAAAAAGACGCGTAAGTTCCTCGGGATGTGAAAAGGAGGACCAGATTGGTCATTTAACGCCACCGGAAAAGATCACAAATTCACGAATTATACGCGCACGTGTTAAAATAGATCTTAGCTCTCACTAACTCGAAGTTGCGCATTAAACTCTTTACTAAGAAGAGAGAGAAGCTCATGTAGGGAAGGAAAGAAATGACAACAGAGACTTTGCCGCAGATTTAGTTTCTTGTCGCTGTTTCTGGCGTGGACCGAGCACGTGGCAACGGCTGGCAACACGAAAAAAGTACATCACGTGTCCTCTTTCCCGGTCGTCGGCCATTTTCGCACAAGTTCGGCGTAAGGTCGAGCTTAAAGTACCCGGTTCTACTGCCCTTGTATCCTTCTCCGGGATTTGGTCTGCTTTACATTGGACTCGTACCACACTTCAAGATGAACAATTTTAGTCAACTGTTGGAAACTGCGAAGAGGAGTCCCTTCGCGAGGCCATTCGCAGCGCGATGCGACTCGTCGATGGACTCTGCGCCGGCGGTGCCGACCACTGTGGTCCCAAGGACTTTCAGCGCTTGCGCCGCGGACGGTGAGCGAGCACCGCTCTAAGCTTGACCTGCGATTTTCTCGCACGTGTTAGCCAAATACCGTGTGCCCTAGCGTGCACTTACGTGCCCCGCACATCCTTTCTGCGTCCGCTTGGCATAAATCACTGTAAATCTCGGCGTGACCTTGTGCCGAAATTATGGAGGACAGGTAGTCGGCAGGAGGGCGACCCTTTGAATGACAAATAGGCTTTAGTGATGTCGAAGTTCTTGAACAGTTCCGTAATTGGAAACCAGCGACTCTAGCGATCCGCTGGAGCTAGCCATTTCTTAGCGCACCACAAATCTCAGACGCGAGTTTTGCTCTTGCCAGTCCACTCCCGGAGCCCCAAATACTCCCAAGAAAAATTATGGAGACATCGCAAATGGTTGGTTATAGTGTGAAAGTGACCGTTTACTTTTGGGCGAGTATTTTGCGATTCCTTATTTCAAAAATAACTTTTTTTTATGCTTTACTTGCTCTGCGCAATACAGCGTCCTGGTCGCACCCAGATTGCATACTTTTCATTCATTCATTTATAAACATGGGCTCCGCGCAGGCTTTCTGGTGGTCCACGCGCAAAGTAAATCGATCGAGATCGATGACATAGTTCGTTTATTTTGATTCTATTCTTTGTGCTGCCCAGAGCCCGTCGAGTTCGGCTCCCTGAAGTACTACGCCCTCTGCGGCTTTGGAGGAATCCTCAGTTGCGGCATCACCCACACCGCTATTGTACCCCTGGATCTTGTGAAATGCAGAATCCAGGTGAGGCATGCGAGTGCTCATATCACTTTCTACTAGCCTGTATCACTATTGCGTTGCTATTCATAAAAATAGCTTTTCTTATGCTGATCGCATCTTCCTTTTTTTTTTTTTTTTTGTTCTTCCAGACCAACCCTGGGAAATACAAGGGCATAATTCAAGGGTTCAGCGTAACTATCAAGGAAGAAGGTGCAAGGGGTCTTGGCCGAGGCTGGGCGCCGACTGCCATTGGCTATTCCTTGCAAGGTCTTGGCAAGTTTGGCTTCTACGAGGTGTTCAAGATTTTGTACAGCAACATTCTCGGAGAGGTAACGCTCCATTTCTTGTATGTGTGGCTCTGCTAGCACAAACACTCTTTTATTTAGGCTGGCCTCTGTGAGCCATTTTATTCGATGAACGTGTTTTTGAAGGTGAAAAACAGCAGCAGCTGACATTTGTACAGCTTGGCAATTCTTTCAGAAGCACTGGACTACTGTTTGTAATGCATGTGTTTGTCTCCCCTTCTTGTTGCAACCTTAGCAGGCCTAACTTTAGCCCCAAGAACGCAGCTGTTGCGTGCAGCCACAATATTTACACCGGCTTGCTGCAACAATTATATTTGAGTGAGTGCTACTCAGGTTTAGTTGGATGCTTATTTGGGTATGAAGGTCCCCCTAGAATTATGATGAACTATGCATATAACTTCTAAAGACTTGAAAGCATTTTTGGCACTAAAGTGCCTTAATAAGAGAGAGTACTTTAAAGGTCACATTGCATACAGGTGTAGCAGCTTCTGTGCAAAAGTAAAGAACGGAAGGCCTTCTGATTTCCTTGCTTCCAAATAATCACAGTTTTAAAAGAATTTTAATCAGTAGTAAAATAGTGATGCATTTTTAGTGTCCCTTTACATACGAACCTCTCAAATTTTGGTATATGTTGTAATATGTTAAATGCGATGAGTTATTTGTCCAATCGGACATTCTTTGTCTGCGTGGGCAATGTCTTATCAAGTTCATTTATGCAAGAAACTGGTGTACCACAGAGTGGGGTGCTGCACGCTCTTCATCGTAAAAATTAATTCTTTGCATCTATACATCCCACGAAACATTTATTACTCGGTATATGTTGATGATGCACAGATAGGTTTTTCCTTGTGCGGTCGTCTGATCTGTGAACGTCAGGTTAAGCTTGGCCTGAATAACTGTGACAAAATGGGCAGATGAAAGTGGCTTCAGACTGAACTCCCAAAAGAGCACGCATGTCTTCTTCTCTCGAAAAATGGTCCATGCACTCTGACCCTGACATCAAGTGGCAGGGTGCATGTTTACCTATAAAAACAGAACACAAACTTTTAGGCATGACCCTGGACACGAAACTAACATTTGTGCCAGACATAACATATCTGAAAAATAAGTACATGATGACTATGAAGGTTTTGAAAGTGTTGTCACCTAATACATGAGGTATTGACAGAAAGAGCCTGCTGAATTTGTGCAAGAGCCTCATTCATTCACATCTAGATTACAGTGACATAGTTTATCTGTCTGTGGCACCAAGTGTCCTGGAAATGTTGGAGCCTGTTCATCCTCAAGGGATTCGCCTTTCTACAGGTGCATTTAGAACAAGCCCTGTAGAAAGCCTCTGCCTGGTATCGAACGAGTGGTTGCTCCATTTGTAAGAACCTACCTATCCTTTGTGTATTTCTTGAAAGTAAGCACGAACAACGAGTGCCCAGCATACACAACTACAGTTAAGTCTGGATATAACAAAAGAATGCTAGAAATAATGCTAGAAAAATTTCATTATAAAGATGCTTTCGTTATATCTAGTTCCGGCATGAAAATTCGAAATAGAAACACGCACGTGAAACAAAGGGGCAACTGGAGGTATACCTAGCCCAGAACACATTTATTTTATGGCAAAAACGCGGAAGGCGTAGCTTGAATCGACCTCTGGAGATTCGTCACCATCACCGTAATAGCGGACACTTTCCACCAGTGCCTCATCCAACATTTCTTTGGTAGGGACGGCACAGTTGCCTGCAAAAGAAATAGTTTTAAAAAAAAATCCTGCAAAACTGCACACAGCCCAGGCCTGCTTTATACGACCGCAGTGAAAGCCAAGCTCCTGTGTGATGGGCAGGTCATTTCTCCATTGAGGCACTCGACCTTGCAGTGATACTCCCAGGTGACTGAAAGCGTGGATTTGGTAGTCAACCCTCGCTGTGTACCACGTGAAAAAAAAAAAAAAGAAGCGCGAATGCAAATGGCATGATGGCTACATAAAAAATTAGACATGGAAAGCTACAGTAGTGAGCAGCGGTGCTTGTGGCGTGCAACCACTGAGAACACGATACGAGGTTTGGAGGGAGGAGGAAACAACACAGCTGCAGCGGCAAGAATTGCATTGCAAACTCGAGTGACGCAGGGGAGCTGGGAAGGAAGTGAGGCTGCCACAACAGCTGTGTGCACGCAATTCGCGATGACATCGCTTCGCGCTCCTGTCGTCGGCAGAGTAGCCGCAGGAGTGGATCCAGCTGCTGATTGCACTAAAATTCGATATTTGGGGGCGAGATTACCAAGGTTTTTGGTAAAGGGAATTCGTTATATCAAGGGTGTCTCCCGCTGCTACTTTATTGTACAGAGGTTACAAATACATGTTCTTCTATAGAGTTGCGGTGGAAAATTGAAGGACTTCATATTATTGAGGGATATATTGTATCGAGGTTTGTTATAACCACGTAACTGTTTAAACAATCTTCCCAGCTCCCAAATGTTTCAGAACTGTCCATCGGTGAGACATCCCTACTCTATCTGAGTCAAGAGGCTCACTTAAGAAGTGCGTGTGCCACTCGGTGAACATAATGTTATGGCTCCTACCATGCAGCTCCCACCAAGGCAGTGGCAGCTCATAGAATGTGGTGGATCCTTTCATGGGTGTCGCAAAACATGCACTTTTCACTCATGTCCACGTGTACAGTCGCCGACCGTTTATTCGGACTCGACGGGAACCGCCGAAAAGTCCGAATAATCGAGAGTCCAAAAAAAAGGGATTCGCCAGAAAAAAAGTACTTTTATGGTCCCAGTGGGGGAAAAAATTGTCAATGCGCGACTGTACAGGTGCATGTTTACGCGCGACCACGTCAGCCTGTATTTCCGACAGTGTCTGGCTATCGCTGTAGGCAGAGAGGAGCGTCGTCAAGGCCTGCGCCAAGTCCGCCCTCGATGGCTGTGGCGTGGGCGGTGCGTCGTCGTCAGAATCACTGTCCACTTGCGGCGGCTCGAGAACCTGACGGACGATCTCATCATCCAACTCGGCACAGGGCCGGACGGCACTGTCAAAGTCAACAAACTGTTCAAACGTAACGGCGTTTGAACAAACTGTTCAAACGCACTACGCGACGACTGGACGAGATCGAACAAGCAAAGCAGGCCTAACACACAGAGCAAAAGAGCGAGACTTGAAATGTAGCTTTTGACAAGGCCTAGGTCAAGTAACAACCGACAGCCCAAATGCCGAGCACCGAGTTTCAAGCACACTGGCTTGGCTTGGCCTGGCCTGCTGTTCGGCCGCGGTATACAGTCAATGGATACCGGACTGGCTAAATCCGAAGCACGACAACCAGTACGTGCAGCCAACAAAAGTAAGCCTTCGAGATCGGCAACTGTAACTTGCAGAAGCTGCGTGGATTTAGACACCAGCAATCCAACCATAGCAAGCGCGCCCTTTCAGTACTGGCAACCTAGCAAAATGTAAACATCGCGGCCAGCTTGTCACGACCGTATCGTGGCGTTTGACGTCGAATCTGACCAAGCCGCCGGAGTCCGAAAAATCGAACGGCGCGCTGGTAGGACGTCCGAATTACCGGTCGTGGTTATACATTACTTCAATGGGACGAGTGGCGGTGCCGCGAAGGTGTCCGAATAAACGAGCATGTCCGAATTTTCAGCGTCCGAATAAACGGTCGGCGACTGTACTTCCTAAAACTGCACCATAAGTATACTCTTCTCTGGAATATTGCTGATGCTTCAAAGTCCCATGCCGGCATGTCTAACGCAGCAGTCGGCCCATCATTTTCAGATGCTGGTGTTTTGCACACGAACACAGGCATTTTCGCAGGAGAGGCTTACTTGATTTTGGCGGCTGTTAAATACGTAAAAGAATTACACATACCTAGGGCAGTCACACACACACACACACACACACACATGTACATAGATACACACAGCTTCATTAAGCATAGTGAAAGCTGTAAAACTGTGAACAAGTACAGAAGCCCTGTAATTTTATCTTTATACTCAATGTTATGCACCGTGTATGCATTCAACCAACAAGTAGCGTTGTGCTGGGTGCCAGCACACCGCGAGATTGAAAATAATTGAGTTGGCCGGCAACTAGCTACATATCATCATTACATATAGTCACTGTTTAATTAGTACTCCGATCATTTTGCTGTGTAAGAGTTTAGGAAATGTGTCAATAATACCTTTTGAACCTCACCATATCTCTGTAGGAACTGTCCTACCTGTGGCGAACATCCCTCTACCTGGCGGCCAGTGCATCAGCCGAGTTTTTCGCTGACATTGCCCTGTGCCCAATGGAGGCATGCAAAGTGCGCATCCAGACCCAGCCTGGCTGCTCTCCCTACCTCAGCAAGGTGGCACCCCTGATTCTTAAGGAAGAAGGGCTCAATGGGTAAAGGTTTGCCTTGCGTTGTTTGTTAGTACCACATCGACTAAGTTGACTGCATTCTGCTGCTGTGTACAGACTAGTTAGTTTTAATAGTGGAAGCACATTTCGTGGAGATGAGATGTGCTTCTGTACAGATATCTGCATTCGCGTTTAAGCCACTCCAAGAAATCAAAAGCAATCTTCAGCCTTCAGTCTGAACGTTGTTTATACCTGCAATGCTGATTTTGAATGTTAAATTTTATCTAGCCGGAAACTGGCCCGGACATGTGAGCATACCTTTGTGCATTTGGAAAGACCCTGAATTATAGTGATCAAATAGAGCACCACCTCACTATTTGAGTAAGATTTGTATTTTTAAATTGAGTTTGAAAATTGCAGCAACTGCAATGTGCCATCGTCTGATTGTCAAGCCTTGGTGCTGTGGTTTGGAGTCTGCTGCTGTTCATATAACTCGAGCTTAAAACTGCAGTCTGTATATAAAAACGCATCCCAGCACTATTCTTTGCTTTCTACGCAGTTAAAGGAGTCTATGCTAAGAAGCGGCGCTGCCGTCATGGCAACCGAAAACCTGCATTTAACTGTGGGGCATGCACGCAATGTCTCTTTGCGTGCATGTCTTCCGCATGGCAGAACCTGCTTTCAACACAGCCGGCGGCTGTCAGCCACAGTTTGTAGCATGTGTTGCGTATAAGGCTTCACAGGCAAAAAATTTTGATCAAAAATGTTACATGGTGTTGTCCCTTTTGCCATTGCATGATTAGACACTGGTTGGTACCCTTTCCATTGAAATAAGAAAATCATGTACCTTAAAAATTTGTTATGTCCCGTAAAGGGCTTTCCAGCATCCATTGGCTTTCACTGGCCAATGGGCCACCAGCAAGGGGCCACCAGCCTTCATGGGGCCCAGTACATCTTGCCGTTAAACAATGCACGCATGCATGCGGAGTGTACTTAATTACGAGTACCAGTATGATCACCCATGGACACAATAAATAAAAGCATGTTCAAGTTTTATTTTGCCCCCCTCCTGCCTTTCAATGGCTTTGGACATTCCACAGTGTGCAGGTTTTGCTAACTTAGCCTAAACATTTTGTTATGGGCAGTGCTCGACTTGTGAGGATATGTAGCTGATCGTCGTAATGTCTGAGTGGCTTTTGTTTGCCAACACCTGCGTGTGCTTTTCCTGGTAGCCAGTGCCAATGCACGTGCAGGCTGTTTCCAGAACTATTTTGCCAGTGGCTTTTGTCTGCCTGCACCTGTGCGCGCTCATGGCCATGGCACCTTTGACGATGATTGTGGTGTGGTTAAGGAAAGGACATTAATTTCTGCAGCCGGTGTCAGGAGCTTGGCTAAGCATCCGGGGGGGTAGTGGGAAAGGACTGAAAGAGATGGGAGATAAAAGCTGTGGTGGAGGGCTCCAAGCAGGACTGAAAGATGGGTGCGTGGGCAGAGGCATGATGTTTTTTCCTTCTCTTTCTCGTGTCGCTCTGTGGCGCCCTCTTCAGGGTTCAGAATAAAGATTCAATTCCTTACCAAGACACTGTCATCGTCGGTCCTGTGTACATGTGCTCTACAGATAACTGGTTTGCAACTGGTAGTCTCGCAGTTACAGCATGTTAAAGGTGGCGTTTGTTAAACACTTGGGCTATTATGCGTTCTTGCCGACACGAATTGCAGGTTCTACAAGGGTATAAGCCCACTGTGGATGCGACAGATCCCATACACAATGATGAAGTTCGCCTGCTTCGAGCGCACTGTTGAGCTCCTCTACAAGCACGTAGTGCCCAAACCTCGGGACCAGTGCTCCAAGCCGGAACAACTGGTGGTCACCTTCATTGCTGGATATATTGGTACGAAACACTGTTTGGTTTGTGTGAAATTATTGAACACAGTAACCTTGATACTAATGGGAAAGTGCACCCCTTGGTTGATATTCTTGTAGGGAATTATTGTGGGTGTAACAGAACTTTGTGTAAGATGCCACTTCATTATAGTGGGGTATGATTTTACTTGCACAAAATAGTTCCTTGGTTTACTCTTTCTGGCATCATTGATTGTGTCTTAAGAAATTTGATTAAAAAAGAAAATACATTTCTTCTGTCTTCAGCAGTGTGAAGCGCATTAATGAGCAGAATGTTGTCAATGTATTCTTTGGTTGTGTATTATCTGGTAGTGTTGGTAAGCAGCGGTGATGTTGCGTTGGCTTAGTCCCATGAAATGACCAAGTGGCCACTATGCAAGGGGTTATTGTTCTTGTTTATTCCTTCATCAAGCTACCAGTTTTAGGCCTGCTGCTAAGCTTCAGGATAATTTTTTCTAAATAAGAGGATGGGCGTACACAGCGAGTGCTAAGAAGTGTCTGTTTCTACTGGATAACCATTCTTGCCTTGGTGTGCAGCCGGTGTGTTCTGTGCCGTGGTGTCCCACCCTGCTGACACTGTGGTGTCCAAGTTGAACCAGGAGAAGGGAAGCACGGCCATTGAGGCTGCCAAGAAACTCGGCATGGCAGGTGAGTTCTCCATTTTTCTACATTGGCACAACTGGGGTTGTATGGGGTACACATTGTGAGGGGCTTGTTGTAAATTCTGAATTATGGGTGACGGCAAGGTACACCTTCGCATCTGGGCAGCAAAACATTCCTTATTCATTCGATATGCTCATTTGTCATTGGAGACAGCCACTTGTGATTTGTTTGGATTGTCGTATGGGTACGACAATCCAAACAAATCTCTTTAGCAATGATGGAGACGAACTACAAAACATGATTGATGACCTAAACAGGGAAAGTATTAAAATTGGATTAAGAATGAATAGGCAAAAGACCAAAGTTATGCTCAATAGCCTAGCTAAGGAACAGGAATTTAAAATCAACAATGAACCCTTACAATGTGTAAACGAATACGTATACCTGGGACAGTTAATAACAGGAACTCCTAACCATGAAAAAGAAATTCTCCGTAGAATAAGGTTGGGCTGGAGCGCATTCGGAAGGCATTACGAAATCATGACTGGAAACTTACCGCTCTCACTAAAACGAAAAGTATTCAATCACTGCGTTCTCCCAGTACTAAAGTACGGCGCAGAAACGTGGAGGATAACGAAAAAAACTAGAGATAAAACTAAGTAGCACGCAACGTGCAATGGAAAGAAAAATGTTGGGGGTAACGCTAAGAGATAAAAAACGAGCGGAATGGATCAGAGAACAGACAGGAATAGCCGATATTATTATATCAATTAAAAGAAAGAAGTGGATCTGGGCAGGACATGTCATGAGGAGGAAAGATAACAGATGGACAGTAAGAGCAACGGAATGGATACCAAGAGAGGGAAAACGTAACAGAGGCAGGCAAAAGGTTAGATGGAGCGATGAAATTAAAAAGTTTGCAGGCATAAAGTGGAACCAACTCGCTCAGGATAGGGTGGATTGGAAATCGTTGGGAGAGGCCTTCGTCCTGCAGTGGACCTAAACAGGCTGATGATGATGATGATGGGGTACAGTTGCTAGTCTTGTGGGATATCCAACAGCAGGGATGTCCCAAGGCATTTGTTATGCAAGAGTAGGCATGCACAACAGGACAAACTTTCAGAACTAATTGTTTCATTCGTTTGTGCTGAAAGATGGCAGAACAGTATTGTAGAGCTAAAGCCAGGCCAAGAAATGCACTTGTTACATTGTGCGGCTTTGATGAGGCACGTCGAAACTCTTTTCCTTGCTTCAGCAACATAGTTTACATTTGGCTGCTGCGCAGGACAGATTGGCCTAGCTAAATGAAAGGAATGCAAATCTTGGCCTTTGAACTGGGAGCACAAACAAGAGTTTTGCTTGTGTGTATTTCCTATTGCTTGGAGTGCAAGTTATCATCCTGCCCATGCGCACTTTATCTATCTGCAGTTTCAGTAAGATTCTTTGTCAGTGCAAGCAGGGTCTTGAGCGCAGTATAGAATTGGTCGAACAGTACTGTTGGCAAACATGCTATATCTCAAGCCATTGCTGACCACCAATTGCGTGCTTTTTCCACATCTGCAGGTCTCTGGAAGGGCCTGACGCCGCGTATCATCATGATCGGTACGCTCACTGCTCTGCAGTGGTTCATCTATGATGGCGTGAAGGTGTGGCTGCGCCTGCCGCGACCCCCGCCCCCGGAGATGCCCCAGTCGCTGAAGGACAAGCTGGCGAAGGCCCAGCAGTGATCCTGATGCATCCTAGGCCAGTGGGGCAGACCCAGTAGCCGTTGTTATTATTCCCAGCTGCTGCTTGTAGTT
Source organism: Hyalomma asiaticum (assembly GCA_013339685.2). Taxonomy (NCBI): domain Eukaryota; kingdom Metazoa; phylum Arthropoda; class Arachnida; order Ixodida; family Ixodidae; genus Hyalomma; species Hyalomma asiaticum. Next base: position 70,561,775 of record CM023486.1, on the reverse strand, counting down.
TGTTGGCTGCCCTTGTACAGATCACATGTTTCCAGCAAAAAGAACTCTGGATGGCTGCCACTACGTTCGTCTCACTTGTCTCATTATTTGCAGCAACTGCTGTGCCATTATATCGGTAAATTACCGTTCCACATTGTCTAAAGCACCATTACTGCCTTTGGCTACTACCTTGGGGGTGTCTGCACTGTCCCACTGTAACGTGGCAAATATCGACATGTTTTGTGGCCTACGTAATTCGGTGCCAGTGAAACTGCGCTGCATTGTTGTGAGGGAGCTAAGAGCGTAAAGGGACACTAAAGTGAAGCACCAAAGTGGTTTAGACTGATAAATTGTAGTTCAGGCGCTGTATTTTTTGCCAATTTCATTATCCTATGTTTAATATTAGAAGGGGAAATCGAGGTTGAAGTCCCATCTTGGTATTTCACTCCAAAACATTGAGGAGATACGTCACAAACTCCATTTATTTTTTTTTAGTTTGCTTGCAGTACTGGTTCAATCAAACTGTTTGAAATGCATAAACTCTGGTTTTCTAAGAATACAATGTTATCTCTTCTACCCATAAATAATTATGCAGGCCTATGTAGCAGGGTGTCAAACTGAGAAAAATACGGGTTTTGGTTCAGCATGCACCGTTTCTCTCCGGTTCAGTTCCAGTTTGGAGAAATAAAACTTTGAACTTGTTCGCAACACTGAACCCGTTCAAGGACCAGTTAGGCGCAGTAAACTTCATATGTAACTTTGACACCGCTGTTTATGATAGCCTGAAGCACTCCATGCTGCACTGCTCAAGTGATGGCATTCAGAAGTTCACCAGGACGAATAGACGCACAAAAACAAAACGAAAACATGTCACACTGGAGTTGTCCATCAAAGAAAATTCAGGGAAATACCCTATAACACCAGAAATTTAGGGCAGCCAAACAATGATGAGCACCACTCACATACTTGAGGTTTTAGGATCGGGCCATAACTTGCATATTGTAATTTTTCATTTAATTCCGTCTTCGTTTCCGATACTATGCGACACCGCACACGCGGTACATACGCACGTATTTTTTTTTTTTTTTAACTGTTGAAGGGCTTACTAGCCACACTGGAAATGGCTAGCAATGTTTTCACATAACTCAGCGAAACTTGGGGGGGGGGGGGGGGGAATAGCTAGAGCGGGTATAGTGATAAACACGGCCATGTTACAAGCACTGCACTACAGGGCAAGCCTTTACTGACCTCAGAAACATCCATCCTTGAGCTCTCTCTTGCATGTCTTTCTTTCTATTGCTAGTTATAAAGGAATCAAGCAAATCAGTGGAAAGTTATATGAATGCTCTAAGGGCTAAATTTTCAATGCGCAACACATAAGTGCTAAAGAAAAATAATCGTTCATCATTAAGTAATACAAAATCAAATGTAACTTTTTGTAGAGTTTGCTGCCCACAAAACTGATTCCCTACATAACTTGATATACATGTTAACCACAACAGGATTGCATCCAGAGATTCACGTTAAAATTTGTGATAAAAAGGGGGCAGTTTTTCGTTGTAACTACGTCTACTGTAGAGTATGTATCGTTGAGCAGACTCTAATACAAGTGTGCAGAGAATAGCGACAAAATAATTAGCTTTGTCTAAACCGAAACAAAGAATTCATCAGCTTTATAAAAAGGGGACTTGATGACGGGCTTCTTAAAGGCAGCCCTCAAATATTGCGGAGTTACACAGCAAAACCAACATGTCAGACTGTCGGTTGTCCCTGTTAGTACATATGCATTCAACGCTTGCCGATATAAGCATCGCTGTTTGCATTAAGTCTATTTTCGCTAGTTCATGAGAAAATGGGTTTCTTAACTATGCAGATGTTTCAGTTTGTGATGAAAACAATGTACGTTTTCATGCTCCACTCCAGCATGCCACATTGCGTTAACTTTCTGAGGCCATCGTGAAGAGAAAGTATAAATGGTTATGATAACGCTTGTAACAATGCAGTTATCTGTAGCCCTTGTAGTCACCGCAGCCTAGAGTCATGGGGGAAAGGGAATGGAGGAGTGGAAAGGCGAGAGTGTAATGGGGGCTCCAGAAGTTTGGACCACATGGGGTTATTTGGCACGAGCGTTGGCACCACCTTGGCATTTCGCCTTCATCGAAATGTGACCACGTGGACAGGTTTGCACTCTCCTTTCACAAGCACCACTAGAGCACCGCAGCTGCAGCGGCAAAAGAAGGGCCAATGGTAAGAAGAAAATGAGCCAAATAAATCGATAAAGGCCAATAGAGATAAAGGCTAGAATCAATCGCAGCCACGATGCGCTGCTATCAGACCGCAGCACCGTAGCTATTTGAACGACTTTGTTCCGTACCGAAAACATATTTTTTTTCGCTTCAGGTGCAGTTTGGGTTCAAGCACATTCCGGGAATATCGGTTTGGGTTCAGTTCCGGCCAAAATTCTGGTTTGGTTATGGTTTGCCGTTCGGGTTCAGGTCGAGTTTGACACCCTGCTTTGTAGGTGCTGTCAGATGTCTATGACGTCTCGTGTATTGGTGTAAGAACCTCCGAGCAGGCGTCGCCACTTGTATTTACTTTTTGTGCATTTTGTAGCTTACCAAGCATTTTCTCCATGCAAGAGTAGTGCAGTCAGTATTGTGAAAAACTTGTTTTTCACTTCAGTGTCCTTTTAACAAGACAAGTTTCGGAAAAAGTTTTGCCAATTTGACAAAAATACAAAGAACCTAAATCCATGACATCACACTGGCAATTAGGTGTTGGGTTTTCAGTATGAAATGGAAAAAATTTGAACCGCTCTTTATTTACCTTTGAATAATGAAGCTGTGTTTGTGAAATCAATGATAACAGCTTTCTGGAAGAATGCTATGTAGACTCGTCAAAGTGGTGCACTTTCTATTACGATTTTGATGGTGCAGACATACTGCAGCCACACTGGCAGCCTGCCAGCATTTCTCTGCAACTGCTGCTCTGCAGCAGTGCTGCTGTCTGATTGGCTTGCTTCGAGCAAAGAGCTTCAGCGTGCAACACAATAACTTATGGCCTGTTTATTACAACCCGTTTTTTTTTTCTTGTTTTGGAGAGCTTGAAAAACAAGCCACTGGGTGCAACTGGTGACACCTTGCATTTGAAATGCGGTCAACAAATTTGGCCACATGAGCACACAGAGCTGCAGCACACTTGCATGTGACCTGCAACGCATACTACAGTAGAACCTCGTTATAACGAACCCGGATATAACGAACTATCGGATATAACGAAGTAATCACAATTCCCCTTGAAATTCCTATAGATGAAATTGTTATTGGTTATAACAAACTAATGGTTATAACGACGTAATTACCACTCCCCCTTCAACTTCGTTATAACGAGGTTTTACTGTAGTATACTTTTACCTGTCGCACTTTCCTGTGCATTATCGTCGTCACTGTCATCATCATCATGTGGCATTGATTTTCCTGAAGCCTGGTATCGCTGGCAGTTTACTAATGCAAGTACGGCAAGAGGAGAGTGATGTCTGTGGCATCGTCGTTGCTAGCAGCACTGCTTCGAGCTGGGCTACTGTCGTGACTTCGCGATAGTTGGGGGTTCCCTTGGGTCACCTTTGGTATGGTCGATGTCGCGAAGTGCGATGTGTAGCGCTCACTTGCGCATGCGAACTTCAATATTCATTTAAATGAACTTCCGAGCTATATTCGCTGTTGAGATTTGGTGGATAGTATGTGCATGTCCATGAAAATTGATCCTGTAGGGTATGTATCTCAGCAGTGTAATTCCGGTGTCAGTGCCCCTTTAAAGCAATGCTTTTAAACTTCATACTGTGCGGCAACGCAAGATGGATGCAGAATGAAGGAGGAGTTGACGGGGCAGCCTGATTATTGTAAGAGCCTTGTGCTTGCCGTCACATACCTAAGATCATGCACAATGACCGCATTGCTTAAGCAGTGATCAATTTAGATGATTATGTATAAATGAACAAGAGAAAGGAAGGAAAGCTGAGATATACTGTTGGCAGCACTGTGACTGCTCGTCGTAAACTGCCGCCACCCAGACTGCTTTCTCGGGCGACCATTGCTGCAATATAGTCACGTGGTCAAGTGTACACAATATGTTGCGATGGAGCATATATGCGTAAGTATATACGTTTGTAAAGAATGGAAATGTAGCATTTCATTAAACCTGGTGTATGTCCCTCATACACACACAGTCACCTGTTGTAACACTCGCAAAACAATCTCGTTGCGGTAAATGTCTCTGTGGCATTTAAACGCCTGTTTGTGTAAAGCCAACTAAGTGACGAGAGTACGTCAGCATTGTAGTGGCACCACTCCTATAGAGCTGTATTCAAATCCGCACAGGCATGGAGCTTTTTTTTTTTTTTTTTTTTTTCACATGAAGCTTAGCGGTTGCGGGCGCCGGACACAGTCGCCGGCAGTTTCGGTCACTCTAACGAGCCCATAACAGCTTACGCAGTAAAAAGTGCGGGAAAACACGAATAAACAGGCACGAAATATGTCGCCGTTGGAGCGCCGTACCTTCTATCACCCCACGGGCGCACGCGTCGACGCTAGAGGCGCTCTCGGCCAGGTGGTGTTAGAGTTACTCTATATGCTACCGTAGGTAGCAGAGTTAGAGTGTACTAGAATATCTCTAGCAGAGTTAGAGTGTACTAGAATATTTTGAGTGGCGCCACTGGCGCGACCGCCGGCCGGAGAGGGGCCCTCTCCGCATGGAACGCAGCGGCGGCGCTGCGGTCGTCAGACCTTGGTTGCTCCGGCCGGCCCGCCTCGCGGGCGTCTGCTTGCCGGCGCGCTCACAAAAATGTTCGCAAGAGCGGCGCGAGATTATATGAAAGGAACGTAAAAACGGACCGTTTCATCACACCTGAACTGCATTACCACCCTGATGGCAATTAATTTGCGCCGGGAGAGCGCCTGGCAGGTGTAGATAGGTTTATTTTGGTTTTATAATGAAGCGCGAATGGATCACTTGAGCAGCGATGCGCCACATGCAGCTTCATCAACTTTTAACTAGGCGATCGATGTCTTTTCATATTTTTTGCCTGCTTACTTCCAAGGTTCCTGCTCAAAACGCAATGTTATTACCTATGAACACGGCGAGCGTGCGAGCATTGCAATCATCAAATATAAATCAGCCCGCAGTTCTACTGCACGCTATATATCGGTGCTCATTTTTGGTATGGGCATTTTTCCTCAAACACAAAGAAGGTTCTACCTATCGCCTACTTGTGAAAAGTGAGATATTGTTTTGCTGCGTGTCCACATCACCCTTTCGGTGTGACGTACCTGATATAAACATGCTGTACCAAGCATAATTATTCACACTGTTACTTTCGTTTCCTATAAATATAGGTAAACTGAAGAAACCATACACTCACTCCTATAGCTCAGAAATCTTAGAATGTTGAGTAATGAAAAGGGTGTAGTGTGACAATGTTACGTTTAGGTACTAACGTTCAAGTGTGGTGAAGAAACTTTAATGATCAATTAAGGTATTCTATGAAAAATTAGGTCCGTGCTGTGCGAAGTCGTGAGAGATAAACTATTCCATTCAGAGATGATGCGAGGGAAAAATAGATATTCCGAAGAACTTGTTTTGATACTAAAAGGGATTAAAGATTTAGTATGGTGATGTCTCCTCAGCTGCGACCACAGTGGTAAAGCACACAGCTCAGGGAAAGACATTTCAATTAGTCTGGATTTTCTGACACACTCAAAATCTTCATACATTGTGCTCTTTAATTAGGTATGAAAGGTCAGTTCCGCTACTACTTAGAATATAAGTAGCGAACGGCGTTGCGCTTTAAATCTTCTCCGGTCTTTGTACTACGATTTATGCAGAAGTCCCAAACTGCGCATGCATGTCCAGGTCCTGGTCTGAAAAACAATATGTATACTGACAATTAAGTTAGGTTTTGCAAATGTTTCTTTTAGTTATTATCTAATGGAAACAAAATTACGGACTGGTGACGCTCTGGTGAGAATAGTGTGACCTTTCCAAATGAGAGAGTGAGTAATGCGACGCCTAAGTACTTGCATTCAGATATACCAGGGAGCGATTCCGATTGAAAACCGTAAGTAAAGAAGGTTTTGTATCGTGTTCCTTTTTTTTTTGTTCTTATAAACACTGGTTTATCTCCATTCAGCTACATGCCGTAATGAGAGCACCAGGGAGAAATGTGTCCATTCCTCATAGTTGTTGATTTCGTTAAGATGGACGCAATAGTCTGCTAATAATTCGATCTCAAATGGTGCCCTAATAAGTTATAACTTCCATCAATATGTCGTTAATGTGTATTAAAAATAACAGCGGATTCCGAACGCTAGTCCAAGTACTCAGAAGTAACGAGTAGCTCACGAGAACAATCACTGTAATGCTGTTAATGCGAACGCATCTATAGATACGTAAAAGGTCATCTATTAAGAAGAAAGTAGGTAGACGGGTTGAGACCCTATGAATTAGTATTATACATGTGGAACCGGTTCAGTAGCGCACCCAGGATCTCTGCCAGGTGGGGGGGGGGGGGTTCAATCTTTCACGAAGGGCCGGGCATGCGATTACACAGTTGTTGCGTGTGTAAAAAAATTAAATAAAATGCCAACAAATAATAACATCAATGATGATGATTATTTTATTATTTTTCGGCGTTTTGCTGAGACATTAGCGCCACATTCTCCTAGGACACAGGTGCAGTTACGGAGTGGGAGGGGGTTAGGTCGGCCTCAGGGGGGTTACAGTTAGCACCATATGGGGGGTTACAACCCCCATAACCCCCCTCCCCGTCGGTGCGCCACTGAACCAGTTAAACTGCTCTCTTAAAATATAAAAAATGACGTCGACTTCGCCTGACATAACGAGAGCAATTATGGCAGCAAAACTATACAAAAAAAGAAATTACAGAGGTATTTAAGTTGGGTCATTTTCAAGAAATCTTTACGAAAGATCGATATGGCTGCGATATGAACATAACTATCGGTAACGAACTAGCTAAATAATTGTGAGACGTATTCAATAATTTTACAGGATGAGAATAAGTAAGTTGGTGATTCCGGGCAGTAACTTGTAACAGTTCAGTATTAGCCAAACGGGATCCTGTACTCAGCATAAAACAGACCTAGAAGGTCTTGCCGTTTTCGACATTGGCCTGCTAGAGCAGATTGAAACTAATGTTGCTCATTTCGAGCTCTCTTAATTCCCGTACTCTCCACATCTTTATGTATAACATCGGGAATGACGGACATCCGTGCCTGCACTCTTACGACGTTTTCCTTGTTTTTTTTTTCTTATTCTTCTTATTTTGTGCAGGCTGCGTTTTTGCGATGTTATCCCCATCCTAAAATGTGTGCCGTCGTCACCTATGCCAGATTTTTGCAATATATCCCACAAAGTAATTCACTGCCTGACGTTTTCCTGCACGCCAATCATGTATAAGGAAGTTCTGATTAAAAACTGCTTTATTTTCAATAAAATTAACGCCTCCATCGCGCCCCGCGAGACGGGATCGTACAACGAAGCTGCGAGCGCATCAGATGCTTGCAAGGCGCACCGAACGGATCTTTATTTTATTTTATTAGATGTATCTGCGAAAACGCCGGCCAGCGTGACTGTGCTGCCGTACCTATGTTTACACAATATTTATTCCAATGTGCATGGCACAGCACGCACGCACACGAGAAAAAGAAAAAAGAATTAGAATGAGCACCACAGCTCGGGCCACGCTGGCCGTGCCCGCCGCGCGCCCGCTGCCTCAATGGTTAGGCACGCCAGCGCCACCGCTGCTTTCCATGCGAGAGGGGACACCGGTTTGCACGGCGCGCCCGCTCCGGTCGCGCCACTCAAAATATTCTAGTACACTCTAGCAGAGTTGCGCGTAGGTCCGCCATCTTGGCCAGCAAACAACCAAAGCTATGCGGCGAAGCCACGCTCAGTTTTTGCAGGTGGCATCCCCGACGGAGCATGGGCAGTTTTCCAACGCTCGTAGACCGCTTTTAAGCGTAATAGCAAATGAAACACAGCGGCAGCTTAGTGACGAGACAGATTAAAGGCGTTGCTCTTTTTAACACGCCGCGCGAGATGCAGAACGATAGAATGTTGTCAGGTGTGTGTGTGTGTGCTTCACTCGCAACTTTTGACTTGACAGCGTATGTAGTACACATTGGTTATTCCAGGGGCACCGGCCAAATGCAACATTCATTTTCCTTAGTCGTTAGTATCGCACTGAGCAGTTTTTAAGCCGAAACCGCATGTATGCGATTTTCCGCGCGAATGCGACGCGATACGAAATGGGCCGTCGCGCGGTGGGTCACATGGTCGGTCACTCGGTTATTGGAAATCTAGAAATGATCGCTTGTCATACAAACGAAATCCCGCCGTAACAAGCCGGTTCATGTAAGAGATGTAAGAGATGTTCATGTAAGAGATGCCGTAAGAGATGTCGCGCCGGTTGCCACAGAAGCGCGCTTGCACGTGACGTCACGACTGCCCCGCTGTCGGCGCGACGGGCATGCTGGAGGACCATGGGGACCACTTCTTGTTTCGTTCCCTGCAGCGCCGTTCATACATTCGTTGATTCGACCGCGTTTTGGTTCGTTTTCTCTAAATTTCTAGGCGCAATGTCGCCGCCGTCCCTTGCGGAAAGATTATCAGCCTGAGTTAATCGTATCGGCACGATGTTATGTGAGCAAATGCGCGAACGTGCGACGAGGTCGATCCCTACACGAAGCTGCCGGACGCCGACGGGCACCAACGCTGTGTACTCGAAGTGACGCGCGGGGACATCGTCAACTACTTCGTTTTTCTCCGTACGGCTTTCATCTTACGGCAACGACTGGCACGCACGCAGTGCCGATCGACTCCGTGACTGCCGCTGCACCAGCCTCGCTTTTCAGGAGGCGCCGTCCTTTCAGCGCGCTGTTCATGATCTGCGCTGCTTCAGTGTAGAGACGTCAGTGTCCCATCGATATTTGTGTCCTCCAAGATCTTACATGGAATGCCTACGAATGCAGTTTGTGCTGTTCTTTTCCCTGTGTCCCTAAATTTCAGTCATAAAAAAAAAAAAATTCGTGACGAATGTCATACTTCCTAATGCAAAATGTGAGCGCAGCCGTGCGCGCGTGTGTTAATGATGCGATATGCTGAGCAAAAGAATTAGATATCTGCGACCTCTACCAGCAAATATAGCTTGCTGCGCCGACGAAGCACTTCCACAGAGTGCGTCACCGACTGTTAAGAAAAACTCGATCGCGCTTTGAAGTACGATGAGCTTCCGTTTCGGCGGCGCGAACAGCTGGGTTCCCCTGACTCGTAGAAGGTTGTTTTTAGAATACTTCCATGGTAGCCCAGCCGGCCCAACACCACCGGCCCCGGCAAAAGTGCGTCGCGCGTGGCTTGAGGCGCGCGAGACAGGACATCTTTCGCTACGCTCCAGTAGCGCACCCAGGATCTCTACCAGGGGGGGGTTCAATTTTTCACGAAGGGCCGGGCATGCCATTACACAGTTGTTGCGTGTGTCAAAAAATGTAAATAAAATGCCAAATAATAGTAACATCAATGATGATGATTATTTTTATTATTTTTTCGGCATTTTGTAGAGACATTAGCGCCACGTTCTTCTAGGACATAGGAGCAGTTACGGAGTGGGATGGGGTTAGGTCGGCCTCAGGGGGGGGGGGGGGGGGTTACAACACCCGAAACCCCCCCGTCGGTGCGCCACTGTGCTCTACGATGCGGTAAAACGCATTTTGTGTGACTTCTGATCGAGTCAAAATTTCACAAGAAACCCAATACTATAGTCTTACCTTTTTTGGCATTTTGGGCAAAATTTTGAGAGACCGTATTTCTATTCAGGAAGGCGCGCAATAAGCAGAGGAATGCTCTACGATGCGGTAAAGCGCATTTTGTGCGACTTCTGATCGAGTCAAAATTTCACAAAAAACCCGAGACTATAGTCTTACCTTTTTTGGCATTTTGGGTAAGATATTGAGAGACCGTATTTTTATTCCGGAAGGCACGCAATAAGTAGAGGAATGCTCTACGGTGCGGGAAAACGCATTTTGTGCGACTTCTGATCGAGTCAAAATTTCACAAAAAACCCGAGACTATAGTCTTACCTTTTTGGCATTTTGGGGAAGATTCTGAGAGACCGTATTTTTATTCAGGAAGGCGCGCAATAAGTAGAGGAATGCTCCACGGTGCAGGAAAACGCATTTTGTGGGACTTCTGATCGAGTCAAAATTTCAGCAAAGAACCCGATACTATA